>QNUK01000150.1:145000-597500 GCA_013621035.1 Clarias magur
AGGCTCAGGCGTTCCACTCGCTAAATGTTCACAGGAATGACTACAGTGGGCTCTGAACCACCTCGACTGGGATCGTCAGCCACCTCGGCTGCCCTTCTTTAAAATGTTTTCGCCATTCATATGTTTTACTCCGGCTAAGAGTCTCATCATTGTACGCCTCCATCCATGATGAATTACATCACAAATCCCGGTTTGACTTGAATGCCCCTTGTATTGTGATTACACTTAACAATAAGATAATTTTAATTAATATTTCACGCTCCAGCTTTGAACCGCTACAAACATCGCATATGCACGCTGATGATTACGTTACTGTTTATCAGGGTCTAAAAACGAACCTTAAAAATTTTTTTCTTTTTTTGTATCTTATAGAAATATACAGTATTTTTTTTTTTCCTGCCTGGGTTCTGAATGTTATTTACTTGTTAGATACTATGATTTGTTTCTTTACAGAAGTTGGTGGGGACCAAAACCCTGATAAGTACAAAACTATAATTGAATAAGTTTTGCTTTTTTTCCCCTCCCATGTCTGTAATTAAAATATTATCGTGCGTATTGAAATTATAAGCCTAATATTTGCTTTTATTCTAATATTTAATTCTAATATTAGTTTGATTAGAATTGTCTCTAGAAGCTTCACATTTACTATCACCCTGCTTAAACATCCACTGGTTTTAATTCAACTCTTTTCTGCAGCTGACCCCGGTCTGCCCGTCTGTGTTTGTATATTGGATTTCCAGTGTGCTACTGTTTGCTCATGTTGGAGGTTAGTGGATTGTTCTTGACTATGTCGGGCGGATTTGTGATTGTGAATTGTTTGCTAATAAATATCATGCTTGTGTTTGTACCCCTGAGTCCGGGCTTTAGAGTAGCTCTCAGAGCAGCAGTTCAGGGATTTTAACACGACCTTAGTAAATATCACAGAAACCAAACAGCTTCTTTTTTTTTGCGAACACAGTAATCATGGATGCTTATGTTTGCTGTTTTGTTTGTTACCCATCACAGCAGTCCATGGAGACGGTGTTACACGTGCACTTTTCGCAGACGCTATTCCTCCAGGTGGATCCGACCAGGTGCCAGGTTTTATCCGTTTTATCGATACAGTTTCAGTACAAAATGCAAATTTGATGTTCAGTTATTGAAGCATTAAAATGAAAAATAGAAATAATTTCCGATATTTTAAACTCACCATCGCTCTAACCAAGTTCAGATAGTCAAAATAGATAGTCGAACCAGCAATTTTATTGAATTATAAATTGATGAGGAAGAGGGCTGGGGGCACCGAGCATGAAAAGTCAATACTATTTCTGCCAGATTATACTGTGTATGTAAGACTGGACCTGGCAGGTTGATGCAATAGGAAAGGCACTGTAAATGTTGATAAATGACCTGGAACTTGCTAAGCATATCCATGTCACATCACATTTATATTTAAGGACGCCAACAAAACCCCATTAAACCTTAAACTTCAAGCGTGCCAGAAACACAGCACTGGTCAATAACCATTAACAAAAAAAATGCTTAAATGGAAGTCCTGTTGATCTAATGGTATCATTACTTTTAAAACACATACATTTCACCACTACTGGAATATGTGAATGACACTGCAACCATGTCTAACCCTTTAACTGTGAATTATTATTATTATTATTATTATTATTATTATTATTATTATTATTATTATTATTATTATTGGTCATAGATCAAACTAAATAACAACCTACAGTATGAGACCCATTTTTTTCTTCTTTTCTTTTCTTTTTTTTTTTTTAGGAATGTTTTCATAGTTGGTTTAATATAAACATATTGCATACAGTAGGTGGTGTTGAAAAAAATGATATGTCACTCTAAGCCCTATATAAAATGCAATATATAATATATAATAATATATTATATGGGGTTACTGGACACATCAAAAACTGACAATTAAATGATAATCCTGTTGTGAAAGAAGCAATATATAAACCTATAAATACTCGTTTTTGATTGTATTTATGATTTTTCTCATTTTGGTTGTACCTGTTTATTTATGGGATTCTCCAGGTTTTTCTTAATTTTTTCCCTCTTCGTTTAGACAAGAGAAATTCGCACAAGAATAAGGTATAAAGTATAAGCAGTGGAAAACTTCCATTTTTTAAATTGAAATTAATTAAGAAATGGATCATATGTAATTGAATTTAGATTTTTCTATGTTTTAGTCATTTTAATAATTGGACCATTTTATTTGTGGGACTTTGATGCTTGCATGCGTCCTGCCTCTGAATAGATTAGAGATTGTTGTTAGATGTTTTGGCCATCCAAGGCTTCTGCAAAAAGTACATTTTAGAAATCACGCAGATTTGATGAACAGACAAAAGGATGCTGAGCCTTTTCAAATTGCCACAAGCACTCAAACACATAATTATGAATACCACTATTCAATTGAACTGTGTAGGGGGAAAAAAAAAAAAACCCCTCATTTGTTTTTTAAAACTCCAACATGAGTGACATTATGCCCTCATGTGCCACCAACTCACTTTTTCTTTAACTGTGCATCCCTCAGCTGACACAGAATTCAGCAATCACAGATCTTTTCCCGTTACTGTGTTTTTGATTTACGTGTAATGCAGTGCTCACTGTGTGAAAGATCAAATGCTTATGTTGTTTAGGTTGATTTCAAAGTACTTTTATTTCACTATTGCTGTAGTTCTTCATCATCATCGTCATCATCATCATAGAATTGATTATGTTTGGGTGATTTAATACACTTTTTTTTTTCTTTTTTTTTTTGTCATTGTTACTTTCAAACTCAACCGCACAGTTATTTGATTTGGATTTGAAGCTATTAATATGATTTAATTATTTATTTTTCTTTAATGAATGTAATATGTACTGACTGTAAGTGAGCATATTTGCTCTGATGGTTTGATGTAACATTAATGATTTATTTTATTTTATTTTAGTAAAAAATAAATAATTCAGATCCAATGGTTTTTTATTTATTTATTTATTTTTATTTTTTTTTGACTGATGTCACATTTCTTGTATAAATGATCCTGTAGGTCCGATATTGTAGTAGCTTATGCTTTGGCATTTGTGTGCTTGTTGGCAGATTTACTTTAGCTCATTCAGTCACACGTTATTTCAACCTGCTCAACCTTAACAGTTGTCAAACATGGTGTGCCCTTTTCTAAAGGACACAGTAGACATTCTGTGTAATTTGTAGAGTCATGCCTCGGATCTGAAAGGTCCGGAAATGTATGGGATTTTTACACATTTCCAATTTGAAATGTTAAACAGACCCAGCTATTCCATGGCCAAAGCAATACACAGTAGATGCCACGGGTAGCAAAAGTGCTGCGAGGAGAAAAAGAAGGATGGACGAGCAGAACGTAATGAATGATATACTGTAGAAGAACACTTATAGTTCTCATGGTGGTGAACACGGTAGTAACACTGGGAGTCCAAATACAACTCAAATAATTTTTAAAGTTTAATTACACTTTAATGAATGTAAAAAAACAGACTAAGATACAAAAACCACGTAGAAAACACCCAAATAGTTAATGTGTTCAAATTTCAGTTGTGTGACTGATCATAGTCGCACTGCTGGCTGAATCTGACACTCAGACCTGACATTATCTCCAGCTGTTCAGTAAAGGAAAAGCAAGAAAAAGCCATGGTTTTACAACAGTGAGAAAAATATGAAGGACTTTGAGGAGTTTAAGAGGTTAAAAGTGTATATTATAATGAAACCACTAACCCTAGGCCTTAAACTCTGGTAAATGTAGAGTAAAGTTGCCATTCTGCGACTTTTAAACATACACATTACCTTACTCGGCAATTCTTTGCTACACTGACCCAAGGTACTTTGCTGATGCTGCTGTTTTACTTTTCCCCGCTGCAAAATATGTTCACACTGCATATGCAGACATCAAAGTGTTTCATACTTCAGATGACTTGAATTGTTGCAATTTGTATAATTAGTCCACCTGCTTAAAGTTCATTGACCGTAATAAAGGAAATTCTCATCCTGATGTTCAGATATAAAACCGGATATGCAGTTCAACTCAGTCAGATTTAGCCATTTTATCCCATTGAATTTAGTATCTAGTAGAATATACTATTTAGTCCTTTCGTGTGAAGGGCAGATTTGCTCCGCCCCCTGTGTATGAGGTCCCGTTATAATCCGCGTCCATTTGAATAACTCATGAACTGCTGCAATATTTCGTACGTGGCAACAGCATTTCAATATTCGAGCATGCTCAACTGTTTTTTGATGCCTAGGATTTCTCCTGCGCACGGGCACATTGCGCCGAACACTGACGAAGGTTCTTCGGTTTTGAATACATTCCATTAAATGACTTACAGTATAATGCCTTTGCCGATATTGCTGAAAATAAATGTCAATAATGATGTTGGCCATTGTGCAGACATAGGGCAGATGTGTGTTGCATCCACTCCCATTTACTCAGTAATACTCAGTAACTCAGTCACACACGTTATTTTATATACAAGGGCGAGTCAACCATCGCCGCTGGCGATGTTTTTGTGACAGATGCAACCGCACACCCCTGGAAGCCCTGTGGAGCCATGGCGAGAGGGGGGCACAAGGGGAATCCACACAGTGTTGTTTTGTAAAGTTACGGCTGATTGGACAATATTAGGAAACATTTCAGTATCTATAATGACTTATTAGTAAGAGCAGTAAAACACTCTGAGGTCAAGAAAAAGCACTTTAAAATATGCTTTAATTTAAGCTTTAATAAAGTTCATGTTGTTGTTGTTGTTGTTGTTGTTGTTGTTTTATCATCCTGAGTGCTCCAATCTTAAGATTAGATCTTAAATGAACTTAAAATCTTTAAATGTTTATTAATTTTCTACACCAGCAGCTCTGGGAGCACATTTCTGCTCTGTCGTCAAACAAAAGATTAATTCCTCTCTCTGATTATTTTTACTTCTAAGTTTGACACTGGCTGCATTTTATGTGCGCTTATTTGCCAGGATGGCATGAATAAAAGTTGGTACGTGGTCACATTTAGCTGGACAAACAACAAGTGTGCAAAGTGCCTGTGCAGTGCAGATTATGTTTCATGCTGTCACGGGAAATTACACAACATCGCAAAACACTTTAAACTGCTACATAATGCCAGTTATGCTCAAACTCGAGTCAGTTTATCAGAATACAATCAAGTTCTTTCTTCTTCTTTTAAGAGCTACAGTCATGCCTGAGAGGAAGTTTATCTCTGGAGACCTTGTGAACACACTCCATCCACTATTCGAAAAGAGAGAGAGAGAGAGAGAGAGAGAGAGAGAGAGAGAGAGAGAAAAAAGCATACTGTCACAACTGCCCTGAAAATACTGCCAGTGTTTCGTTTTTTAAGTGAATCTATACATTTTACACATTTTAAAAAAATTCACATTAGTGTGTATGTTTTATATTTTTCATATGCTGAATTAAAATATTATTCTGTAGCAACTGTAACCTTCTCAGTAGCTCTGGAGACCGGAACAGCAAGTCTGACTGTACTTTTTTACATTTCTAATACATAGCATTTTCATAAAAACAGCTTATACACAGCGACTTGTATGGCAAATGATTCCTAGAAGAAGAAGATGAAGTAGAACAAAAACAACAACTGTAGTACCATTTAAACACTCACTCACTCACCATTTATACCACTTTCTCCTGTATTCACGGGGGGCCTGGAGCCTATCCCAGGAGACTTGGGGCACATGGCAGGGTACACTCTGGACAGGGTGCCAATCTATGCAGGGCACAGACACACACACACATACACTCACTCATTCACACACTACGGACAATTTGGGAACGGCAATTAGCCTAACCTACATGTCTTTGGACTGTGGGAGGAAACCGGAGTACCCGGAGGAAACCCACCAAGCACGGGGAGAACATGCAAACTCCATGCACACAGAGACGGGAGATCGAGCCTGGCCGGGGATCGAACCCGGACCCTGGCGGTGCAAGGCGACAGTGCTGACCACTACACCACCGTGCCCCCACCATTTAAACAAAAAAACATATTTTATCATTTTAATTTTTATTTGTCTTTAATAACAATTTTATTTGATTTATTTTTTTGGCATGACTCTATTATTATTATTAAGAGTCTTTACTGCTCATAGACCATATGGTCAAAAATATGTGGATACTTTACAGTCACATTCATTTCTGTTTGTTCAACATCCAGTTCCAGATTTAGTCCATCTTTGTGCTTCTAATACAAATGTAAACTCTTCCGGTAAACCTTCCAGCTAATATTTTGGATCTGTATGGATTCAGCTACAAGAGCATTAGTGAGCTCAGATGTTGGTTGAGGAGGTCTGGGTTGCAGTCAGTCATGCTCAAGGTGTTTTGAACGGTTTACACTATGTCAGGGCTTTGTGCAGGACTCACTAATGGAGATGCTTTTGCATTTCAACCTTGTCTTCATGGTGCTCATGCTGAAAACGTTTTCAGACACTTTGTCTGAGGAAAACTCTACTAACAAGAAAATGTAGGTAAAATGCTCCAGTTTTTAACAACATGCTATTAGACAATTAGAAATCCTAACAGAACTCCATTTGGGTGAGATGATTAGGCATCCACAAATATTTAGCGATGTAGTAAAGGTGTCAACGGACGCTTCAATAGGTACACCTGCCCAAGTGCCGTTTAACTCAAATTTCCAATCAGCCAATCAAATAGCAGCTACATAATGCATTTACTGTAGGACCATGCCAGGTGCCACTGCTGTCAAATAAGAGCAGGAAACTGAGGATACAGTTCTCATGGGCTCACCAAAATTAAAACAACGGAAAATCGTTGCCTGGTCTGATGAGTCATGATTTACAATGTTGTAAGATTGCAT
Organism: Clarias magur; assembly: GCA_013621035.1. Lineage (NCBI taxonomy): Eukaryota > Metazoa > Chordata > Actinopteri > Siluriformes > Clariidae > Clarias > Clarias magur. The sequence goes on from QNUK01000150.1 coordinate 151,855, forward strand.
TGCAACATTCAGATAGTAGCGTTAGCCAATTGGATGTAAAACAACATGAAAAGTATGGATCCATTCTGCCTTGTATCAACAGTTCAAGCTGTTGGGGGTATTGTATTATTGTGACGGATGCTTTCTTGGTACACCTTCGGCCGCTTAAGATCAATTTAAATGCAACAGCAATCCTGAGTATTGCTGATGACCACGTTCATCCTTTTATGACAACAGGATAACATGCCATGCCACAAAGCTCAAATGTATATATATATTTTTTTAACATGGCCAAGAGTTCACTGCATTCAAATGGCCTCTGCAGTAAATAGATCTCAATCTAATAAAAAGCCTTTGGGATGTGGCGGATTGGAAGATTCATATCATGGATGTGCAGCCAACAAATTTGTAGCAACAGCGTGATACTATCATGTCAGTACGGATGTCAAATGACTAAGAAAAAGGTTCTGGCACCTTGAATGTGTGCCATGCAGAATTATGGCAGTTCTGAAGGCAAAAGGGGGTCCAAGCCAGTACTTTGAAGGTGTCGCTAATGAATTGGACAGTTTCAAATAGTCAGAAGAATAAGATAAGATAAGATAAGATAAGATAAACCTTTCTAATTTCTAGTGGATGGAGTAGAATCTCTATATCCAGTTTAGTAAGAAACATCTATCAATGTATATTATATCAATGTAATATACAAATATCAAGTGTATTTGCATGAAGTTTTTATTGTTTTCTATAAGTTTTATATTTTTGTTAACTATCTACTGTAACTTTGTGCCCTTCATTCCTCCTCCCTGGCCTAAGTACGAAAGTCAGTCTCATTCTTGAGCTAAAGAGATGAGTCTGATAAAAACGAAAACCCGCCTTTTGTGTCCCTTTTTGGATGTGCTGTTTCATAACCGTTATATGGGCTTGTCACGATGTATGACTTAGATCTTTATCTCTGCTTTACTGCTTTAATGTTTTGGATTGTCTAAATGTTTGTGTATTCCTCACCCCTATTATTTAGACTGTTTCTCTGCCTTTGCATGTTTGGCTACACACTAAGGTAGTGACATTCTCCATTGGATCCAAGAGGCTTAAACCGGTTTCAGTATGGCAGTGCCCTTAAATATTTTTACAAATAGAAACTATAAAACAAAGTTTAAAAAAAAAAAAATATATATATATATATATATATATATATATATATATATATATATATATATATATATAATCTGAGTATAATATAATATATTACAACTCAAGTCTGTGAAAAACTTGAGGTAGTATTTTAATGAGATGAGGGGGATGTGAAAAGAAGTCCTTGAAGTGTGCAAATGTGCATATATGTGCAAATGTGCATTGACATAATTGTCCATTCTGTGTGTGCAAGAAAATGCAGAGGTGTTTAGTCCAGTGTATTGGTTTGACTGAGAGACCGTATCGCCTCCGTATCGGAAGAAGCTCCTTCTCAGTCTCTCTGTATGGAGCCCCACAGGGTTGTGTTCTGAGCCCCCTGCTGTACTCTCTGTACACACATGACTGTACGGCCACTACCAGTTCCACCACCATCATTAAGTTTGCTGACGACACCGTCGTGGTGGGCCATGTTATCAATTCTATGATAACATGTTGTGTTACCGGACTGGAAAAGGACAAGACAGGACCCTGACCTCAAACTAATTTTGGACGATGAACTGTACGCCAAATGCACCTCAGGCCTCCTTAATTAATATCCACAAGGGAATGCTGGATCTCATTTATAGGGGCTTCTCTGATCAAGGCTCTTCAGCTGAGCAGCCAGATCCAAGAAAACTGTTGTTTCAAATCACAGAGTACTGTGCTCTTGGGCACTTTCGATGCTGTGGAAATTATCCTGTATCCGGCCCCAGATCTATGTCTTGACACAATCCTGTCTCGTAAGTTTAAAGATAACCCTATCGACCTCATGGCTTTGTTTTCACTCTGACATACTCCATCTATTGTATGACCTTACAGTATATAGACAGGTGTGTGCCTTTCATAATAATGTCCAATGAATTCAATTTGGCTGAGGTGAACGCCGGTCAAGGTGTAGAAGCCTGATAGGAGTAGAACGCTCCAGAGCTCAATTGCAAATGTCACAACAAAGCGTATGATTACATATGTAAATTAGATATTACATTCTTTCATTTTTTATAAATTAACAAAACACTGATGCAGGGGAAATAAGCATCTGAATCCATTTTTAAATGAATATAAAACATGTGGAAAATTTGAAGGGGTCTGAAAACTGACAAGCCACCGACATTTTTTAAGTTATTTTATAGGTGGCTAACAAGCACATCTAAATACTGCATCACAATTTTGTAAAAAAAAAAAAAATTATAATTTACATTTATACTTTTACATTTTGTCAAATGTAAAATGTATAAATTTACATTTGACATTTAGATTTTGATTTAAAATATAAAATGGAACTACTATGTTATTTGACACAAAGTGATTAATCACTAAGAAGAATATACTGTATGATAAATGTTTATCCTGGAAGTAAGGGGCCGGGAACCCGAAATTAATATGACCTTGATTACTTTGACCTGACGCTACAATAAAGCCGCAGTGCAACAATTAGGAAGGAGTTAACAAGCCACAGAAGTGGGAAATTCAATAGAGAGAACTGGTTTCTATAGTGGGCACTGTAACAGTCATTTAAACTGTACATATGTACATTACATTTACATAATATAGGATTTAAAGCAACTAAGTAAACAGTTCACATGCAGAGCATTCTGTAAAGAAGCAAACTATAAGTGCTTAAAATACTTCAATAAACCTGTAAAAGTTTCCATCATCTTGATTTTCTATCGACTTGGTACATTATTTAAATACCTTCATGTACATCAGAAACAAAGGGTGCATGTTGCTCACTGGGCCATGTACACCAAGTAAACTGTGGAAATTGACTGTGGATATATGGATATAAAAAAATAAATAAAAATATTTACTCTTTGAACATTTGGGCCGTTCTTGTTTATTTTCATAGTAACACATGTCAAATAACTATAATAATAATTACACTGTATATTTGAAATCAAAGGTATAAATGTAAATTCTAAATCTAAATATCTTCCAGGGTGCCATTTACCTGTACTTTAGTTTACAGCAGATAGGTGTAGGTGTTCAAGTGGACCAAACTTGTTTTTAAAGTCTTATTGTTGAATGGCTGTACTCTTCATTTCCCTTTTCTACAAATTGATTAAACTCAAATATTACACAATTGAATTGTACAACTCACTCTGATGGAGTGTTTCCTGTCCATGTGTAAGATGCTGATAACCCCAGCCCTCTTTCTGCTGTATTTAAGCTCATGCACACACTTCAGGTTATAAACTCCCAACATTAGAGTGTCCCAACCTGGAAAAAAAATGGTAAGTTGACCTGACAATATTCTAATATTATCGGTGTAATGACGCAAATGTTTCATTAAAATTTCCTGAAGTTGTAATCTTGATTGCTACAGAATGTCAGTTTTTGTGCAAACATTGGTGTAAATTGTTGCTCAAAGAGTTATCATTTAGACGTCGGGCAAAAGTATGAAACCTGACAATTGTCAAGAATATACAGTCGATGACAAGTTATTATTTGCTGAGTTGTATTCATTTAATGAATTACAACATACAATAAATATTATGAATCACTGTAATTTATTATAACTAGTAGTAGCTACTATAAATGATTTATTATGTTGAGTGAAACTTGTTCACAGCAGTGGGAATTAAGACTTATGCACTTTATACCAGATTGATGTTTCCAAATTACCCGTAGTGTGTGAATGACCATGTAAATGTGTGTATATGTGTGTTCTCTGTGATGAAGTGGCACCCCGTCAAGGGTGTACCCCGCCTCGTGACCTAAGTCTCAGGATTATAGATGTATAGATGATGAGTGAATGAGTGAGTGTGTGAGTGAGTGACTAAGTGAGTAAAATGGAGGGATGTATGTTTACTGTTGTGCATTTATGAGAGTTCTTGATGAAACAGAGCGATGTTCGTCTGATCAGTTTGTTCATTTGCTTCTTTGGTTCCAAAGTCTGTGCTGAAGATCTCTTTGTTTGTGGGTTTTCTCCTGCTTGGTCTGGTCTCCATGAGCCGTGCTGAATGCTGGCATAAGGAACTAGCTGAAGGTAGGTGTTCTCTCTCGCCCTCTCACACACAATGTTTTTATTTAAAACCTTTTATCTTGGTTAAAACCTTTACAATAAAAAGAACACACACAAAAACTACCTATTTAAAAAAAAAAAAAAATCCACAAAACTGCTGCCTTCACACTAAAGCACTTACACATGAGTACATAAATTATCAAAGCAAAAATGCATGAATACTTACATGGCAACCATCTTTTCGAATACACTTAAGTTTTGTTTTGTTCAATTCAGATCTGTCAATTTTGTATGTTTTACAAGTAACGCTTATACTTGTACAGTTCATTATTATTATCTTTATTACCTTGAATATGACTTTACATCAGTTCACTTACTGTAAGACTGTTGTTTGTATTTATTATAACCATATGAATATTCATTGAAATGATTTAGTGAAACTTAACTGAAGTCTTACTGTGATGTTTTTTTCAGTAGTTACTGATGATTTGAAATATTGGGAACTTCAGGTCATTGATAGAAAAGCTACAGAAGCTTCATCTTATACAATGTCTTTGAAAGATTTACCTCCACACTATCCTCATTTATATCAAATGAGGCAGTTTTAGGGCTCTGGTTTACTGATCAGAAGGTCAGCGGCTTGAGTCCCAGATCCACGAAGTTGTAACGTTTGGGCCAGAGGAAGCCCCTAACCCTGTCTGCTCCAGAAGCACCATATCATGGCTGAAAAACAATATACTATGCAGTAATGTAAATGTAACAAATAAAGGCTTAATTTAAAAAGCAGAGGTATGAAAAAAAAAAAAAACGTCTAAAATCAGCCAAAATCGGGAATATGATGCTACAGTGAGCTGAGACACTGTAAAACCACTGTAAAACTTCAGACTAATTAATTTTCTTAATCTAGAATGGTATTTGCATGATATTGTGCATTGTGATGCCACATATTGCGCTGATTAGATGAGTTCATGAACGACCAGGTGCAGTGGTCTTAATAACGTCGCCAGTGAGTGTATATTACACTGCGGTGCTAACGGTTGACTTTATTTTAGGTGCGACTCAATGTGAGGATTCTGTGGATAATACATTTCATGATATCGGAGCCAAATGGAAAAACAGCAAGTGTAACGATTGCTCATGCTTCGAAGACAACATGAAATGCTGTGATGGGTAAATATACACAGTGTTGCAATATATGTACATATGCATGAACATAGCTCACTGGGGAAAGCTTTCTCTACTACAGTATATGCTAAATGGACTTGGTAACCGCCAGTGACTCTCAAGCTTATGAATAAAACCTTTTTTTTTTCTGGTACCAGACAAAAAAAAAATTATTGTTGGCATTACCAAAAATTTTTTTTATAATTTTTTTCATCCCGCACACCTACAGTACTGTGCAAAAGTGCACCAGTAAACTGGGAACAGGATCATGGGCAACCAAGGCTCATCCAAGCCACCCTACTTGGTCTGATCCCACAGAAAAGCCAATGCAACACAGAGCTTCGCCATGGGCACAAGGAGAACCTACACAACACTGGGCATAATATGTTACATTTGTCATGTTAGGGCTGATCAGTGTATACTGTACACATAAGAGAGAACAAACTACAACAGTTCTATTCGAAGTCCTCCTAACAGGAGTAGAATGGCAGTTTTCTTTAAATGCATTTTATCACTTAAATATATTGTCAAGCACAGTATAAATAAAGGTAAATGAGATATTTGAAAACTAACGTCCCAGTTATTGGTGTCAATCTGGCCCCTGGTGCTACTGTAAGTATGTGACAAACCCGTATTTAATTGGCAGCATTCCAGTGAGGATAATCAGAAGAAGGCCAAAGGGATGACTCGTTTTAGCCATTTCATAAGAAGTTTATCATACAAAATCTGTGATTTCTGCTGTAGATCACTGCAGTTTTACAATCACATGAGCTAATTCAACCAAAAAGTCCCCCCAAAAAGACTGGTCATCCCTGTAAGACAATGCACAAGACAACATGATAATGCTGGATAGGGTAAGAATCTGTCCCAGCATACAATGTCTCAACATTTAAGAGAATTCAGACTGAAATCCTTCTCTACAGTAACCAAGCCCCTCATTAGCAGAAAGAATCAAAAGTCTAGGGTAACCTTCGCTGTTGTTTGGACAGATGAGAAAGTTCACTTTAGTGATGCGAGCAAGTTTCATTTTTTTGGGTTCTATTAGGTTTAGGGTTCAAACTGGGGAACAACTGAAGTCATTGGAAGGTGGACTTGGGTGTGTCATGTTTTAGGGGAAGCTTCCTTAAGCTGTATAAGAGGCCTTATATACCAGTATATTACCATAACTGTGAATGCATCACACCACCACACCACTGAGAAAAACTACAACTATTTATTGTGTCCACGTATTTTGATTATTCGTTTATTTTCATTTTGCAGGTGGCCGACAAAAGCGTCTGACGACTGCGTCATCAATTATAACTACGAAACCTGTAAATTTGAAGTGATAAATGAGAGGAATCCAGATGCGGAATGTGCTGTTGCTGGATGAACTGAAGAACCGAATAAAGCTTTATCACAGGAGTAAGCCCAGGCCAGAAGTCCAAAATAATATAATGTTGATTGTTTTTGATTATCTGAAGTTACAATAAAGCATTGCTGAAGCATTATTTCTGGTGAGACTTTTGGTGTGATTTTTCAAGAAAAAAGAAGACTCTTTAAATGATAGAATAAATCAGCATTGTGTCAATAAGTGTGTATGGAATGTTTAAGAAATAGTTTTAATAGTGATTATAATATTTCGTGGAAGCTAGAAAATCCAGGGTAGACAGCTAGACTCTCTCTCTCTCTCTCTCTCTCCCCACTTGAACCTTCTCCACTGTGTCATTCTGCTGGTTTACTGGTGGCTTTGTAATTTTTGGTGCAGTTTTTCTGTATACACAAACCTTTTGCTCTGCATAGGCAGTTGCAAGAGTTTTGTTTCAGTAAGATTCTATACATGAGCCATTGTAGATGAAAACACAGGATGCATTGAAATATGACATTCTATGACATCAGAATGGAGTTGATTAAGTAACAAATTTATCTTAATCAGTTTATTGACTGTGAAAGTGGCTAGTAACACTTTAAAATCTTTTTAAAAAAAATTTTTTAGCCTTTTTTGCATTGCATTGCTTTGTTTTCATAAATATATACTAAATAGAGAAAAGTATGTTGGTCAAAAGTATGATGTTGGATGAAGAAGATCATCCCAAAGGTTCTCAATGGGGTTGAGATCAGGGCTCTGTGTGCGGGCCAGTCAAGTTCTTTCACACCGAAATCATGTCTTTATATTCCACAGTCATGTTGGAATAGAAAATGACCTTCCACGTGTTTCCACAAAGTTGGAAGCATAGCATTGTCCAAGATCGCCCTTCACTGGGGATAAGGGGTCGAGTTAGGCAAAGGAATGCATAGATGAACATGATCACATGTTTTATGTGATGTTTTAATAATAATACAAGCATTTGGTTAGTTAGAAATGGACCTCATAGTTTGGCTTGGGGTGGATTACATAAATGAGGTTGAGCATGACAGTTCAAATTCAAAATTCTAATTCAAATTTTATTTGTCACATACACAGTCATACACAGTACGATATGCAGGGAAATGCTTAGACGACTGCCCGTGACCTTAAAACAAAGACTATTAATAGGAAATAAAAAGAATAATAGGAAATAAATATTAGGAACAAAACAGAAAGTAATAAAATGTATATATAAAGTAAATTTAACTAAGAAGGAATAAAAGAAAAAAGAAAAGAAAAAATATATATATATATATATATATATATATATATATATATATATATATATATATATATATATATATATATATATATAATACAAAATACAAATATACAATATAAGAAAGATATAAGAAAAATAAGAAAAACCTAGCTGTACAAAAGAAAAAGTAGAATTGTAGAAATGTATGTGGGAGTGGAGTGAACATAAATAGAATAGAACGGAATGTCCAGGGGTGCGCAAATATGCTGTAAAGTGTCATATTAAAGTGACTTGTGTGCATATTTGAAGTGGCTTATGTGCATATGTCCATGAGTGTGCAGTGACCACTAGTGTCAGTGGATGTCCAGAATGTCCAGAGTGAGTGAAGAAACCTGTGTGGATGTGCAAAGTGGATCAGTGCTGTGTGGTGTATAAGAGACCGCATCGCCTGTGGGAAGAAGCTCCTCCTCAGTCTCTCTGTGTTGGCCTTCAGTGAGCGGAATCGCTTTCCTGACCTCAACAGAGAGAACAGTCCATTGCTGGGGTGACTGAGGTCCTTCATGATCGTCCTGGCCTTGGTCCAGCACCGCTTGCTGTAGATCGAGTGCAGGTCAGGGAGCTCGGTGTGGATGATGCGCTCTGCTGATCGCACCACCCTCTGTAGAGCTCGTCTGTCCTGCATGGTGCTGTTCCCGAACCAGGTTGTGATGTTTCCCGTCAGGATGCTCTCTATGGTGCAGGAGTAGAAGTTCCTAAGCACCTTAGATGGTAGTTTTTCCAGAAAGGCTTTCTCCGCACAAGATGTAAACTGTGGAGTTCACTCTATTACCAGGGTTCCATAGTCAAACAACCTATTTTGCCTTTTGTAAAGTGAAGATTTTGCATTCGCTAAAAGGCATATACTGTACAGAACCACACTTCAGTCATTCACAGACAATGTGTATTGTGCCGAGTTTTTTTTTTTTTTTCTGATCTGAGTATTTATGAGTGAAATAAAGCTGCTCACAACAGCACTCACTTTCACTTTTGCAAAAGCGTTTATTTAGCAAGTATATGTTTGTATTTTGCTGCAGTTCTGTGGGATCAGTCGTAATCAGTGTTGGGGGGCGTTACTTTTTAAAGTAACTAATTACAAAATTATTGTCTTCAAAAAGTAATCCGTTACATTGCAGCGTTACTTTCTGATAAAAGTAACTGGTTCGAGTACTTTTCCATTGCAGAAAATGAAAACTCCTTTGTGCTTCCTCATGCGTATTGTTTTAGTCAAGACCTTTATAATTATTCTACCATCATCACTCAGCGAAGTTTGGCCCATAATCTGTTAACTACTAACATCCCCCTATTTCACCTACGGGGTTTCGCGCGGTGGCCGTAAATACAGTTCATCATGATTCATCGCGAGTTTTGGTGATGTGATTAGGTTTCCATTTTTCCGTGCGTCGGTCCTCGCATAGTCAAACCGCATAGGTGAGATAGGGGTATTACAGCAGGAATAACAGAGGAGGACGGGTTACATAAATTGTCTGAATAACGGATTAAATTTTTGAAAAAGTAACTGAGTACTTGAATTACCTAATGCGTTAGATTATTCGTTACATCAAAGAAGTAATCTGAGTACTCTCGGTTACTCTACTTTGTAACGTATTACACCCAACACTGGTCACAATATACTCAGATCACAAATAATTATTCAATGCTGGGCACAAACAGCAGAAAAGCCTGATGATGATTATTATAAAAAAAAAACCTGAAGTGCTTCTCGTGGATTTACTCGATGTCATTTTCTCAGGGAAAGATTCTTATTCTTATTCTTAAGATTCTTATTCTTCATATTCTTGTCGAAGATAGTCCTTCAGAGGATGTCACACCATCTCAATGGGATTCATGTCAGGGGATTCTGCGTGAATCTCTTCTCACCTTCTCTTCACAATAGGTGTGAAGTTATCAAATCGGTTTCTCGGGTGTCAAATAGGGTGTTTTAGGATAAATTCACAAGACAGAGCAGACGTCTCTGCCTAAAATGTATTTCTCCATCAAAACATAAAATAGATTTAAAACATTTTTTTAAGTCTTGGGTAGTGGCGGACTGGTCATCTGGAGCACTGGGAGTTTTCCCTGTGGGCTGCTGACCAATGTGGGCCGGCCCAGTCTTTATGCAAAAAATCACAGATACCATAATATTGCCTCTCTTTCTACGCAGATAGATGAGTGTGTCTATCGCAAGGGCACCGCTACGGTATGTTTGTGTGCCCCTGGTCTTGGGTATGTCCATAGAAACCCAATTAAGTTATAACACTTATGTGCCTGAATCTTTACAGCAGAGACTCTGTTTCACTAAATAATCCATGACTTTTCATGAATATGGAAGACCTATTGACACCTGAATCAGGTGAACCCAGGCTTCCCAGGACTCGTACTGTATTGATGTGTCAGCTGTTCACACCTACCTGTATACTGTATACTCAGATTCCTCATACAAACATAAAGTATGGTTTCTGAAACATTCACTGAAATGCAATTCTTAGGCACACAAAAAAAATAAATAAAAAAAAGCAAAAATATGTCATGATAAATTGCACTTTGAATACAGCGGCTCACATTGGAGCATGCTGTCGTGTTGGAAAAGCTACCGTTTATTTACCAAGTAGCCTATATATTTGAGTTTGTTGCGTTTCTGTTGGTATTTTTATTGATAAATCTGATCATGCTGTATCTGCGAATATAAGAATATTTTCTTGAAAATATTTATTTTTTTGTTTCTTCATTCATGTCTTTTGATGTTGCTCAATGTCAACACATTTTTACGTTTTACGCAGATACAGCATGTAATTTTTGACATATTCATGAATCACAGCATTTGCATAGTTAGCACTATTAGATACTGATATACTACCGGGAAATTAAATTAATGTTAAGACCATTTAAACTGCACTGTAAAAAATCCAACTAGCAAAATGTTGGCATAATGAGTATTTATTAGTAATCTGGACAAGAAGACATGAAAAAACTGACTGAACTAGTGAAAACAAGTTCATTAAAAACTCGCTTGGTCAACTAAGGTTTAATTACTGAACAGACTTTCTAATGCAAGTTAACACGCACAGAAGTTCGGTTCGGAAGCTGTTACGTTTCTGAAGTTGGCGCATGCGCGCTGATACGGTTCTGAAGTGGCGCATGCGTGTTGGGTGCAGCGGGTATTTTGAACATCATCTGGATTAGTATCCCGTTTCTCCACCTCACAATGGACAACTTCTTTTAAACTTTGGTAAGTGCACATATTTATATCGAAGTCCTTTGTAGAAATGGTCTTAACATAAATGAGCGTTATTATATGGCGCTCTTTGTGAAGTACATAGAGCCTGGTGCAGTTGTTTATTTAACGTGAGACAGTGAGAAAGATGCAAGTCATCCTGTAACCTGAATTACTACAATCAATATATTTTGTATTATTTTGAATTTACTACATTTATTTGTTATTTATTACAGGTGTTGCATATTATGAAGTATATTTAATTATATTAGAAATATTAAATTTAGAATTTAATATTATTTAATTATTATTTACAGCACATGATTATTTTCTCTGTATCCCTGCATGTGTGATATTTGATTTATTGGTTATGTTGCTTATGTTAAGAGGAACTAACAGGTTACCTGCCTGGGGTTTCCCATGGGACAGGTGAGAGTGTGACACGGTGTGAGAGAAGCACATGAGGAGAGCAGTTTCTCTCCAAAGAGAAGCCACTTCTCTCCAAAAACATCAGGGACAGATTGATCTTCAGCAAAAAGTATGGCGAATGGACTGCTGAGGACTGGGGCAAAGTCATATTCTCGGATGAAGCCTCTTTCCGATTGTTTGGGGCATCTGGAAAAAGGCTTGTCCGGAGAAGAAAAGGTGACGCTACCATCAGTCCTGTGTCATGCCAACAGTAAAGCATCCTGAGACCATTCATGTGTGGGGTTGCTACTCATCCAAGGGAGTGGGCTCACTCACACTTTTTCCCAAAAACACAGCCATGAATAAAGAATGGTACCAAAACACCCTCCAACAGCAACTTCTTCCAACAATCCAACAACAGTTTGGTGAAGAACAATGCATTTTCCAGCATGATGGAGCACCTTGCCATAAGGCAAAAGTGAGAACTAAGTTGCTCGGGGAACAAAACGTTGAAATTTTGGGTCCATGGCCTGGAAACTCCCCAGATCTTAATCCCATTGAGAACTTGTGGTCAATCCTCAAGAGGCGGGTGGACAAACAAAAACCTACTAATTCTGGCAAACTCCAAGAAGTGATTATGAAAGAATGGGTTCCTATCAGTCAGGATTTGGCCCAGAAGTTGATTGAGAGCAGCCCAGTCGAATTGCAGAGGTCCTGAAAAAGAATGACTCTTTGCATAGATGTCATGTAATTGTCGATAAAAACCTCTGAAACGTATGAAGTGCTTGTAATTATCTTTCAGTACATCACAGAAACAACTGAAACAAAGCTCTGAAAGCAGTTTAGCAGGAAACTTTTTGAAAACTAATATTTATGTAATTCTCAAAACTTTTGGCCACAACTGTAGAATTGAGAGAACAGGACACAGAAAATTTTGATGCTGAGACATTTGAGCACAAACCTGAACATCTTTTTTTTCTATGCAAACTGTCTCTCATAATTAGAGTCTCCCTAATGTTAAATGTTATGAATACCTGAAAGTTTATAAAAAGTGACAATGCATAACATTAGCGCCCTTTTTCAGACTTCAAATATTGTGGCTCACTGAATGAAAACTGTCCTGGAAGATCTCGATGTGTTTATCCGTGATGGATCATCTGCACTATTCAGAACATGTCTGGTGAATATGTTGCATTGATTCTCTGCAGGCACTTTGACAAAAATACGGCTGTTAATGTTTGTGTTGACATTATTAAGATATTTAAATTCTTATTCATTTGAACTTCGGCTCTTATTTTACTTTATCTGATCATCTCAACTGATTAAGTAGTTATGAGGTGTTTCTTTCTGTACATTAATCTACATTAATCTAGTAGGATCCAAAACTTTCATGGAACAAAAAGAAATATAATAACATAAAAATTGATTTTTTTTTTGTACTCTTTATTACATTAGGACAGTACTCCTAATGGCGGACAGACCAGAGGGATGAAAGTGGGAGTTCCTATTGTGATTGAAGATGATGATTCCCCTACGACTTTGACCAGTGTCATAAACTTTACTCTTGTGTTGGAGGAAGGGATTGTCTTGCAAGATGCTCCAGAACAGTTTGGCCTTTGACCTGTTTGCCTTGGATTTCAGTACCAAAAAATCGGAAGTACACTTTTCAGGTGATGGAGAAGGCGTTCATGGAATTGGGCACTCACTGCTCTGCAAGGGTACAATCCCTTAAGACTTAACTTCTCCTATGACTTTTTTTGTGAGCTGTTTTCAGACTTCAAATTATTATTATATAAAAGGCATCTTGCCATGTTTCTTTTTGTGTACTTTTATTTGAAAGTCATGGAATGTGGTTGTAGTGTGTTCCTTTTGGTTTAAAATAAAATTTGGAAGAAACTTTCAAGCATTCAGTTACAGCTTTTTTCATTATATTGTATTACAAAAAAGCCTGCTTCAGTAAATTTAAACACATATTTTAAATCCAAAACGTGTGACAAGTTCACATTTATTAAATTAATAACCCATAAGACGATGGGTGATGTCGTGAAGGGTTTGAGTTGTGAGGTATGGAATACCGGATGGATCCGGAGCACTGCAGGCAGCTGGAGCCAGTAGGTGACAGGGTTGATGCAGAGGGTGACGCGGTAGGGGCCGATGAACCTTGGTGATAATTTCTTTGATTCTGTATGAAGGTGCAGGTTCTTTGTGGACAGCCACACTTTGTCACCTACGTGGTACAATCGTCCCGGAGGGTGTCGACGGCGATGTTGCGTGGTGTAACGAGTGTTAACACGTTGGATTGCTTCCTTGGCTAGGACCCACGATCGTCGACACCTGCGGACCAACTGTTGGGTATATCAACCTCCGGTTCTTGATGTTCGAACATCAGATGTTGGAAACCCTGGCATACCTCAAAGGGACTTAACTTGGTGGCGGAGGAAACATGGAGGTTATGGGAAAGTTCAGTCCAGATGAGGTAGCGGGCCCAGGAGCACTGACGGTTGGCGACGAGGCATCTCAGGTAGTGCTCCAGTTGTTGGTTGGTCCATTCCGTCTGACCATTAGTCTGAGGATGGTAACCTGATGAGAGACTGCAGGTGGAATTGAACAGACGACAGAAGGCCTTCCAGAACCGTGCAGTGAACTGGGGCCCCCTGTAAGAGACGATGTCCTTGGGGAACCCATGCAGACGGACTACATGCTCTAAAAACAGCTCGGCTGTCCTTTTAGCTGACGGGAGTCTGGCGAGGGCCACCAGGTGCATAGAGAACCGATCCACAACGGTCAAGATGGCATGTTGGTTGATTGGTGTCCTTGGCCCTGGCACACACTGGGCACGCCTGAACGAACTCACCAATGTCTTTGGCCATAGATGGCCACCAGAAGGCATGCTGCACGTATTGTAGGGTGCGCTGCATGCCTGCGTGCTGTCGGGAGAGGGCGTCAGCCTTGGTGTTCTTCGACCCCGGTTGATATGATAGATGGAAATCATAATGTTCAAAGAACAGAGCCCACCACGCCTGCCTTGGGTTGAGCCATTCCTCCAGTGCCCACTTTATGGCCAGCAGTTCGCGGTCCCCTACCCCGTATCACTGCTGAGTGGGGTAAAATTTTTTGGAGAAGAAACTACAAGGGTGTAGCTTCTGGTCTGGACCTCGTTGGGAGAGAACAGCCCCGGCGCCCACATCCGAAGTGTCCACCTCCACAACAAACGGTTTGTTTGCATCTGGATGGAGAAGAATCGGGGCGGTGATGAATCGACGGCAAAGCTCGTGGGAGGCGGAGATGGCAGTAGAGTTGAGTTGGAAGTGATGAGACGATGGCCGAGTCAGAGTGTTTAATGGTGCAGCAACCGTACTGTAGTCCCGGATAAAGCAACGATAGAAGTTCGCACAGCCGAGAAACCGTTGAAGTTGTCTGAGAGTCTTGGGTAGGGGCCAATGACGTACAACTTCTAGCTTCTGCAGGTCCATGGCCACACCCTGGGATGAGATGACAAAACCCAGGAACATGGTGGAGCGCTCATGAAAAGCGCACTTCTCTAACTTACAGTACAGCTGGTGAGCGAGCAGTCTCTTAAGAACCACTCTGACGTGTTGAACATGTTCTTCAACAGAGCGAGAGTAGATAAGGATATCATCCAGGTAGGTGAATACCCATTGGCCCAACATGTCCCGGAGAACGTCATTGATGAAACGTTTAAAAGCTGCTGGTGCATTACAGAGACCAAATGGAATGACTAAACTCTCATAATGCCCAGTGGGGGTGATGAATGTCGTCTTCCACTCATCGCCCTCTCTGATACGCACCAAGTTGTAGGCGCTCCGGAGGTCCAACTTTGTAAAAATGATAGTGATAGTCGACACAAGGACGTAGTTTGCCAAATTTCTTTTTTACAAAGAAAAATCCCGCGGCGGCGGGCGAGGAGGAGGGTCGTATGGTGCCTTGGCGGAGAGCTGAGGATACATACTCCTCCATCGCCCGCGTCTCAGTGGTGGAGAGAGAGTACAGGTGGCTGCGGGGGGGAACAGAACCTGGCTGACGTTCAATGGCCACGTCATAGGGGCGATGAGGAGGAAGGTGGGTGGTGCGTCTTTTGCAGAAGACTTCAGCCAGGTCCCGATAAACCTTGGGGATGGCGCTGGTGTCGACATCAGGGGCCTTGGACTCCCTAGAGCACGTCCCAGCCGGTGCCCCCAGGCAGAGTTCGAGACAGGTCGGCCCCCATTGGAGGATCCGGTTCTGAGACCATGAGATGAGAGGATCATGCTGCAGAAGCCAGGGGTGTCTGAGGACGATGGGTGGAGAGGAGATGGAGGTGAGGTGAAATCGGACTGTTTCCTGGTGTTGGTCGATGATGGGGGTTATGGGTCGAATCTGGGCGATGATGGGGTTGGAGGAGAGGGGCCAACCGTCGACAGATGTAATACAAACTGGCTGGGATAATGCTTCAGTCTCCAACCCCAATCTTTTGGCATATGAAGAGTCAATAAAGTTTCCCGCGGCACCGGAGTCGGTGAACGCAGAACTTTTGACTCGTTTGTGGCCAAATTGGAGGTGTACCTGAACCGTGAGACGAGAGACGCTGGGCATGGTGGCAGAGAGATGAATGGAGCGTTTCCCGGGTGAAGAGGGCCGATGGCTCTATGGTGCGCTCCTGACCCACAATAGGCACAAAGTCCCTCCCTGAAGCGTCGTTCTTGCTCAGCAGCGTTCAAGGAGGTGCGTCCTAATTGCATGGGTTCCCCGGCTCCGGTGTCAAACACGGCGGGAGGTGGAGATCCGGTGGGTGCCATAGTGGTTGATAGTGTTGATGAAGGCTGGTGGTCGGGATGTGGTGTGTGAAAAAGATGTGATGGGCGGCAGGGTCCGGGGGGCTGTCCGCAGACGGGAGAGCAGGCGCTGGTCAGTCCGACAAGTTCATCTTTTATGCGTGAAGCCAGTCCCACGTAGTAGGCCGTCCGGAGTGCGGCGTCTCCCCAGGTGGTCTGCACAGTGAGAGTACGGAAATCCGTGGTGTAGCGACTCACGGACGACCCTCCCTGCCGCAGATGGTACAATTTCATATCGGTCTCCACCTCAGCAGCAGGATGTTCAAATGTTAGCTTTAGTTGACGGGTGAATTCTCCATATGAATAAGCAGTGTCTGAATCTGATCGGAGAACCGCCGTGGCCCACTCAGCTGCCTGCCCGGATAGCAACGAGACGAGAAGCGCAACGCACAGTCGGTCTGTGGAGTATCTGGTGGAAATGAACTCAAACACAAGATCCAATGTGGATAGAAAAACGCTGCATTTCCCATCTGTGCCATCCCACTTATCCGGTAGAGCTATGAAAACATCAGAAGAGGAGGGGGGCGGGCGCTGCAGCCGCTGCGACGGGTGTGGCAACAGCCGACTGAGCAGCCACCCCGCGGAGGGTTGCGTTCTCCTGCCGTAACTCCGCCACCTCGCGGCGCAAGGCCACGACGTCTTGGAGGTCCTTTCGGAGACACGCGACTTCACCACGGAGCTTATTGATCAGTTCGGCATGTTGGTCAACCACATCACAGAGGCGAGCAAACTCCGCTGGGTTTACTGCTTTTGGCTCAGTCATTCTGTCACGTGCAACCAAAGGATAAACTGTAAAGCCTTAGCAGTTAGCCCGTGTAGCATGGATGGTAAACCCAAACTGTGGAAGCAGCACGAATAGGCAGGATAACCACACGATTAGTCTAAGAACTCTCTTACGCAAAGAGCAAGGATCTACACAAATAAACCCGCATTCTAGCAACACACACTCAATCAAAAAAGCAACCCGAATCGATGAGTACTCATAGAATAGTCGGCGTAGCGTCAGCAAAGGCATGGGCGAACTCAATGACTGAGCAATGTGAAGCGCCATTTTGTCTCCTTTTATGCTTCCTGGAAACCCGATTGTACTACTTCCGGGTCCTAGTGTCGGTCGTGTTACGAGTGTGCATGACATATTAAGACATTTAAAAAAAACTATATATATAACAAAATTTTTATTAAATACTAAAATGGTGTTTGCAGGATTTATTGGCACTCCGCAAGATGTATTACGGCTTCTATACTGTATTTAGTGCCACACAGACTTTTATTGTACCATTGTAGATATTATATCTAAATCTACAGTAATTGTTAAATGTGAAGAATCAATTTAAAATCTACATCTAAAATATCATTCAGGGTGCCATGTACCTGTACTTATGGTTGTAACATATTTGAATAGACTTGAACATGTGTTTTACATGATCATATTTTAACAATATAACCATAATTAAATTCATTTAATCATATGATGCATTTGATTTTATATCTTTTCATGGTTGTTCTCTGTTTTATACATCCTGACTAATAATGATTATACAATATTATGCAATTCTTTATTCTAATATTACACAACTTGATTGTACAACTCATTCTGATCTAGCTTTTCCTGTTAATGTGTAAGAGGCTGATAAGTGATGCTGCGCCCTCTCTCTGCTGTATATAAACACAAGTACCCACTTCAGGTTATAGATTCCTAACATTGGAGAGTCCCAGCTTGCAAAAAATGGTAAGTTGACCTGACCGTATTTTATTATTATCTGTCTAAGAACTCAAAGGTTTCATTAACATTTCCTGAAATGACCTAGAGTGGTAAATGTTTGTTTATACAGAATGTCAGTTTTTGTGCATATGAAGCCTGACAAATGCCAAGGACATTATAATTTGTTGGGAATATTAATCTAATTAATAAGTATTCAGACTCCCTTAAATTTTTCACTCTTAGTTATATTTCAGCCATTTGCAAAAATAATTTAAGTTCTTTTTTTTTCCTCATTAATGTACAAACAGCACGACATATTGACAGAAAAACACAGAATTGTTGGCATTTTTGCAGATTTATTAAAAAAGACTGAAATATCACATGGTCCTAAGTATTCAGACACTTTGCTGTGACACTCATACACACGTGGACAAAATTGTTGGTACCCTTCGGTCAATGAAAGAAAAACTAATGGTCACATAAATAACTTTAATCTGACAAAAGTAATAATTAAAAAAAATTCTATGAATCTTACCCAATGAAAGTCAGACATTGCTTTTCAACCATGCTTCAACGGAATTATTTAAAAAAATAAACTCATGGAACAGGCCTGGACAAAAATGATGGTACCCCTAACTTAATAGTTTGTTGCACAACCTTTTGAGGCAATCACTGCAATCAAACAATTCCTGTAACTGTCAATGAGACTTCTGCACCTCTCTGCAGGTATTTTGGCCCACTCCTCATGAGCAAGCTGCTCCAGTTGTTTCCGGTTTGAAGGGTGCCTTTTCCAGACAGCATGTTTCAGCTCCTTCCAAAGATGCTCAATAGGATTGAGGTCAGGGCTCATAGAAGGCCACTTTAGAATAGTCCAATGTTTTCCTCTTAGCCATTCTTGGGTGTTTTTAGCTGTGTGTTTTGGGTCATTGTCCTGTTGTAAGACCCATGACCTGCGACTGAGACCCAGCTTTCTAACACTGGCCAGCACATTTCTCTCTAGAATCCCTTGATAGTCTTGAGATTTCATTGTACCCTGCACAGATTCAAGACACCCTGTGCCAGATGCAGCAAAGCAGCCCCAGAACATAACAGAGCCTCGTCCATGTTTCACAGTAGGGACAGTGTTCTTTTCTTGATATGCTTCATTTGTCCGTCTGTGAACATAGAGCTGATGTGCCTTGGCAAAAAGTTCCATTTTTGTCTCATCCATCCATAGGACATTCTCCCAGAAGCTTTGTGGCTTGTCAACATGTAGTTTGGCATATTCCAGTCTGACTTTTTTATGATTTGTTTTCAACAATGGTGTCCTCCTTGGTCGTCTCCCATGTAGTCCACTTTGGCTCAAACAACGACGGATGGTGCGATCTGACACTGATGTTCCTTGAGCATGAAGTTCACCTTGGATCTCTTTAGATGTCTTTCTGGGCTCTTTTGTTACCATTGGGATTATCCGTCTCTTGATTTGTCATGAATTTTCCTCCTGATGCCACGTCCAGGGAGGTTGGCTACAGTCCCATGGATCTTAAATCTCTGAATAATATGTGCATCTGTAGTCACAGGAACATCTAGCTGCTTGGAAATGGTCTTATAGCCTTTACCTTTAACATGCTTGTCTATAATTTTCTTTCGAATCTCCTGAGACAACTCTTTCCTTCGCTTCCTCTGGTCCATGTTGAGTGTGGTACATACCATGTCACCAAACAACACAGTGACCACCTGGAGCTCTATATATAGGCCACTGACTCATTACAAGATTGTAGACACCTGTGATGCTAATTAGTGGACACACCTTGAATTAACATGTCCCTTTATAATAATATAAATAATAATGGTCACATTATTGTCAGTATTTTCTAGGGTTACCATCATTTTTGTCCAGGCCTGTTGCATGAGTTAATTTTTTAAAATAATTCTGTTGAAGCATGGTTGAAAAGCAATGTCTGACGTTCATTGGTTAACATTCATAGAATTTTTTTTAATTATTACTTTTGTCAGATTAAAGTTATTTCTGTGACCATTGTGAGTTTTTCTTTCATTGATCGAAGGGTACCAACAATTTTGTCCACGTGTGTATTTAACTCAGGTGCTATCCATTTCTTTTGGTCATCCTTAAGATGGTTCTACAGCTTCATTTGAGTACAGCTGTGTTTGATTACACTGATTGAACTTGATTAGGAAAGCCACACACCTGTCTATATAGGCCCTTACAGCTAACAGTGCATGTCAGAGCAAATGAGAATCATGAGGTCAAAGGAACTGCCTGAAGAGCTGAGAGACAGAATTGTGGCAAAGTACAGATCTGGCCAAGGTTACAAAAAAAATTATGCTGCACTTAAGGTTCCTAAGAGCACAGTGACCTCCATAATCCTAACCCTTCCTAGAGCTGGCCGTCCGGCCAAACTGAGCTATCAGGGGAAAAGAGCCTTGGTGAGAGAGGTAAAGAAGAACCCAAATATTACTGTGACTGAGCTCGAGAGATGCAGTCGGGAGATGGGAGAAAGTTGTAGAAAGTCCACAATCACTGGCAGAGTGGCCCGACGGAAGCCTCTCCTCAGTGCAAGACACATGAAAGCATAGAATAAAATTCTATGGTCTGATGAGACCAAGCTAAAACTTGTTGGCCTTAATTCTAAGCGGTATGTGTGGAGAAAACCAGGCACTGCTCATCACCTGTCCGATACAGTCCCAACATTGAAGCGTGGTGGTGGAAGCATCATGCTGTGGGGGTGTATTTCAGCTGCAGGGACAGGACGAATGCGTGATGAATGCGTGGTACAAGTACAGGTATATCCTGGACGAAAACCGTCTCCAGAGTGCTCAGGACCTCAGACTGGGCTGAAGGTTCACCTTCCAACAAGACAATGACATTAAGCACACAGCTAAAATAACAAAGGAGTGGCTGTTCTTGAATGGCCCAGCCAGAGCCCTGACTTAAACCCAACTGAGTATCTCTGGAGAGACCTGAAAATGGCTGACCACCAACGTTTACCATCCAACCTGACAGAACTGGAGAGGATCTGCAAGGAGGAATGGCCGAGGATCGCTAAATCAAGGTGTGAAAACCTTGTTGCATCTTTTCCAAAAGGACTCATGGCTGCATTAGATCAAAAGGGTGCTTCTACTAGATACTGAGCAAAGGGTCTGAATACTTAGGACCATCTTTTTTTAATAAATCTGCAAAAATGTCAACAATTCTGTGTTTTTCTGTCAATATGACAACAATTCTGTGTTTTTCTGTCAATATGACATGCTGGGTGTACATTTAATAAATAGTTTGGTCAAGGAAATGAACTCGGTCATTGAAATTTGTTGAAGTTCTCTTGATGAGACAGAGTTTTTTTTTTTTTTTTTTGTCTTGATCAATTTGTTCCTTTGCTTTTTGTTTCAATTTCTTTGCTGAAGAGGTCAGTGTTTGTGGGTTTTCTCCTGCTTGCTCTCATCTCTGTGAGCCATGCAGCATGCTGGCATTCTAAACTAGAAGCAGGTAGGATTACTTATTTATATGTAAAGTGTACTGTACATACACATGTATTTGTTTCTGCAGACTATTTATAGGATAATAACATAATCTGGTTCTAGCAAGAAAATCTTTATTCTATGGTTCTGTCATTCAAATTTCATATGTGGTTTAACAGCTTGGTATCTGTAATATAAATAATTAGATTAGTTATTTATATAAACTGGCCTGAATTGTAACTTTTGTCATTTTCATTTTAATGCCATGGTATGTGTCGTCTATGGAACTGTAGAAGCTCTGATGAAAAGCCAATTTTAGCTTTGCATCTCACTGAAAAAGACAATATGATGTTGAAAAAGACAATATGATGTTTGTCCAAGTTCAAACCACTTCAGACCACTTTTTTTTTTTTTGTTTAATCTAGATTTGTATTTGCATGATAATATGCATTGTGCTGCCACACAATAGGGTGACTGGAAAAGTTCCTGAAGGATCAGGTGTAAAGGTGTTCTTCATAAAGTGCCCAGTGAGTTTATATTACACTGTGACGCTAACCATTGACTATATTTCAGGTGAAACTTACTGTTATGATTCCGTGGACAAGACGCAGCATTCGGTCGAATCCCACTGGAAAAACAGCAAGTGTGAAAGTTGCTGGTGCAAGGAAGGTTTCATGAGATGTTGCGACGGGTAAATGCACACGACATACTGTACAGTAGCACAATGTTCTAGCGTACAATATATGTATACTTGCACTTAGTAGATCGCCTTATCCAGAGCGACTTATGTTCTTTGTTCTCTTTGTTCTTTTGATTTACTGTATACAATCTATTTTACAAAAGGAGAGCATCCTGTTTGCAATACATGTAAACCGACACATGGCCCTTCTATCTTTCTATCCTGAGGATTTGTTTGGTATCTTAATTATTTTGATCCTTAGTGTTTCCACCCAGTGAATTGTGTTTTTCTCGGTAGCTCAGTAGTTAAGGTATTGGTCCCACGTTCAAACCCCACGTTGTCCCTGTTGGGCCCTTAAGCAAGGACCTCAACCCTCAATTGCTCAGATGTACAGTGCAATGAGAGAGAAATATACGTCACCTTGGATAAGGGCATCTTCAAAATGCCTAAATGTAAATTTTTAATCAATTTCCCTCTGGGATTAATAAAGTTCATTGAATCTCGAATCTTCAGGCTAATTCATAAGGAAGGTAATGCCAATGCTTTCTAAATGAGCACATGGCGCAGGCAGTGATATAGGAATGAATTTGTGCATATTAAAATGTAAACAAAAATGTAACAAATCCGAATCAGTGACAATAGTTATATAATTATTATTGGAACTGTATCTGTCTTTTGGTATGTGGGAGTTTATGATGTTCAGCTCATTTCAGGAAGAACTGTAATACAGAAATATTATTTATTATATGTTATGATGTATATAATATGTAATAATGCTTTCATTTATTTTACAGGTGGGCAACACGTGTGTCTGGCGGTTGCACCATTAAATATGATTATGAGACCTGCACATCTGAACTAATTATTTCGGATGCAAGTGTCCCATGTGCTGCTGTTGGAAAGTGATTGTCAAAATGATCTGAATTAAGGTTTGTCACAACTCTTCTACTATAAGAGAACACAAGCACAAAAAAACAACAACATGAAGATGGCTTTAAAGTGACCATACAGTATAATAAAGCATTCCTGAACAAAAAAGTTGCAGTCTTTTGTGATTTGATGTGTTAGTTAAGTGACACTACATTGTTTTGACTTTATAATGTTTATACAGTTTTCTGTACAGAGTTTCTGTTTCACTATGATTCCACATGAGCCACTGTAGCTGAAAACACAGGATGTGTTCAAATAGCTTTATTTTATTACATTGTAAAGAAGTTGATTTAAGTAAGGAATTTTAGCTCACTCTGTCTATTGACTATTGGAAGTGGCTAGTAGCCCTTAAAAGCCTTTTATTAGCTATTTTTAATAAATATACACTATAAAGTCAAAAGTATTGGGCTAAAGCTGCAATAACTTGCATTGTATCTAAATAACTGTACTTCAATATGGAGTTGGTCCCCCTTTTGCAGCTATAACAGCTTCCGCTCTTTTCGGAAGGCTGTTCACAAGATTTTGGGGGGTTTCTGTGGGAATTCGTGTCTAATCATTCTGTCGACCATGTATGAGGTCAGGCACTGATGTTGGATAAGAAGGTCTGGCTCGCAATCGCTGTTCCAGTTCATCCCAAAGGTGCTTGATGGGGTTGAGGTCAGGGCTCTGTGCTTTTTTTTTTTTTTTTTTTTTTCCAGTCAACTTTTTTCACACTGAAATAGAAATGGAAAAGGGTCTTCTCCAAACTGATGGAGCTTAGCATTGTTCCCAACAAAAGAAAGCGAAAAGCAAAAGAAATGCACAGATAAACCACCAGTGATCACATGTTTTTATGGTTGATAACAGTTGTATGTATGAGTATACTATAATGGTTGTGAAAGACCAGAGTCATTGTGACATAAGTAATCAGTGGCGGCCGGTCAAAACGGGGCGCAGGGGCGCAGGGGCGTCGCCCCCTTAAAGTTAGGCAGAGAAGAATGCTACTTTAACATGTAATTATTTAACAGAATAATTATTTATTTTGAGAATTAAATAAAGTAATTTAGTCACAATATTCCGCTGTATTTTTTAATTTCTTAATCTCTTAAAAAAAAAAAATCTAAACTGTATTACGTTCATTTGTGTTCATGTTCGAGAGGTGGCGGACAAACAAGTGTCTATGGAATCTATAATCACACTGAGGTCTTTTACTGTTCAAATTCAAATTTCAAATTCAAATTTTATTCGTCATATACACAGTCATACACAGTATGATATGAAGTGAAATGCTTATACGACTGCTATTGACCTACAAAAAAAACAAACAAAAAAAAACACACACTTATTTACATAATATACAGAATAAGAATATTGCAAAACACATACATTTTTAAAAAGCATGTGATTTGAGGCTGAGCTCTGATTGGATCTTTTCATATCATCCTTGGGGCACAGAAGCCTCCCACTTTTGTTCTTAGCGAATCAATATTGTTTTAAAATATTTGACCTCATGTGATTGGACCAAGGCGGCACGGTGGTGTAGTGGTCAGCACTGTCGCCTTGCACCGCCAGGGTCTGGGTTCGAACCCCGGTCAGGCTCGATTCCCGTCTCTGTGTGCATGGAGTTTGCATGTTCTCCCCGTGCTTAGTGGGTTTCCTCCGGGTACTCCGGTTTCCTCCCACAGTCCAAAGACATGTAGGTTAGGCTAATTGCCGTTCCCAAATTGCCTGTAGTGTGTGAATGAGTGAGTGTGTGTGTGTGTGTGTCTGCGCCATGCGATGGATTGGCACCCTGTCCAGGGTGTATCCTGCCTTGTGCCTTAAGTCTCCTGGGATAGGCTCCAGCCCCCCGTGACCCTGAATACAGGATTAAGCGGTATAGATGGTGAGTGAGCGTGATTGGACCATTCTCAACGAGCCTTTTCCAGCACGTCTTATGGCAAGCAGAGCTGCTGACTCGATGCGATGTGAGTCATGCCTTTATTTTATACTAATAGTAATGATGCTTAATCACCTGATAAATGCCTATTTACAGGCAAGTATTAAAAGTTTCATTTAAATTTTGTTTGCAATATACAGAAATATTTACTGTAAATAGTTCACATGAGTCATTAATGGTCAAGTCAAGTCCAGTCAATTTTATTTATATAGCGCTTTTAACAATTGACATTGTCGCAAAGCATCTTTACACAATAAAAAGAAGTAAGTTTTTATGCAATATGTATGAATCAAAATGGTAAGATTGTCCCTGATGAGCAAGCCGAGGGCGACGGTGGCAAGGAAAAACTCCCTGAGATGGTAATAGGAAGAAACCTTGAGAGGAACCAGACTCAACAGGGAACCCATCCTCATCTGGGTGATAACGGATAGCAGGGATTGATCAGCATAATAATGTGTACTGGAAGTTCAGTGTAACAGGAGATGTGTTAAAATTTAAATTAAAATTAGTCCAGTTTGTTCCTGGAGGCTCAGGTAGACTGTAGGAGATTCCAGTCCTGAGCTATCAAACAACTGAAGTCACAGGTCCCCAGAGCATCAATCGATGATAGGACAGTCTTAATGGAAACCATCCCCAGCCACCATACGAATCCAGGCAGACCACACGGGGCATCCATGCGACGAGATCTCCAACCAGAAGCAGGACTCCAGGACGGGTTAGACGGCTCCAGAGGGCAGAGGGGTCTGGATCACTGGCAACTCAGGAGCGAACATGTATAGCACGACAGAGAGACAGAGAGGGAAAGGAGAGAGGGAGAGAGAGAGAGAGCAGAAAAGGAGAGAACAGAAAATAAGGAGAGATTGCAGTTAGGTCTGGTCACAGTCAACATGTATAAGGTGAATGTATATTAGTGCAAAGTGCAAGCAGGGATTCCAGCAGGACTAACTATAACAGCATAACTAAAAGGGAGAGCCAGAAGGAAACACAAACATGAGGGCTCCCTGAGATGTAAAGCAGCCAATCACCTCACCGTCAACAAACCTGAGTGAACAATGAGAGTGGGGAGGACAGCATCTAAACATACCAGTTCACCAGAATACTCTACGTCCATGAGTCCCCCAGATCTGCTCCTTTACCTAAGGTTAATCTATTTACAAAAATGCTTGGCTAAATAAATAAGTTTTTAGCCTAGACTTAAACACTGAGACTGTGTCTGAGTCCCGAACATTAACAGGAAGACTTTGGGGCTTTGTAAGAAAAAGCTCTGCCCCCTGCTGTAGTTTTAATAATACGTGGTACTGACAGGCAGCCTGCATCCTTTGATCGAAGTAGGCGTGGCGGATCGTAAGACACTAACAGTTCACTCAAATACTGTGGCGTGAGACCATTTAGTGCTTTAAATGTCAAAAGTAGTATCTTAAAATCGATGTGAAATTTCACAGGGAGCCAATGCAGTGAAGATAAGATAGGGGTGATGTGTTCGTATCTTCTGGTTCTAGTGAGGACTCTCGCTGCTGCATTCTGTACTAACTGAAGCTTGTTTATACACCTAGTTGAACAACCAGACAGTAAGGCGTTACAATAGTCCAACCTAGAGGTGATAAAGCATGAACTAGTTTTTCTGCATCATTTAGTGACAATGTGTTTCTTATCTTGGCAATATTTCTAAGGTGAAAGAAAGCTATCCTGGTGATATTATCTACATGTGCTTCAAACGAAAGGCTGGAATCTATAATCTATCTATAATCACACCAAGGTCTTTTACTGTTGCATTTGATGGAACAGAAAGGCCATCTAAAGTTACAGTGTGATCAGAAAGCTTACTTCTAGCTACTTGTGGTCCTATGACCCGAACTTCTGTCTTATCAGGATTAAGCAGAAGAAAATTAATTAACATCCAAATGGTAAATGGTACCATTTGGTAAAAAGGCAAAGCATCAGAACTGAAAATATTTAAATAAACCTGTACGTTGATAATATTCTGAGTTTCTGTCGACTTGTTAAATGATTTAAATAACTTTTCTACGGTGGCCGAGAAGTGCAAAACAAGTTAACAAAATGAAAACAAAATAACAAATTAAAAACCACAATAACAAAACCCAAAACAAATTTGTTATTTTGTTTTGCGTTTTGCTATTTTGATTTTTAGTTTGTTATTTTGTTTTTGGTTTTGATATTTTGATTTTGAATTTGAGTGACGGGTGTCTCGTCCAATCAGCGGCAAGAATTTAATTCGCAAACTATACCTACCTTTTCCGGTTCGTATCTGACTGGCCGAGAAGTGCAATAAAAATGAACAAAACCCAAAACAAAATAACAAATTCAAAACCAAATTAACAATTAGTTTCGGGTTTTGTTATTTTGTTTTCGGATTTGCTCATTTGGTTTTGAATTTGTTGTTTTGTCTTTGAATGTTATTTTGTTTTCGGTTTTGTTAATTTGTTTTGCACTTCACGGCCACCGTACCTTTATACTGTATACTTTTCAAGGACATGTACTGCATATCAAAGTAAATGGGTTTTTGACATGTTTTTCACTGGGCCATGTGGACCAATTAAATAAAAAAATATCCCTGCAGGTATATGTAGTGGCAAATGTAAAATAAATAAATAAAGAAATAAATAAATAAACTAACTCTTGGAAGACTTTCCATTCTGATTTATTTATATAGTGACACATACAGTATTTTACAGGATTTCTATTGTAAATATCACAATGAAATCTACAGTTTTGTAAATGTTAAATAAAAAAAAAACTGTTAAATGTGAAGAATCAGTTACAGCAGATTGAAGTACTCTTGCATACATGTTCTACATGATCACATTTTAATAAGATGAATGTTAATGTACAATATTTAACTATACTGTATGTCAACCCACATTTATCTGACTGCCTTATTGCCGGTTTTGAAGTGGATGAAAACTGTTTTGAAGTCTAATCTTTTGTATGGTTGTTCTCTACATTTCCCTTCTGCAACTTGACTAATAATGATTATACACTATTATGCAATACTTGATTCTAATATTACACAATTGAATTGTACAACTCACTCTGATGAAGTGATTCCTGTCCATGTGTGTGATGCTGATAACAGATACTGAGCCATCTTTCTGCTGTACTGAAGCCCACTTCCGGTTATAGATTCATTAACATTAAAGTGTACATTGTACTGTACAAACTAACATTAAAGTGTCCCAAATTTGAAAAAAATGGTAAATTGACATAACAGTATTCTATTATCATCAGGACTTAAACATTTTATTAACACTTCCTGAAATGGCCTGGTGTTGTAAAACTTTGTTCATACAGAATGTCGGTTTTTGTGCACACATTCAGTAATATCGTTGCTCAAAGAATTTTTAGACATAGTATGAAGCCTGCCAAATGGCAAGAATATCATTATTTGATGAGAAAATGATATGCTTATTTCCATTAAAGTCCAGTGAAGCTTTTTCAAAGCAAAGCAAAACAATACTTATGCACTTATACAAGTAATACTTATACAAGGTACAGTTTATAATGATCTTCTACTGTATACATAATTTTATGAACGTGTTACAGTGGAACCTCGGCCAACAACCAAACATGACTAATTAAAAAATGTAAACAGGGTCAGAGTATGTAGGTAAGTGAAGAGGAGCTTATCTATAGCGAGACGTGTAATCATCTACTGAGCGTGAGTAAGCAGTAGCAGCAGATAGTTGAGGCTGGCCAAGGTGGAAGACATGGATGCGGAGGAGGAAGCCAACTCAGGACAAGATCCCCTTTGGGGCGCCAAAACTTATTTCTGAAAGTGACTCAAAGTCTAGAAGAATCAAACAGATAGGTTGAATTTATTACATACTCGGAACATACTGTACTGTGGACTTGGTGCTGAAAGCTTTGTGTGTTCCTGATGTGTGAGCACTCATTTCATTGGCCTTTAGACCACCATCTCACCGTCTATTTTTTAAAAGTGAAGCACAGTGTTTACAAAACATGTATACTGACACATGGTCCTTTTATCTATCCTGAGGATTTCTTTTGTTATCTAAATTCTTTGACTCTTGTCAAATAATTGAATGAGTGTTGAATTTCTCACGGAATTGGGTTTTATTGGGTTTAGATTGTTTCATAACAAAGGGAATGCCTATGTTTCCTAAATGACCACATGGTGCAGCCAGTGATATATGAAGGAATTTGTACAAAAGGTATAAACAATCTGAATCATTTATAAAAGTAGGAATAATAGTGTTCATGGTTATGGGAAATGGGTCTGGATCTTTTAGTATGTAATAAGTTAGGTCTGGTTACAGTGTGAAAGCAACCAAAGAAAATTGTAATGGAGTAATATTATTTATTATATGTTATGTAATAAAAGACACGTGTGTGTCTGAGGGTTGCATAATGAAATATGATTATGAAACCTGTACAGTTGAACTGATCTTTCTGGATAAAAGTGTTTCATGCCATGGTGTTGCAAAGTGATTGTAAAGATTAACTGAATTAAGGTTTATCACAACTGTGCAAGAGAACACAAGTGCAAAAATATCATGATTATGACATTAATGTGAACATGCAATAAAGCAGCACTGAATAAAAAAGTTCTTACTGGTTTGATATGTCAGTCAACCAGGCTAAAGTCTCAGGTTTAAAAATAAATAAATCCTGTATATATATATATATATATATATATATATATATATATATATATATATATACACACTGCACAAAACTTAGTGCACTTAGACACAATGCTGAGACTGTTTATAAAAACTTATATGAATACTCTAGGTCATAAACTCAGAGGCAGATGAAGTCAAAACAAGCAGAATGAAAATGAGAAAACCTCCAAAGAAGTGTTCTTTAATCAGCTATTAACTACAGGAAGCACAGTAGGTGTGGTAAAGTTCAGACAAACAAAAAGGTGGTAAAGTCCAGACAAGTATTTTTGGATTTTGCGCATAAGATTGAAAAAAAAAAAAGTGGTGAGAATATCATCATCGTACTGTGTTGAAAGTCTTTAGTAAATGTCAATTGGTTTTCCACCTTTATTCAAGTCCTGGTTTGACATGAATAACCCTCGTATTAGGTTATAAGTACATATTATACACTTCAAGTCAAAAGTTTGGACACACCCTCTAATTCCATTGGCTTTCCTGATTTTTATTTTGAACAGTTGATATAGAGATGTGTCTGCTACTTGTGCAGCTGTTAATTGGTGGGTTTTGAGGCTTGTAACTCTAAATCAACTTCTCTGCAGCAGAGGTAAGTTTTTGTCTTGTTTTTCTGGGATGACTTTCATGAAAGCCAGTTTCATCATTGTGCTTGATGGGTTTTGCAAATGCACTTAAAAATATTGTTCTTGCAACTATTGCAGAATAAAAAAAACTGACTGTTGTTGTTGTAGTTGTTGTTGACTTAATTACATAATGGTACATGTGTTATACTAATATGTGTCATATCTTCTTCTTTGTCTTTCGGCTGTTCCTTTTCAGGGGTCGCCACAGCGAATGATCTGCCTCCATCTAACCCTATCCTTTGTATCCTCTTCTCTCACGCCAACTAACTTCATGTCCTCTCTCACTACATCCATAAATCTCCTCTTTGGTCTTCCTCTAGACCTCCTGCCTGGCAGTTCTAACCTCAGCATCTTTCTACTGATATATTCACCATCTCTCCTCTGAACATGTCCAAACCACCTCAATCTGGCCTCTCTGACTTTATATTTCAAAACATCTAACATGGGTTGTCCCTCTGATGAAGGGATATGTGTCATATGGCATCATGTAATTAAATGAAATTAACAAGCTTTTGTTAAAAAGTTCAAACTTTTGTCTAGTACTAATACATACACCCTATACTTTAATATTAGAAGATATTTTGTAGTAGATTTATGACATACAGTATAACACTTCTTTTTGTCCTGTATGGGAGTTAAGTATCACTTAATTCATTAGCAAAATTAAAATAGGCAATTTAAAGGAAAAGTCATCTGAAATGCGTTAAATTATTCATTAATGGAGAGAGAGAGAGAGAGAGAGAGAGAGAGAGAGAGCGCAATGTTTAAATTGATCTTTTACTGTTTGCTTCCAAAGTCCATGCTGAAGAGACCAGCATTTTTAGGTTTTGTCCTGCTTGCTCGTCAATGTAAAAAAAAAAGAAAAAGAAAAAAGGGTAAAGTTAAATCAGTGCTAGCGCAGACTGTATGAACAGGAATGAACAAGACACTAATGACTGAGCATTTTCCAGGGCATTGTTATAATCACTACTTCATGTCAGTTGCTTTTGGGTATTTATACTCAAGCAATTATAAATATATGGACATTTGAAAATCTTATTCAAATGCTGTTGCTAGAAGCCTAGATTACCACTACTACCAATCTTCCATCAGTAAGACTTTAATGAAATTTAGTTTGTACTTTAATAGAATAGGTTCGATTTATCATCAGGATGGTGTGGACAAGATGTGTGCAGTTAGAGATAGTCAAATAGCAAGTATTCAAAGTGTGCAGAACAGAATATTTCTCCTGTTCTTATCAGTTAACCCCGCAAATATGAAAGTGCACTTAGATGCCAAATATACTGTATACTTTCATACCAGTAATGCTTGAGCAAAGCTTACAGTCTAAAGCGTGGAGTTCATTATGTTATATTTCTTATTTAATAAATCGAACATAAATAAATAGATATATACTGTTAGAGGATAAAGAAATTGAATTGTACAATTCACTCTCATGGAGTGTTTCCCATCAGTGTTTGTGATTCTGATAACCCCAGCCCTCTTTCTGCTGCATTTCAATTCGAGCACCCACATCAGGTTATAGGATTCATACAATAGTGAGTATCAATTTGGAAAAATGGTAAGACAACATTTCTTTATTATCTGTGTAATGAATTAAAGGTTTAATTAACACTTCCTAAAATTATAAATCTTGAACTAGACGGAATGTCAGTTTATGTGCCCGAATAGGTTTAAATTGTTTAAATATATTATTTAGACATGAGTTTAAAATTTAAGAATGGCCAAATGGCAAAATAAAGTAAATGACAAATTATTATTTTGAGTTGTATTAATATACAATATTACTCATATATAATACACATTATATAACTGCTATATTATTATACAATAATTATTATAAAACTGTAATTATTATTATATAGTTACCATTAATAATAATAATAATAATAATAATAATAATAATAATAAATAAATAAATAAGTTTAGATCTGTCATTGGCTTTATGTAAAAACAGGTAATCGTTTCGTTAAGGAAATGAAGTTAATGAAATTTGTTAATGTTCTGAAGAAAAGTTTGTCAGAGTTTATTTGTCCTGATCAATCTGATCATTTACTTTTTGGTTCCAAAGTCTATTCTCAAGGTGTCAGTGCTTGTGGGTTTTCTTCTGCTTGTTTTCATCGCTGAGAGCCATGCTGGATGTTGGTATAATGAACTAAAATCAGGTTGGTTTTTAAACAGATACACACACACACACACACACACACACACACACACACACACACACACACACACACACACACACACACACACACACACAATCAAGCAACACAGTGGAACCTCGGATTGCGAGCTTAATTCGTTCCTGAAATGTGCTTGTATATCAAAACACTAAATAAAAAAAATCTAAGCAAATTTCCCCACAAAAAAATTTATAAACTCAGTTTATTCAATATACAACCCATAAAAATAAATACATAAAAATTATTTATATAAAATATAAAGTAAAACAAATTAACCTGAACTTTACCTTTTAAAAAAGTAAAAATAAATCCAGACAGATAAATATTTCTAATATAATAATATATAATGTAATATAATACATTAGTGTTTGTGCGCACACGTCTTGTATATGTGTGTATGCGCGCACACACTGTGTATGTGTGCGTAACATCAATCTTATTTATGCGATAACTAAAAATTACACTGACAATTATATAATAATTAATAAATGTTAATGACAACGTATTAGCTAAACTGTTTTAAAAACACTACAATATGTGTAACTTCACGTAATGAGAACAAAATTTAAGCATTACAAATCAAACATGTGGATGGAATAATCAGTTATAGTAGTTATAGGAGAAGTTTTGAGAAATTATTCATTTGGATTAGTATGCCAAAGCATATATTACTACAATCCATAAATACTGCTAAGTGGCTCATTTCCACTCACTGACCAGATCATTCATACAGTTAAGCAACCAGCAACACATGGCAGCAGCATAAAACCATGCAAATACAATTCAAGAGCATCAATTTTCACAGTAAACATCAGAATGGGAAAATAGTGATCTCCATGCCTTTCACCCTGGTGCCATGGTATGGTTGTTGGTGTGAAAATAAATTAAGTTCAGTCCTGATGATAGCAATGCCCTATTGATGACTGAAAATAATGGCCAAACGTGTTCAATGTGCTATTGAGGTTACAGTTACTTAAAAGAAGAAGAAAAAAGAAAGAAATACTCCTTACAATTATTTAGACATGAGTTTACAATGTGAAACAACTCCTTACAACACAAACGTTACATTTCAGAAAAGGACAATGTGATGTCAAACCACTTCAGACCACTTTTTTTTAAATCTAGAAATGTATCTGAAAAATATATAATGCATTGTGCTGCCACACAATGGGCTAACAGGATAAGGTCATGAAGAACCAGGTCCTAAAAGGTTGACAATGAGTGTATTGACTTTATTTTAGGTGCGACTCATTGTCAGGATGCTGTGGATAAGACATGGCATCCGGTCGGATCCAGCTGGAGAAACAGCAAGTGTGACACCTGCCATTGCAAGTTCAATTCCCAGACCTGTTGTAATGGGTAAATACATACAACATAGCAAAATGCTCCAGCATGCAATATATGTATTGAATATACCGTGATTATGGCTTATATCTCTAATACAAAACTATAAGTTTATTAATCAACACAACTTGTTTATTTTATTCTGGTATCGGACAAACCAATATTTTTTACCTTGATGCGACCCATATGAGATATCCTTCCCTTGTTTGTTGCACAACCCTACTGATGGGGCGTGGCTCAGCAGTAGCTCATTTACAAAGACACTGAAATGACGCGTTTAGAACAGGATGGAAGTTTAAGGCATTATCTGAGGCAATTTTTGAACTGAAGCAATAACAGACAGATTTTCAGGGAGCTCTGAGACCTGTGTTAACTTGTTAAAGAGATAAAATATCAGACCTTTAGAATAGCTCATTCTAAATTTGATTTTCAATATCAGTCATTCACGGATATACTGTGTGACCTTTTTTAAAATGTTTGCAGCTTTCACGGTTTACTGTGGCTAAGAGTCTAATCACTGTTCTGTGCTTTCTAATATTCACACTCGCTGAATGTTTTTGCCTTATTCCCCCAAAAATAAGCCTTCTTTATGGGGTGGAGGATAGCAAAATGCTATCCATATGGTTATAGAATATGGATGGATGTACTTGTGTACAAAACATGTTAACTGACACATGGTCCTTTTATCTATCCATCTATCTATCTATCCTGAGATTTTTGTTCAGTTTCGTTCAGTTGTGACATAAGGAAGGTAATAATGTTGAATTCCAGTGCTTTCGAAATGTGTACATGGTATAGTCAGTGATATATGATGGGATTTGTGCAATTTTTTTTTACAAAAACTTTAACAGATCTGAATAATGTATGAAAACATGGGCAACAGTGTTTATGCTTAAGGAAATGGATCTGTCTTTTGGTATGTGGCATCAGGATTTGGAATGTTTAGCTTCTTGCTGGTTAACTGTGACCATGTTACAATGTGTAAGCACACAAGAAAAACTATAGTATAATACAGTTGTTATTTATTGTATGTTATAATAATAATAATAATAATAATAATAATAATAATAATAATAATAATGTTACTTTATTTTTCAGATGGCCAACACGTGTGTCTGGAGGTTGTGCCATTAGATATGATCATGACACCTGTACATATGAACTGATTAATTACGATAAAAATTATCCATGTGCTGCTGCTGGAAAGTGATTTGCAAGATGATCTGAATTAAGGTTCATCAAAATGTAAGAGAGCACAAACAGAAAAATAACATGCACGATGATGAACATAGGATGAAATCACAATAAAGCATTGCTGACCAAAACAGTTGCTGAGTCTTTTGTAGTTTGATGTGTCAAAAAACTAGGAGGTTTAGGAAGAAAGAAAATCCTTTACATTCTACAATACTAAGACACAATGCTGTTGAAATTTTATATGAATAGGTCATGACCTCAAAAGCAGTCTTTAATAATTGATCAAATGGTCAGCAGAACTTTAGTCAAAACAAGCGGAATGACAATAACAAAACCAGAAAAATAGTGCGATTAAATATCAGTAATCAGCTAAAAAGCAGGAAGCAGGTTTGTTTAGATGAGCAAGAGGGTGGTAAATTTTAGACTGGGATTTGGTGATTAGTGTGATTACAACCCAAACATTACATACTTTTCGCATGATGCAGGTTAGCAGTTACATTTTGGCTGGGAAAAGGAACACACAGCATTCAGTCAGCACCATGGCCAGCTCCACTAAACACATGGGGCATCATTCACATGTGTCTCTTCTCCCCACAGTGCCAGTGCTCGCCAGCCCTCTCAGTTTACTCACCTTCCACCTTATCCGGCACGACTCATCGGAGCGCCTTGGCTGACCTCGGTTTCCTGACAGTGACCCCGGGAGTGTCCCATCTGCCCATGGCATCCATTCCCCAGCTGTGATAGAGCACAACTTATAGTTGCCGACAAACTGAGGTCTTTTTTGTTTTTCCAGAGTTTAACTGAAAATAAAATACTTTGTGTTTCGACACTGCAATTGCTGTCTCCTGGCGTCTGTGTTCCATTTACTGCCCACTTATTATATAAATTGGAACGTTTGCTAGAAACGATCATTTAACATTATATTTTATAACGCTATATTGGTAGCTTACTTAGGGACTCCTTACTTAGGGAACGCTTGAATAGAACACTAAAGCGGATATTGTGGCAAGTAGGTGTGGATGAAAGCAGCCATAGCTGAGATCAGCTGCTCCCATACATCCTCTTTGCGGTCCGAGAAACACTGAAAGTCTCCACCAGATTCATACCATTTAAGCTGCTGTTCAGGAGGAGGTCACGCCGTCTGTTTGATGTGTCAAAAAAGCCCTGGGAACAGCAGGCCTTCTCCATACAGGTCTGTGATACAGTATGATGATATTTTCAGGATAAAATCAGCCACATACTCCTCATCATCCGAGAACACATAGAGAGGGCCCAGATGGAACATATGAACATATGACCGTATTATATGGAATTACATCCAGGTAATCAAGTACCCTAGCTGCTACCCAGCGTCACCTGTAAGTTCCTGGCCTGTTGTCAAGGAAACCACATAGAAGTAAAACAAGTAGGGCCAGTGAACTACAGACTGAAAGCAGTGAGCGTTATTACATTAATCTATTAAAAATGTGATTGAGCCATTGTCCCATAGCTCTCTTTCATGAAACTCAGGGCCATGAGTCAATACAGCAAGGCAAGGAACTGCCACGGCACAGCACCAAGATCTGAACAAGCTGGTAGAGCAATTTCAAGACATGTTCTCTACTGAACCGGGGCTCACACACTACGACATAAACCTGGCATAATCATCCATCAAAGGCCACACTGTCCCGGAAGCCTGCAGGGGATAGGCATGTCAACAAAAAAAAACAGGATCAAGTAACATGATATACATGTGTACATTCTGAAACACTTCATAATTGGGATGAAAGGAATCTTTGATAATGCCTCTCACCCTTAGCAGACAGCGTTTCAAAATGTTTTTGACATTTGTTTGACTTTAAACACGAGACTCTCATACATGAGAAACATCAACACAAGTCCCGGTTTAACTTGAATGTCTCTTGTATTACATTAGTATTATATAAAAGGTTCATGTTTTACATTACCAGTTAAAAGTTTGAACATACCTTTTAATTCCACAGTCTTTCCAGATTTTTATGTCTTTCTACTGTACACTGTAAAACAATGCTGAAGATGTCCAGATATGTTATGATCTCCTTTGAAAAGTTGATATTGACATTTGTCTTCTACTTTTGCTCTGTAAAGCCTTGATAATCGGAGGTGATGTTTGTGAATTTGTGTTTTCTAAGGCTGGTAACTCTAAATGAACTTCTCCTCTGCAGCAGAGATAAGTCTTGGTCTTTCTTTTCTGGGATCGTCTTTATAAGAACCAGTTTCAATCAGAATATGGGACTATGCTAAGTATGTAACTGGGTATGTTAGCACCTGTGTTGATAACATCGTGTCCACCATACAAGTCAGGAAGTTCCCCAACCAGAAACACTGGATAAACAGTCAGGCACGCCACATGCTTTATACTCACTCCCTTGCATTTAAAACAGGCAATATGACAGGGTTCAAACCTGCAAAGCACGGACTGAGGGAAGACATAAAAGCAGAAGCTGGAAGGCTCCTATTTCACTGTTGACTCTGGGAGGATGAGGCAAATCCCACAACACATCACAGACTACAGGACCACCACCACCATCAGCTCCTTTCCATAGCCTGCCAGACACACGCTTTGAGATCTTCAACTACAGCACAGATAGTAGGCTCAGACCAAACCCAGACCAGCAAACCCCTCTCCCTTCCCCCAACAGTCTCATCAGGCCAGGTATACAAAGCGCTGAGGAAGATCAACCCAGGTAAGGTAGCAGGACCAGGCAGCATCCCTGGGTGGGCCTTTAGAGCTTGTGCCAACGAGCTGACTAATGTTTTCACCTCGATATTTAACCATTCCCTCAGTTAGTGCACCGTTCCCACCTGCTTCAAAAACACAATTGTTGGCCAGTCTGGTAACATGGTGTGAGGATAACAACCTCTCTCTCAACACTGACAAGACTAAGGAGATGATAGTGGACATGAGGAAGAAGAAAGGACCTCATCAACCACTGTTCATCCTTTATACCACAAAGCTTGTTAAGCAGCTGCTGTACTTTTTTCGAAGGCTGCAGAAGTTTGGTAGGTTTCCTAATGTCCTCTCAAACTTCTGCAGCTGCACAACCAAGAGCATTCTGACTAACTGCATCACCGCGTGGTACAGTAGTACTACAGTTATAGACCGCAAATATTTGCAGTCTTGCAAGAACTGTTCAAATAACAAAGTTCTTAAAATAACAACTGACTGTTGTCGTTGTTGCTGTTGCAAATTGTTAAATAAAGTTTTTCCTGTGTATTACATGATTCCCTGTAATATTTTATAGTATTGAAATCTTCAGTTTTTTTTTTTCTTTCTAGAATGTACAAAATTAATCATTAAAATTACTTTAAATTAGAAAGATGTGTCCAAACTTTTGTCTGGTACTCTGTTTGATATTATACTGCATGTTTCAAATGTACAGTAACCAGTAATATTAGGGAGCACTTTAGTACTAATATACATGGATTCTTTTGTTTTAGTTTCAGGTTTTTAAAATAATTTTCAGTTAATAATAAAATACCTTCCACTTAAATATTAGAGGACATTTTGTAGTAGATTCATGTCATAAATTATAACACTAGAAATGTACATTTGTAAGCTTTGTCCTGTTGATGGCTTATACAGTAGGAGGTTAGTACAACCTAATTCATTTGCAAAATGAAATAGCTTGTTTGTGGAAAATTTAAAGGAAAAGAAATCTGAAATCTGTTAATGTTCTCCTAAAGAAATAGAGAGAAGAGAGCAATGTTCAGATTGATCGTTTGCTTTTTGCTTTCAAAGTCCATGCTTAGGAGAGGTTCTGTAGGTTTTGTAGGTTCTGTCTTGCTCGCTCTTGTCAACGTGAAAAAACTTGGTGAGGTAAATCAGTACTACAGTAGGTAAGGATGCACTGATAATTTGAAAAGGAACGAATAAAACACTAATGACATTTGAACATTTTCCAGGTCACTGTTGTCATCATTCAGTCATGATTGATGCTTTCTGTTGTTTGTTTACAAACAATTATAAATATCTGATCATTTGTGAATATCAGTCCAATACCGTTTCTAAAAGCAACATTACCACTACTACCAATCTTCCATCAGCTTTAATGAATTCCGTCTGTACTTTACAAAAAAAAGTTTAACTCACTGTCAAGATAAATTGGACAAGATGTGGCAGCTGGTTAGATCTAGTCAAACAGCAAGGGTTCAAAGTACATTCAGTGCAAACAGCACTCTCTTATCAGTAAACATACAATGTAAGAAAGTACACTTAGATGCCAAATATACACTTTCATGCCAGTAATTCTTGAGCAAAGCTTACAGTCTAAAAGGTAGAATCTATCATGTATTATATCTTACGTACTGATACATACATAAACTTTACAATCTTTAATGGTCTCATATTGTACTATTTCTTAAAATTATATTTTTTTCTGATTTATATATATATATATATATATATATATATATATATATATATATATATATATATATATCATATATATATATATATATATATATATATATATCATATATATATATATATATGTGAATATATATCATAACAAAATGACCACATATGAAATGTATTTCACTACGTCCACATACATTTACCCACCTGCATTCTTTTTTCATTCAAGTAGATCAAATTTATTTTTAAGTTGTTATTTATTTTTTCATGGTTGTTCTCTCCATTACCCTTTTCTACTCCTTGACTAAACTTTAATATTACACAATTGTATTGAAATATAACAAAACTGAATTGTACAACTTACTCTGAGAAAGTGTTTCCAGGAAAAATGTGAGTTGCTGATAACCCCAGCCCTCCTTCTGCTGTATTTAAACCAATGCACCCACTTTATAGTGTCCCAGCTTGGAGAAATGGTAAGTTGACCTTATAATATAATATTATTCTCTGTGTAATGATTTAAATGTTTAATGAACAGGTCCTGAAATTACCTGTATTTGGTTTTATACAAGAACTTTTCCAAAGTATGGAAAAAATGGCTAAATAAAAATAAAAAAAATGGCTAAATAAAAAAAAAAATATATATATATATAATGACATTGGTATGATTATTATTTCCTGAGTTCCGTTAATCTAATTAATTTTTTATAATAAAGCACTTAAGAAGTACTATACTGTACCTACTAAAACCAGCGGAAAACTATTTATTAAATCCACTTTTTCATATTAATGGGAACAAATACAGTTCTTACTGTATGCATTTTATACAGTGTTTACCATGTTTTTAATTGGGTATGGAATTTCAGTTTAATTTTATTTACTTCATTTTATTGTTATGGGCTAATTTGTGTAAATTCATGAAAAAAAAAATCCCTTTTATATTTATTAAAGCTCCACATTGTAGCAGAACAAAATGTGTGAAAGTTCTGGGGGTGAATACTTATGCAAGGTGCTATAATGGTTGTGTAGTTATGAGAGTTAGGAGTTTAGCCATTTAAGTTTAGATCTTTCACTGGCGTTGTGTAGAAACAGATAATACTGTAGTTTGGTCAAGGAAATGAACTCACTTACTGAAATTTGTTGATGTTCTCCAGGAGAAAAGTTTATCAGAGTTTGTTTGTCCCGATCAATCTGATCATGTACCTTTTGGCTCCAAAGTCTGTGCTCAAGGTGTCAGTGCTTGTGGGGTTTCTCCTGCTTGTTCTCGTCGCTGAAAGCCATGCTGGATGCTTGCATGAGAGACTAAAAGCAGGTAGAATTTTCTACACACACACACACACACACACACACACACACACACACACACACACACACACAATTAGGCAGTGTTATAACTGGATTTAGATCACAACACAATCTTGAAATAAACGAAATGAAATTGAATGAAATAAACGTACTGTATTTTCTTTTTCTTTGGAGCCTAAAATCTTTTGGCCCAAGCAAGCAAATCTGAGCTTTATGCTATGGTTCCGTCATTTAAAGCATTTTCCAAGTGGTTTAACAGCTCAATTTGTCTAGAAAAAGATCAAATAAATAAATAAATAAATAAATAAAAATACGACTCAAACATGTGGATGGGATGATCTTGAAAGTTGTAATATGTTTATGAAATAAGTCTGTTGGATTTCTATGCCAAAGTATACTGTATATTGCCACATACTGTATACGGTCTGCTACATGCAGGCTCATTTCCACTCATTGGCCACTTTAATAGAAACAGCGTTTACACTCTGGAGTTCACACTAAATGGTAGGAAAATCATTTCAGTCCTGTGGACGCAAACACCCTATTGATGAGGGACATCTGAGAAGAATAGCTGGACTTAAAGGTGTTATTGAGGTTACAGTTACTCAAACAAACCCTCTTTCACAAGCGCTGTGTTTACAACAGAAACCTCTTTATAACACATTGAGTTTTAGCCCCTCAAGCAAAACAGGAATATGAGGCTACAGTGAGCACAAACCTGGACAGTTACATAAAAAAAAAATAATAAAAAAAAACAATGTGATGTTTTTCAATGTCAAACCACTTCGGACCACCCGATTGTTGTACAATTGTACCTGAAAGATATTATGCATAGTGCTGTCAAACAAAAGCCTAATGTGAATTATCACGTGGATAGCCGTTCTTCATAATGTAGCCAGTAAGTGTACTGTATATTATGCTAACCGTTGACTCTGATTTAGGTGCGACTCGTTGTCAGGATATTGTGGATAAGACGTGGCATCCCATTGGATCCAGCTGGAAAAACAGCAAGTGTAATCGCTGCTGGTGCATGGACGACTTAATGAGATGTTGTGACGGGTAAATGCACAGAACACACTACATATATCTATGTATATGCATGATTATTGCTTGCTTGGGCAACCTTTCTCTAATACAGACTAAATGGATTTGGTAACTGTCAGTAACTCAAGTGCAGTTTATTAATATACACATTGGATTTATTTATACTGGTATCACACAAGCCAGTGTGACCTGACATGAGATATCCTCCCCTGGTTAGTAAGTAGGCTTGCACTGCCCAGTTCTGCTCAGATCTACTGATAGGGCATGGCTCAGCATAGACACTGAAATGACACAATCAGAAGAGTGTTATTTGCTATTTAAGGATTAAAATACATTAACTGAGGAGCTTTTAGCTGGAGTGTTGGGGAGTTCTGAGAACTGCGTTAACTTGGTAAAGTAAAATATGGGTCCTTTAAAAATGACAGGATCAGTCAGTCATTTTACTCACTGAAAGTTCAGGGGAAAAACTGCAGTGGGCTCTGAGCCACCTCTGCTGCGATTGCCGTTCACACACTTACATTCGTCTTTATAACATTTGTTCCATTCAGATTTTATTTCAGCTAAGAGTCTCATACCGTACTGATTTTAGTCTTCTGAAAATATCAATCATTTTGCATCTTCTTTCACGAGAAAGGATCTGTAGGATCACATACACTGTAAAAAATAAAATCTTGACTTAACTCAAAATTTCAAGGCAACTTGCTGCACAGCTTTTTTGAGTTAACTCCACTTTTAACCCAACTTGTTCACTTAACTCAAAAAAGCTGTGCAGCAAGTTGCCTTGACATTTTGAGTTAAATCAACAACTTGGGTTAAAAGTGAAGTTAACTCAAAAAAGCTGTGCAGCAAATTGCCTTGAAATTTTGAGTTAAATCAACTTGTTGACTTAACTAAATTTACTGAGTAAGGTCTCCCAACTTATATTCTTTTGTTAAGTTAAAAGTGATTTGATAGTTTCAAAGACTTATTAATTTAATAAATGTGAACTTGTCACATGTATTGGGTTCAAAATATGTGTTTAAATTTACTGAAGCAGGTTTTTTTTTGTAATACAATATAATGAAAAAAAGCTGTAACTGAATGCTTGAAAGTTTCTTCCAAATTTTATTTTAAACCAAAAGGAACACACTACAACCACATTCCATGACTTTCAAATAAAAGTACACAAAAAGAAACATGGGAAGATGCCTTTTACAGTCTAAACTTCACAAAACAAGGGAAAGAGTACAACATAATAATAATAATAATAATAATTTTAAGTCTGAAAATAGCTCACAAAAGCAAATTCATAGCAGAAGTCTAAGGGATTGTACCCTTGCAGAGCAGTGAGTGCCCAATTCCATGAACACCTTCTCAATCACCTCAAAAGTGTACTTCGGATTTTTTGGTACTGAAATCCAAGGCAAACAGGTCAAAGGCCAAACTGTTCTGGAGCATATTGCAAGACAATCCCTTCCTCCAACACAAGAGTAAAGTTTATGACACTGGTCAAAGTCGTAGTGGAGTCATCATCTTCAATCACAATAGGAACTCCCACTTTCATCCCTCTGGTCTGTCCGCCATCAGGAGTGCTGTCCTAATGTAATAAAGAGTACAAAAAAAAATCACTTTTGACACCCATCTTTTTTATGTTATTATATTTCTTTTTGTTCCATGAAAGTTTTGGATCCTACTAGATTAATGTAGACAAAATGTACAGAAAGAAACACCTCATAACTACTTAAAATCAGTTGAGATGATCAGATAAAGTAAAATAAGAGACGGAGTTCAAATGAATAAGAATTTAAATACCTTAATAATGTCAACACAAACATTAACAGCCGTATTTTTGTCAAAGTGCCTGCAGACAATCAATGCAACATATTCACCAGACATGTTCTAAATAGTGCAGATGATCCATCACGGATAAACACATCGAGATCTTCCAGGACAGTTTTCATTCAGTGAGCCAAAATATTTGAAGTCTGAAAAAAGGGCGCTAATGTTATGCATTGTCACTTTTTATAAACTTTCAGGTATTCATAACATTTAACATTAGGGAGACTCTAATTATGAGAGAAAGATTTAGAAATATGCAATACTGTTTGAATAGAAAAAAAAAAGATGTTCAGGTTTGTGCTCAAGTGTCTCAGCATCAAAATTTTCTGTGTCCTGTTCTCTCAATTCTACAGTCGTGGCCAAAAGTTTTGAGAATGACAGAAATATTAGTTTTCCCAAAGTTTCCTGCTAAATTGCTTTTAGATCTTTGTTTCAGTTGTTTCTGTAATGTACTGAAATATAATTACAAGCACTTCATATGTTTCAGAGTCAGTATTTGTAGTGTTGGCCCTTCTTTTTCAGGACCTCTGCAATTCGACTGGGCTGCTCTCAATCAACTTCTGGGCCAAATCCTGACTGATAGCAACCCATTCTTTCATAATCACTTCTTGGAGTTTGTCAGAATTAGTAGGTTTTTGTTTTGCACCCGCCTCTTGAGGATTGACCAAAGTTCTCAATGGGATTATGATCTTGGGAGTTTCCAGGCCATGGACCCAAAATTACGTTTTGGTCCCTGAGCCACTTAGTTCTCACTTTTGCCTTATGGCACGGTGCTCCATCATGGACTTTCTTGGACGCCCTGAAGCCTTCTTAACAAAAATTGAACAAAAATTTAACCTGTT
Organism: Clarias magur; assembly: GCA_013621035.1. NCBI lineage: Eukaryota > Metazoa > Chordata > Actinopteri > Siluriformes > Clariidae > Clarias > Clarias magur. The sequence goes on from QNUK01000150.1 coordinate 196,276, forward strand.
TCCTTGAAGTTCTTGATGATCCTATAAATTGTTGATTTAGGTGCAATCTTAGTAGCCACAATATCCTTGCCTGTGAAGCCATTTTTATGCAACGCAATAATGGCTGCACGAGTTTCTTTGCAGGTCACCATGGTTAACAATGAAAGAACAATGATTTCAAGCATCACTCTCCTTTTAACATGTCAAGTCTGCCATTCTAACCCAATCAGTCTGACATAATGATCTCCAGCCTTGTGCTCGTCAACATTCTCACCTGAGTTAACAAGATGATTACTGAAATGATCTCAGCAGGTCCTTTAATGACAGCAATGGAATGCAGTGGACTATGCAATTCATCACTCTTCATAACATTCTGGAGTATATGCAAATTGCTATTATAAAAACTTAAGCAGCAACTTTTCCAATTTCCAATATTTATGTAATTCTCAAAACGTTTGGCCACGACTGTACTGTACATGTGCACAAGGTGAAGTCCCAGCTTCAGGTTCACTGTTCAGCTCAGGTTCTGTTTCATTCAAGATTTTCTCTGATTCCTTATGCATTAATCTGAAATCTTTAATGGCTGCTAAAGCTTGAATCTACATTTCTGTAAGGGGCAAAATACGATCTCTCTATTTCTTATATGTTTTCCAAGAGAAGAACTGTACTTCAGAGCAGATCTAACTGAACTCGCACAAGTTTTCATGAAGGTTACATTTATTTGATCAGAAATACAGTTAAACAGGAATAATGTTGAAATATAGCAGCTTTTTTCCATTGGAATGTATTCAAATTGTTTTATTTATTGCTGTGATGTAAAGCTGTATTTTCTGCATCATTACTCCAGTCTTCAGTGTCACATGATCCGCAGAAATCACTATTTCTTTCATTTATTCATAATGATCAAGAAACATTTATTGAGTTTCGTGGAAACAATACACCCCCCATCCCCCAGGACTAAACGACAGTATTAGACATTTTTATAGGCTAACATTCTTATTATTATTAAAACTGGCAAAAAAGCTATAACTCTCTATACAAAAATATCAAGAAATTTTCCCATGATCAGATCCTCATATTAGAGGGATTTCTGAAAGACCATGACACTAAGGACTTGAGTAATGATGCAGAACATTCAGCTTAATGTCACAGCAATAAATTACAGTTTTAAGTACAGTACATTCCAGTAGACAACAGAAATTTTGAAGTCTAACATTATTTAACCTTATTCCAGTTTTACTATATCAAATAAATGTAGTATTTTATATTGATCAAATAAATGTAGTATTTTATATTGATCAAATAAATGTAGCATTGATTAACATAAAACTCTTTTAAAAACAAAAAATAATACAGATCTAAAACTTTTAAACGTTAGTGCAGAGCTAAACCGACAAATTATATTGACCAAAATGTCATTATATTTAATGAAATGGGGTATGAATAATCTTACATAAAAAAGTAAACTAGTAAGGTATAACAAGGATTATTTCTTGCCCTAACTTCATACGTCCTTAAAATCATTAAAAATACTGCATTGTAAATATTTACTTACATGAAATGGCAAAGTTTGAGGTCTTGTGATGAAGTCTGGAAATGTGTTTATCCAGGAGGATATTGAGAGAATGTGTTCTGAAACGTTAAATGCAAAGATCACAAATACTGTGGTTCAAATACTGCAGATTTTAAATACCAAGAGTAGAGGAGTTATTGTAAATTTAACCAGACTTTCTAGACTCGTCTTACTCTTCTCCAGTCTCTTTGGCTGTGGGTAATAAACGGCTTCAGTTAAGTTTGCAACAAGCTATTTCATTAAGCCAAACGGCAAGACAAACTGCCCTCATGTGCTTCTCTCACACCGTGTCACACTCTCACCTGTCCCATGGGAAACCCCAGGCAGGTAACCTGTTAGTTCCTCTTAACATAAGCAACATAACCAATAAATCAAATATCACACATGCAGGGATACAGAGAAAATAGTCATGTGCTGTGAATAATAATTAAATAATATTCAATTCTAAATTTAATATTTCTAATTTATTTAAATATGCTTCATAATATGCAACACCTGTAATAAATAACAAATAAATGTAGTAAACTCAAAATAATACAAAATATATTGATTGTAGTAATTCAGGTTACAGGATGACTTGCATCTTTCTCACTGTCTCACGTTAAATAAACAACTGCACCAAGCTCTATGTACTTCACAAAGAGCGCCATATAATAACGCTCATTTATGTTAAGACCATTTCTACAAAGGACTTCGATATAAATATGTGCACTTACCAAAGTTTAAAAGAAGTTGTCCGTTGTGAGGTGGAGAAACGGGATACTAATCCAGATGATGTTCAAAATACCCGCTGCACCCAACACGCATGCGCCACTTCAGAACCGTATCAGCGCGCATGCGCCAACTTCAGAAACGTAACAGCTTCCGAACCGAACTTCTGTGCTTGTTAACTTGCATTAAAAAGTCTGTTCAGTAATTAAACCTTAGTTGACCCAGCGAGTTTTTAATGAACTTGTTTTCACTAGTTAAGTCAGTTTTTTCATGTCTTATTGTCCAGATTACTAATAAATACTCATTATGCCAACATTTTGCTAGTTGGATTTCTTTACAGTGTAGTTATGTTGTGTAATTTCTGCAAAAATGAAAAAAAAAATATATATATATATAAATAGAATGATATTTATTGTCTTTGTGGAAAAAAGAATGATAACCTTATTGTCTTTGTGGAAAATTTCTGCAAATGAAAATATATATATAAATAGAATGATACCTTATTGTCTTGTGGAAAAAAGCCTTAAACAGAGATAGAGATAAACTTCATCTTTAGTATAATATATAATATATATTATTATATATATATATATATATATATATATATTATGTATATATGTTATATATATATTAAATAGAATATATATATAAATAGAATATATAGAATTATAGAATATATATATATATATATAATATATATATATATATATATTCTATTATGGTGAATATGCAAAATGTCAGCCTTATGATAATCTAAAAGTTGGACACAAATTTAAAGAGAATGCCTTCTTGTTTGTTTGTTCATTTACTCATTTATTTGTTTGCTAATTGATCAATTAATTAATGATTTCACTTGGCAAAAAATGGAAACAACCGCGGTTGCATTCCTTATCCACCCAAGCCTCCCTCATGGACTGGAGAATCTTAAGACAGATGTAGGTGTCGTAGGCCTGTTCACTGCTGGAACACAAAACGAAACAAAACCTTCACAATGGGGTTTGGCAAGATGTCTAGTTGTGTTTTTGAACTCAACATTGAGCCCATAGGAAATGACATACTCGTCAGTACACATGATCTTGTAGATCACTGAGGAAAGTCACCTGATGTACTGTATAATGTAGTATGATCAAGTTCACTTCTTGCTGCCTATGGACCTATGGACATTCACATTGACAATTTATGTTCCTCTTCCTTTTTGTAAGATTACATCCTGTATTGTAAACAGACATGAGTTTATGATGAATTTTTCTGGCAACATATCCTATACAAAAGATATGTACTGTACTTCTGTCTAAATTCACTGGCCACTTAATTAGATACACCTTACTTGTATTGTTTTGGACCCCCTTTTGCCTTCAGATCGATTTATTTCTTTGTTTCAAAAGCTTGGATGTGTCAAGAAAAAACCTCACACACCATTAAACCACCAACACGATAAAACAAGGCAGGATGGATCCATGCTTTCATGTTGTTTAAGCCAAAATCTGACCCTACCATTTGAATGCCACTATTAAGTGGCCATCTCTTAGCAGAAGTACTAAAGAGATTTACTGTAAACTATCTACATTACAAAAGAAGAGCATATCATTTACGATACACATAAGATGACACATGGTTCTTTCATCTTTTAATCATGAGGATTTCAGTTCAGTTCAGTATCTGAATTATTTGACTCTTAGTGTTTGCACCTGGGAAATTGTGTTTTAATTGGGTTCAAGCTGTGACATAAGGAAGGTATTGGCACTGTTTTCTAAATGAGCACATGGTGCAGCCGATGATATATAGGTGCATGTTAATTAATTAAAATATCATTGAAAAGTTAATTTATTTCAGTAAGTCAATTCAGTAATTGAAACTTATATATTATATATATATGTTCATTACACAGACACTGATATATTTAAATTGTTTATTACTAGTAAATTTGATTATTATGGCTTACAGTTAATGAAAACACAAAATTCAGTATCTCAGTAAATTACAAGTACAAAATTGGAGACTCACAGAGTCACATTCTAATCAGCTAATTAATTTAATACACCTGCAAAGGTTTTTTTTTTTTGAGTCTTTAAATGGTCTCTCAGTCTGGTTCAGTAGGCTGGCTGTTCACAGAGTGCTGGATCCAAGCACATTAATGGAAAGTTGAATGGAAGCAAAAAATGTGGCTGTCATAGGCGCACAAGCAACAGGGATAACCACAGACTTGAGAGCGTTGTGAAACAAAATCCATTCAAGAATTTCGGGGAGTAGACTGCAGCTAGAGACAGTGCTTTAAGAGCCACCATGCACAGACCATGCATCCAGGACATGGGCTACAACTGTTGTATCTCATGTGTCAAACCACTCTTGGACCAGAAACAATGTCAGAGGTGTCTTATCTGGGCTAGGGACAAAAAGAATTGCCTTTCTGAAAATACTTTTCAGATGAAAGTAAATTTAACATTTTATTTGGAAATCGAGGTCCCAGAGTCTAAAGGAAGAGAGAGGAGAGGTACAGAATCCAAGTTGCTTGAGGTCTAGGGTAAAGTTTGCACAGTCAGTGGTGGTTTGGGGAGTGATGTCATCTGCTGGTTTAATTTATCTGCAACTTTAATTTATCAGGTCCAAGATCGCCGCAGTCGTCTACCGTTAAGTTCATTGCTGCAGTAATTTATTCAAAGTAGCCTCAACCAAGTATTGAGTTGTGTAAATGTTTATACTTTTCAGTAGACCATCATTTCTGTGCTAAAAATCTTAAGTAAAATGTAAATTTTGTGTTTTCATATGCCGGAAACCAGAATCGTCAAAAATGAAAAGAAATAAACACTTTTGATGATATTCTAATTTATTGAAATGCACCTGTATATTAAAGGATTTTAACATCACGTTTTTCACACAAAACATTTCACAAATTTCAATTATGTATACAAATATGGCCAATAGTGTTTGGTTATGGTGATGGGAAATGGGTCAGTTTTTTGTTATAAGGCATCAAGATATAGGACTTTTAGCTCCAGTTAGGCCTGGTTACAGTGTGTAAGCACCCAAGAAAAACTATAATACAGTTTTATTAGTAGTTGTATTAATTTGGTACTATAATAATATAGTATTATTTACTTTATTTTATTTTATGATGGATGTAATATGTAATAAAATTGTCATTTATTTTACAGATGGCCAACACGTGTTTCTGGAGGCTGCACCATTAAATATGATTATGCTACTTGTACATATGAGATTATTCATCCGGATAAAAGTGTTCCATGCCGCGGTGTTGGAAAGTGACTGTCAAGATGAATTAAGGTTTATCACAAGTGTAAGAGCACAAGCACAAACATAATATGATGATTACTTTAATGTGAACATACAATAAAGCTACTGAACAAAAGTTGTTTGGTGTTGTTTGACGTGTAAGTGAACCAGGCGAAATACTCGGGTTTAAAATAAAGAAAATTCTGTATACTTTACAATACTTACAAATTGCTAAGATATGATCTTCTGGAAATTCATATGAACTCAGAAGCAGGTTAATGTAGATGCAAGAAAGGTCTTTAACAATCAAACAAATGGTCAGCAGTATTGTAGTCAAAATAAGCAGCATAAAATAACAAACCTCAGAAAAAGTGCTCTTAAATATGAGCTAGAAAACAGGAGGCAGGTGTGTTAAAGTTGTGTTAAAGTCTAGACTGGGATTGGGAACCAAACCAAACTCTAAAGCCAATATTTTGGATTAATCAGGTAAATTTTTACATTTTTATAATTTATCAAGCACATACTTTTTTTTGCATGTTGTATAACAGATCTGCAGTTAACTTTTAAACATTTTTCATATCTTATCACATATTATTCGCCTAATCATATTAGATTTAAATGACCAATGAAATAATGTGGATTAAATTACAGAAATGGGAACAGGCTGCAAAGTGTCTAAAGATACCGTGATACCCCAGCATATGAATTTAATGAGTTCTGGAGGCTAATTCTCCAGGCGAACCGCAATTTCCCATAGGAAGTAATGTAAATGCAGATAATCTGTTCCAACAACCAAAAAAAAAAAAAAAAAAAATGGGATACCCACAGACTTGAGAGGAAAGGTCCATTCATGAATTGACTGCATTTTACCAATATTACCAATTTACAGCACTATAATTATACTTTTGCGTATATAACAAAGTAAAATATTAAATAAATATACAATAAATAGACAAACCTCACTTAAGCCATGCTGGCTAACATTCTTGGGTCCCATGGTGCTATCTCTTCACTAAATCTTGCACAAATTGCAAAGAAACCCACCAAAAAATATGCAGTATGAATACTCACTTTGCTTGGCTTAATCTTTTTTCATGTTTTGTAAGTTTCCTTGATGTACGTGCAACTTAGCCGTCGTGTGGTTCGACTCCGTACTCCGTACAGTATGCCAAAAATGCTTTGCATGACGAAGCAAAGGGTTCTTGCAATGTTTCAGTTCTTAATTCTTAAGGCCAGGTGTTCGTATGTCGAGGTACCACATGCAACAATTAAAGATTTGTTGTTTATGTAACAACCTCAGCAGCAACCTCATTTACCTCTCACCTGTTCCAACCACTCAGCATTCAGCATCACCAGTATACAAACCACCGACCTGATCATCTGTCATCATCTGCACCTGTTTCTCACCGTTTCATGTGATGATTCATATATCACTGCGTGGAATAAGAAACTTTTTTTTTTTTTATGAATCTGGTAAGGTACAGGGACCTAAAGTATGGAAAATGAGAAACAAAAAATAGCACAAATGATGAGAGCTAAAAACAGCCATGGTGGCTTGAGAGAATAAAAGCAGGTAGATTTTAACACACACACACACACACACACACACACACACACACACACACACACACACACACACAATCAAGCAAGGCTTTTATCTGGATTTTACAGCTAATGGTATTTAAGAGCCAAAAATCCATAGATTTCAACACAATCTTTCCAAGACCATAACCTGAGAATAATGTGAATGCCTTTGATTAATTGAAACAAAAGTACTGTTTTATATTTTATTTAGGTTTATTGTTCAGTTCTGCCATTGAAAGCATTTTCCATGTGAATTAACAGCTCGGTATACTTGTAGCATAAATAATGTAGATGTTAAATATTTGAATGGGTCTGAATGGTACTGTTTTAATTTCTGCTTTTTGATGTTAATGTCATGGTGTATGCTGTGTATGGAACTGTAGCAGTTAAAATGCAAAGCAAATTTTTTGAGCAAATAGAATTTTTTTTTTTTTATTCTACACATCTGGGTCATTTTTAACTGCTAGACAAGCAGGTACATTAGCAAAATAATCGTTTCTCTTAACATCAACCTTATTTATTTAAAAAAAAAAACTTTGTATGAACGTGTTTTAGACTGACTTTCACCCTGAGATTGTGATTAATTAATGTATAATGTTAATGACAAGGCATTAACTAAACGATGCAAAACCCACCATTTCTAACTAATCATACAGTAGATGCAGAATCAAATGGAATGGGATGATCGAATGTGGTGAAAACAGACATTGTAATATGTTCATGGTTTGGATTAATTGGGCAAAGCATATCGTGGTGTATACTGTAGCACAAATACTGTATCAAGTGGCTTGTTTAATAGACACATTTATACACTCGATCATTCATGCAGTTACCCAACCAGCGACACATGTGACAGCAGCACAGTACATAAAACCATGCAGATACAAGTTGTTCACGTTAAACATCACAATGGGAAAAAGTGATCTCAATGACTTTGACATTGGCATGTTGATAGTGCCGTGGTATGGTTGTTAAGCTGGTGCGACAATCTACAATTTACATTGAATTGTGGGGAAAATCAATTTAAGAAATGTAGTGAGCTCAACCCTGAGAGCGGAAATGCCTTATTGATGAGGGATGTCTGAGAAGAATGGTCACACTCGTTAAAGGTGTTAGAAAGGTTACAGTTAGTCAAATAAACACTGTTTACAACTGTGATGTTCATAAACACATTGAGTTCCAGCCAGCCAGCCAAAATCAGGAATACGAGGCTACAGTGAGCACAGACGGAAAGAAACTAGGCAGTTACATTTCAGAAAAGACAATGTTATGCTTTTGCAGTGTATTAAGTGTATTAACTTGGGGGAATCTTTCTCTAATAGTAAATAAATGTATTCGGAAACTGTCAGTAACACTTAAGCGTAATTGTTGTTTATTAATAAACACAACTTGTTTCTCTTATTATAATCAGACAAGCCAATTAATTTTTCCTCTCTAATCTTAATTAACGGATATATGTGACCTCATGCATGAGACCCTCACCAGTTTGTTGGCCTGCTCTGCCCAGTTCTGATGACATGTTCAGAGGAAGAGGAATGAAGAGGTGTTTAAGGATTACATATGCATTATCTGGGGAGTATTTCAACTGGAGCAATAACAGACACTTTGGGGGACCTCTAATATCTCTGTTCACTTGTTATAGTAAAGTATGCAAGAAAATATGCAACCTTTAGAACGACTGTGAATTAGAATTTTACGGATCAGGAGTTCCGTTTGCTGAATGTTCACAGGAACAACTGCAGTGGGCTCCGAGTCACCTCGGGCAAGATCTTCCAGCCTTCTTCAAAACATGTGCACCATTCAAAAGTTTTACTGCGGCTAAGAGTTTTATCACCATACTTGAAGAGTCTCATCACTGGTTGAAGTCTTCTGTAAATAGCAATCTACTTATTCATTTACTTATTCATTCACGAGAAGATGTTTGTTTGTTTATTTATTTATTTATTAACTGATATATTAATTCAATTGAGTCCCTTTGAATGGAATACAATAGGTGTTGTTCATCCTTCACCTGTTCTGTTGAAGAATGCAGACAAGTGTTAAGACGATAACTGATTCCATGCATAAAAATATCCCCTGATCATCAATAATGCTCTTTTGTTTCTCATGGAACAAAATTATATTTTTGGCTATGACCTTAGGTTTTTTTTTATTTATTTTTTTATCTTTTGCCTCATTACATCTGAAAATAGTCATTGTTTGCCTTCATTAAATGCTCATCTCTTAGCAGACGTCCTAATGGGATTAACCATTTATTTTACAAAAGCATGGTGTTTATAAAACTTGTGAACTGACACATGGTCCTTTTATCTATTTATCCTGAAGATTTGTTTGCTATCTGAATAATTTGACTCTTCGTGTTTCCACCTGGGGAATTGTGTTTTAATTGGGTTCAAGCTGTGACATAAGGAAGGTAATGATATTGAATGTCAGTGTTTTCTACATGAGCACATGGTGCAGCCACTGATATATAAAGGGAGTTACATGTAGAGCTTTTCATCTGATAATATAGTAGAAGGTTTAACAAATCTTAAACATGTATGAAAACATGTTCACGTCTGTGAATGAGTGTGTGAGTGTGTGAGTGTGTGTATGTGTGTGTGTGTGTGTATGTGCCCCTGCGAGGAATTGGAACTCTGTCCCAGGTGTACTCCACCTCATGCCCTAAGACTCGAGACTGCGAGCCTCAATACAGGATAAAGCAGTATAGATGGTGAGTGAGTGAATCAGCTCCTTTCTGGTTACCTGTAACCACTTAGGCCTGTTTACAATGTGCATGCACTCAAGAAAACCTATAATACAGAAATATTATTTATTGTATGTTATGATGTATGTAATACAGAATACTAGTTCAATTTATTTTGACCCCATGAATATGATTATGACAACAACAAAAAAACATTCCTTTGAGACTGGAAATTCATCTTGACAGTCACTTTTCAGCAGCACCACATGGAACACTTTTATCCAGATGAATCTGGTCAGATGTACATATAATCATATATACAGTATAAGGTGCGATAATCATATTTAAGGGTGCAGCCTCCAGACACACGTGTTGACCATCTTTAAAATAAATAAAATTATTATTACATATTATATACGATACATCATAACCATAATATACAGTTAATAATACAACTAAAATGACTGTATTACAGTTTTTCTTGTAACCAGGCCAAACTAGTTACAGTTAAGCAGACAGGAACTAAACATCCTAAACTGCCACATACCACAGTACCAACAGACAGATCGATTTCCCATAACCGTAAACTCCACTGCCGATGCTTTCATACACGATTCGGATGTGTTGAACTACATTGAGAGCGAAAATCTTGAAAAAATGAGGGCCAAAACGATTATTCAGGAAGCCTATTGAAGGAGAGAAAATCAGCATCTTTAAAAGCAAAATGTTAAGAAATGTTAAAAAAAACAGGTTATTAAAACTTGGAAGGATAGTGCCGAAATTTGAGCTTCTTCAATATGCTTGAGAGCATAAAGACTTTGGAGCAATGGAAAAAGGCCACGTGCTTTCATGAGTTAGAATATGAAGGCAGGAAACAAAGCAGCTCAAAGCGTAATGCCCATTGTACAAGTTTCTGTTATACTATGGAGTGGCTTCAGTTGCCCAGCAATGTTACAGTATGTAGCCATAAAGTGATGTCAGCTGATGATAAATATACAAAAAATTGTACTTTATCACAATGAACCATGACATGAAATTATTAGAAACAATTTTTGGTTACATATACAGTACTATTGTTGTACAGTATGTGTGCCAAAAGAACTTACACAACACAAAATGTAAGTGCCACTAGGACAGGAATTTCATGCCAGAAAGAGGAAATTATATTGATTTAGAGCTTATTTCACACATATTTTAATTTTTTTTATAAAAACAGAGTTTATTAGTCGCATTGCACAACTGCACTTAGATGTACCTAATAAAAACCGTTGATGTGTTTTATTGGGAAATAAATCAAGTCTGTTTTGTTCATACATATTCCTAAATGTGGAGAAAAGAAGGCTAGAATTTTCTTTGAAAAATGATTAACCAATACAGAACATGATGTACAGTTTTACAAACAACATATAAATCGGTATGTGAATGATAAGCCAGGCTGCTGCTCTTGATGCATTTTTAATGCAAACGCATTTGTTTATATGCCAGTAGTTAAAAAATAAAAGTCAAACTAGTATGGCATTCATGTGCATATATCTGATTGTCATTCAGCTTCAAGATTCACACACACACTGACAAAGACATTCTTTAATTTCCCTTAATTTATTTTAGACATCTTTATCGACTGCCTAACTAATTTAATTTCTAACCTTAGTTTCCTCATTCGGAGCTTAATGTGGTCCATCTGGACATCACACTTGCTATCCTCTCCAGATGGAGCTTTAGAAAATTCTACATTTCTACAAAATGCCTCAGGGATGTCACTAATTTACAGGACTGTTACAGAAGGTTTTGCACAAAATTAAATTATTAAACTCAGCCATGGTCTTACTTGATTATTATCTTGCAAAGATGCTTCTTTAAGACATTACAGAAAGAAAAAGGTTACAAACCTCCTCTTTGACAGATGAGTCGATAACAGGGACAATACTATCAGATGATATTTGTTAATATGCGAGGTGTTCAAGTCAAACCTGCAGGATAACAGAACACAGAGGAAAAACTGAGAGAAAAAAAACTACCTTTACTTCTTTATACAGTATAATCCCCTCTACACTAATGCACTTATTGCATCGCATTGTTTCACTTATGCTAGGGTATCATGAAGGTAGAAAGTTGTCTTAGGACCACAGAGCCATGATCGGACTGCCATGTTTCATTCACATCTCATTCCCGTCTGAATCGAGATGTAAGGGGCATAAACCTCGAAGGTGGTGGACATGTACAGTAAATCTCAAAAGTTTATTGTCACCACACACCAAGCCATATCCTTATCTCCATGATCACTTGTGCACTGCCGTTCCATAATCCCATAATGTCCACACGTAGGCGGGTATTTTTAAAAACTATTTTTCTTCTTCATTTTTTTAAATAATTCTGTCCGCACAAGCTAGGGTTTAAAAATATCTCTTGGCCTCCAAGTGGCGCAATGGTTAAGGCGCTCGCCCTATCATCCGGAGATCGCTAGTTCGAATCCCGGGTGGTGCTGTAACCTCTCGGAGCCGGAGGTCTAGAGAGAGCTGATTGGCCGAGCTCTCTCAGAGGGGAGGGATGAGAGGTACATAGTACATAGAGAGGTTCACGGCTCTACAGCCAGTCAGGGGCGTCTGTGAGCTCGCGCAGCGGAGGGAGCGGATAGCGCTGTCCTCCGAGTGTGTTACTCCGCCCCCAACGGTGCGCGAGCGAGCAGTTCGAAAAGATGCGGTCGGCTGGCGTCACGTGGTTCCGAGGAAACACGTGATAGTCTTCGGGCCTCCCGGCTGAGTGGTAGTAGTAGCCTTAATGTGGAGCCCCCTAGTGACGGGGAGGAATTGGACACGACTAAATTAGGGAGAAAAATCGGGGAAAAAAATATATATATATAATAAAATATCTCTGTCCACATGAAAACACAAAACGCCCTGTTAAGTCTGTCGAGCCTCCTTAATCGACAAGGGGCCAATCAGAAGCCTGGACAAAAACGTCATTACCTGTTGCGCCTTGTAGAAGTCCGACCGGGTCTCATCCGAAACCGCCGTCACTGACTGCGGCGTAATCTTAGTCGTAATCGGACTACGGAGTTTTGGAAAATCTTCACTTTTTCCAATAGTTTTCCAATAGCTCAATTTTCAACGACCAAAGCAGCATTGGCGTGTGGACGAAAAGTGAAAACCGCAGAGAAATTATTATTATTATTTTATTTTTTTAAATACCCGGCTATGTGTGGACATGGCCTTAGTCTACACCTTGACATCAGATTGTGTCATACCAGCATTCTTTCCTGTCTCCTTTGGAATCATTCGCAAGTTTGCATTACAGACTCTCTCAACTCTCTGACTCACTCACAAAACCTTCACTGAAGGAACGTGGAGGCTGTACAGTACTACATTTACAGTAGCAGTAATCAAGTCATATCAGACACAATAACTTCTACAATATGAAATAGGTTACTGATTTTTTTTTAACTAGTGTCAGACATCGGCCATGCACATCCTCATAAAGGAGTTGCCTTTCAGATCAATTTGTTATGTTTATGAGGGTTATTACTGTTTATCTGGTTATGCATGTTTTTCTCTGGAGACTTAGTGAACCCTGCCTAGTTTATATACATATAGGTTATGTACATCCACTATTCAAAAAAGCGAATATTGCCACATCTGCTCTGAAAACACATAGCAGTGTTTGTCCTTCAAAGAAAAATGACACTTCACAAATCTCTGTAAGATTTTTGTCCCCTGGTTTCACACAAAGTATCATTCTTTATATATATATATATATATATATATATATATATATATATATATATATATATATATATATATATATATTTTTATATATATCCTATATTTTTATATTTTGTTGGTCTATTTATAATCCATTCCCTAATTTATTTCCTATTGATAATTTTGACTTTAAGGTCACGAGCGGTCGTATAAGCATTTCACTGTGTATATCATACTGTGTATGAATGTGTATGTGACGAATTAAATTTTAATTTTGAATTTGATATATATACTGGATATATACTGTATAACAACTTTAACCTGGTCAGAGACACAACTGATGAGGAAGGGATGTTCGTCTTTCTACTATGCTTACACACACCCACACACGCCCACACACACGCCCACACACACACACACACACACACACACACACACACACACACACACACACACACACACACACACACACACACACACACACACACACACACACACCTGTATACAGTAGTTATACAAATAATTGACAATAAAAATGTAATAGTTAAAGTTGACTGGGCAGTATGCATTCTGGGTTTTTGTTAAAAAAAATAATAATAATAAAAAATAAAAAAATAATAATAATGAAGTGCCCAAATATAAAAACCAAACCTCTTCAATGCTATGTATCAATGGTTAAGCTGTAAAATATAATTATTGTTGCAATTTACTAATGAAAGATGCTTTTCTGGGGCCCTTTAATAACTAAGTTATCTTGAAAAAGCTGCCTATTTATACATTTTATTTGAATACCCCACTACTAGGAAAAAATGTTACAGGGCCAGTAGTGCCTTAGACATTTGACGTTGCTGATCATAGGGTTGGGGGTTTGAGCCTGTTACCACCAAGTCATCACTGTTGGTTCCTCGAGCACGGCCCTTAACAACCCCAACCAGTCAAACCTTTCCCCAGCCTCTGAGATCCAGTCCCGTTCCCAAGCTTAAAGAAACTGCGTGGGTCGCAACAGAAAAGGCATCCAGCGTAAAAACTGTGCCAGACCCTGCAAAACAAGTGATCTGATGTGGAAACCCCAAGAATAAAAGAATAAAGCCCAGGAAAAAGTTACAATAACACACAAGCCCACTAATAGCAGTTAAATGACAGCTTTGCAGAATCAGTTTGTCTAATCTTGTGTTTGCACTCACATTAACTGTCATTGACAAGTTAAACAGGTATGATTAATGAAAAAAAACCTGCCTGTATTTACAGTATGTTTTACCATGAAGTTGGACACTGGCTCTAGTTTCAATTCAAATCATCAGCACGAACATGTGACCAGGACATGCTACGGAGGTCGGATCCTGCTGAACAAACTGCAAATGTCCAAATGCTGGTGTGGTGAAAATTGTGTTTTATAGAGTCCTGGGAACTTCAACGAAAGGCAAAAGACGATTAGATACAAAATATGAACAGGTTGACTGTAAAATCTATATCTCCAAAAAAGAAGGAAGAATTATTGCATGCTGTTTGAAAATAGTTTTGCATAATTTTTTAAACAAACGATAAATTCCGTTTAAATTTTGGCTGATTTTGCAAAATGTTATAACTGCACCTGCCACAGTTTGGCCCATTTTCTAATGACAAAGTTTGTTAAAGATTATGAGAGGCATTAAAAACAATAACGATAAAAAATAAATAAATAACAATGTGAAGCATCATCCCATCTACATTTGTGCTTCTGTACGTTTCTAGCAGTTCAGATGTCCTGCTTGGACAGCAACAGCTTCCCACACACACAGCACGTACACAAACCATCGTCCGTCTCCTGGGTGTTCCAGCATTAGCTCTTTGCTTAATTTTCTGAAAAAAACGTTTTATCATGAACAAACAAATTCAAATTCAAATTCAAATTTTATTTGTCACATACACAGTCATACACAGTACGATATGCAGTGAAATGCTTATACGACCGCTCCGTGACCTTTAATATATTTTTTACAAATGGAACCTATAAAACAGATTCCATCAAAGTTACAAAAAAAAGAGAAAAAATATATATATATAAAATCTGAAGTATAATGTAATGTAATATATTACAACCATGCTAAAAATGTGTTTGTTCATGCGTACCTTTCTTCCAGTAATGCTCAAGCTCACATTTACAGAACAAAGTCCTTAGTTTATTACCATACAAATGATTCCTTTTGTTTTGTTTTTTTTCAACAGATGGTATGACAGCTTGTCCTTCTTTACAGTTCTTTGGAAGTTTATATCTACTATTCAAACAAGATCATACTGTCACACCCGCTCTGAAAACATTAAACAGTAAGGCCCATGATCGAAATAATCCAAAACCCTTTTCCGCCCTCTTCACACTTGACCATAAATTTGATTTTAAAAATTCATTTAGGAGATCAGTGTCACGTCTAAATGCGCTTATTCCATCAATATTTGTCTGTAAATCATTCTAGGTCAGACCTAGTAACTTTTATGGATCCACCTAAAACAAGACTGCGTGAGGTGAAACTTTTAGCTCATAGACTATACAGTCATTTGTTAAAACCTGACCATCACCATTGATCTGCTTTTTGTGAAGGGAAATTGTAAGGATGCAGTATACTGTACAAAGATATTCTGTCTCAACAGTTTGTGGAAGAATCACATTTGGGTGAGATGGTACTGTACATCTCAGGTGTATGTACTTACTCTATAGTGAGTTATGTAGTATTGTTTTAAATTGAGTTATGTAGTATTGTGTGTGTGTGTGTGTGTGTGTGTGTGTGTGTGTGTGTGTGTGTGTGTGTGTGTGTGCGTGCGTGCGTGCGTGCGTGTGTGTGTGTGTGTGTGAAAATCATCCTACAGGCCCCTCCCCCGATAACCCGCCCCCGTCTGTTATTCCTGCTGTTAGACCCCTATCTCACCTATGCGGAAAGATAGAAACCTAATCACAGCGCCGAAACTCGCGGTGCATCATGATGACCCGTCCTTACGGCCATCGCGCGGAACCGCGTAGGTCAGATAGGGATATTAGTAGTCAACAGATTATGGCCCAAACTTCACTGAGTGATGATGGGAGAATAATTATAAAGGTCTTGACTAAAACAACATGCATGAGGAAGCACAAAGGAGTTTTCATTTTCTGCAATGGAAAAGTACTCGAACTAGTTACTTTTATCAGAAAGTAACGCAGTAATGTAGCTGATTACTTTTTAAAGACAGTAATTTTGTAAAGTAATTAGTTACTATAAAAAAATAACGTTTCCCAACACTGCTCCTGTCTGGCCTGAGTGAGCACCGAGTCACTTCATTCCCTTTTTGTGCTGCTTTCTGGGTGTGCTGGTTTAAAACCATAATAAAGTCCTCTCATGGTTTTAAACTCTGCTTTTCTCTGCTGGACAGTGTTTCGGATTGTCTTATTTTTCTGTACCTTTGCATGTTTAGCCACTCTGCACACTCTTGAGCTGAACTGAAACTCTGACTGCACCTGAGGCCTCCACACTCAACATCTGGGCCTCATCTCACTGAAGCAGCTAAATAAACACAAAGGCACAAAGGCACAGACCAAAATGTGGTGGAACGTTTCTCAGAAAGGAGTATGTTACTTATTATAACTAATATTTGGTGCAATTGTGCAAGTGTAAGGACTGGTGCTGGATTGAAGCCAAATATATGTTTGATTTAGATTTTTGTGTGTGTGTGTGTGTGTGTGTGTATGTGTGTGTGTGTATGTGTGTGTGTGTGTATGTGTGTGTGTGTGTGTGTGTGTGTGTGTGTGTTGCAGTGTGTGTGTGTATGTGTGTGTATGTGTGTGTGTGTGTATGTGTGTGTGTATGTGTGTGTGTGTGTGTGTGTGTGTGTGTGTGTGTGTGTATGTGTGTGTGTGTGTGTGTATGTGTGTGTGTGTGTATGTGTAAAGGGCAAAGGGCATAAAAAAAGGGAGGCGCAGTGTGTGTGTGTGTGTGTGTGTGTGTGTGTGTGTGTGTGTGTGTATGTGTGTGTGTGTGTGTGTGTGTATGTGTATGTGTGTGTGTGTGTGTGTGTGTGTGTGTGTGTGTATGTGTAAAAGGCCCTTGTTTATATTTTGAAATTAATCTTAGCAATTTATATATAAAAAAAAAAATATTTTACACTGGCATAAACATTTGCACAGCAATTGAGATACATATATGTATACATGGTGTTGCTCACACCAGAACTGCTTATTACTTCATTTATTATTTACATTGTTGTGTGCCGCTTTACACAACTAAAGGAAATATTTAAGTTTCTGTGTATGAATCAAACGACAAGATTGTCCTGAGAAAAGTCGAGACGAGCAGCACAGTACAGGAATAACTCCCTGAGACGGCAGTAGGAACAAACTGTGAGACCTTTCCACCTAAGGAAGTAGGAAGAAACCGTGAGACTTTGAACCTGAGTCAATAGGGAACCCATCCTCATTTGGGTGAAAACAGATGGCAGGGATTGATCTGCATCATACTGTGTGTGATTGGTAGTTCAGTATAAAAAGAGATGTGTTTACGTTAATACAGATTCCAGTTTGTTATTGGAGGCTCAGCTAGATTCTGGAAGTGTGAAGCCAAGACTAGAAGCCAAAGTCAGCCACGATACAGTATATATACAGTAACACAAAGACAGGTTGTGCTGGGAAAGTATTACATGCGGAATGCACACTGTGGCTCCTACCGCATTATAGGCATACATATTTTAACAATATAATGTAAAAGTTTTTAATGTGCAAATAGTATTACTTTAATAAACTTAGTAATTGTGCAAAAAAAAAAAAAAAACAGCACAAAAGTGACAATAAAACTGAGTCTACACTGTGTGTAATGTAATATGCAATATGCAATAGTGAGTTTGTCTTAAACAAATGCCTGTCATAATCTTTTTTTATTTATCTGCCGTTTTCTTGGTCATGTGATGCTGGTAACTCCACCCCTTATTCTGCTGTATTTAAAACCATGTATCCTCTTTGATGAATATTTTGAAACGGGATTCTCTCTACTTAATACAATGGTAAGCTGATTATTATACTCTGATTATTCCCAAATTTTATTGTATTCAAAAGTTTACATTTGTTTTTAGTAAATTACTTTGAAATTATATTGCTTTTATCTTAAACCTTTATATCAAAGGATATTATGTGAAGATTACAGTATTTTAAACAAATAATATATATATATATATATATATATATATATTATATATATATATATATATATATATATATATATATATTGCACGAAAAGAGAACCCTAATAGAAAATGTAAATTGTTAACAAAAATTCCTAACAGGTGTGTTGTATTATAAGTCATATTTTCAACTGAATTTTCATTTTTTTCTTATTATATACTTATTTTATTTGGGATTTGTTCAAAGTTTTGGAAAACTCCTGGGGATATAGAATGATTTGCCTTTTTGTTTTTTGTTTTTTTGCATATGTTGCTGAAGAGGTCAGTGTTTGTGGGTTTTGTCCTACTTGCTCTCATTTCTGTGAGCCATGCTGCCTGCCGGGTAGGAAGAGTAGATGAAGGTAGATGATTTTACACACACACACACACACACACACATACACACACACATACACACACACATACACACACACACACACACACACACACACACATACACACACACACACACACACACACACACACACACACACACACACACACACACACACACACACACACACACACACACACACACACACACACAGCCACAACATTAACACTACAATAGTAAACTGTTGACAGATTCATGGGCACCCATGGCTCATTTATGCCTGTGGACAAAAAAGGCCAGCCATTACAGGCCATTACAGAAGGTCCAATCCAACAGAAAAGCTAATGTCACACAAATTGCTGAAAAAAGTCACCAATAGGAATGTATCCGAACATCCAGATCTCAGCCTCGCACACACACACATGGCATAGCAGGCAAAGATTTCAAGGTTGTTGAAGGTCTCCGACATCTGTGTATCAGTTCTTCAAACTCCCCAGCATCCAATCCAAATCAAGCACTCATGGAATACGCTAGACAAACCATTCTGATCCACATAGGCCTCCCTGCAATCCACCTAAACAATCCAGGGCAAACATTCCAGTACCAGACATTACAGCACACCACCAGGGGGCTTACGGAGACGTGGAACCTACACAATATTGTGCAATGTTTTGGGTTTTAATGTTATGGCTGACTGGTGTATATAGACAATATGTATTCGGCAAGCTAAATATCCCCTAACCTTAACCTAGTAGTAAAAAAAAAAAGAAGTAATAAGTAAAATCAGTAATAACAAAATCAGCTCTATTACTAATTGCATTTACATGTCATGTCCAAGGGTGTACCCATGATGTAATATACAGTAATTAGTAAGTACATGGTGACAATGAAAATAAGTCATAACTTAGTTTATTATTATTATTATTATTATTATTATTATTATTATTATTATTATTATTATTATTCTCTTATTGCCCATTGCAGACTTTCTAATCAGGTTCACTTTTAGTTCTTTTTTTTTTTTCTTTTACTTTACTGGATCTTCATAAATCTTTGTTAAACATCTCAGTTTTGTTGCTGCCACCATGTTGTCACAAAGCAGAAATGTTACTGTATCTGTGTTACTGTGATCATCTATAACATTAAAACCTCAATATATTAACATTTGTTATCAATTACTCTGCCCGGACACTCCAAGATTTGCACATTTACACAGACAGTACACAGTTTTATTGCATTTTATTACATTATTTAATCCATGTGTAAAAATGATTCCTCATGCTCCTAGACCCATTCTTTCGAAATTTGAATCCTGGAATATGGCTGTTCCATCAGGGAAGAAAAACTCCATGCATCTGGTCATTCTTAGACTTTCAGTACATCCAGGTCGTCAGCTGACTCCATTTTGTAGCCACATAATGTTGCCGAGTCTAGACCCGGGCAACTGAAGCGACCTCAGATCCTAACACTGTGTCCAGAGATTGTACAGTGGACATTATGCATAATGGGGGAACAATGTATGTGCCTCCCTAGAGTACTTCCCCTGATGCACCTATCATTCTGGAATAGTCAATCTAGACTCATAAGACATGATCTTTTTCCATCGCTCCAAAGTTTATGCTTCAGCAAGTATTTTTCTTTTTCCTGATTATCAAGTGGGTTTATTTTCTGGGTGTGAAAATACTTTCACTATTAATTATACCCATGCGTCTTTTTTTAAGTGATCAGCATACATGAATGCTTTTTCTGACCACATTTTTTCCACAAAATTAAAAAGCTGAGGACAGTCCTTACAGGTTTTTAAAACATGGTATGGCTGATCGGTGTGTATATATATATTGCATTTTAAATAATTTTTTTATTATTATTATTTATTTATTTATTTTTAGATGCCACTCATTGTCAGGATGACGTGGATGACGCCAAGCATTTGGTTGGATCCAGCTGGACGAACAGCAAATGTGAAGATTGCTCATGCAGCCCCGGGATCTTTACGTGCTGTGATGGGTAAATACATTGCAAAAGGTTCTATATGTAAAATATATACAGTATTACAACCAGAACTCATTTCTTTACTGGAAGGAGATTTTCCAATTGCCTGGCAGTAATACAGTAGGTCACATCATACCTCACCAATCACTGAGTACCTTCCATTAACAATACGTATTTAATATAATGCATTTACCTTTTCTTTCTTACTTTACAGGTGGCCAACACGCGCGTCTGGAGACTGCACCATTGAATATGATTACAAAACCTGTACTTATAAAGTGATCGATCAAAATAACCCAGATGATCCATGTAGCTTGGTTGGAAAGTGATTGTGAAGATGAATTGAATAAAGCTTTATCACTGGAGTGAAAGGCCAGAGACACAAAATAATCGATTACTTTGATCTAAAACTATAATAAAGCCTTGCTTAAGCATTACTGATAGTAAGACTTGTGATCTGATTTGTCAAGGAACCTGACTGAGCTCTTTTAAATAATAGAAGAAATCAATATTATATCTACAAAGGAATCACTGTGATGAGTCCACAGAACATGTACACTTTAGGGTTAGTGTTAATAATGATAGCTAATAAGATGTGAATCATTGGAATAGGGTTGGACCTATGGGAGTTTGGGGTGTGCTCAAAGAAAGAAATGTAGCTCACTCTGTTTATTGATTGTGGCAACAGCTACTAAGGAAGCTTCTGATCTTTCGGTCCATTATCACACTTGACAATTAGGGAGAGAATGAATAGGACTCTAAGTTTCTCCATAAAGGCTCTCTAAACAGAATACATGAATTGTCTTGAGCCACCATACATGTCATATTTTGCAGAGCCAGACTTTGTTGAATTTGTAACGTAATCTTGAGGATTAGCTCTCTGGGCTACCAGAAGGACTTTTTGGCTCTCATTTTCAGTCCAATCCCTGTTCCCTGATCAGTTACTGAGAAATGTTTTTTTTTTTTTTCAAAATGACCTATGAATTATTCAAACATAAAATAAATAAATAAATAAATAAAAATCTTTTGATTTAAGGTATGGACCAGTGAGAAACGAGTACAGATGATGACAGATGATCAGGCTGGTGATTAGTATAATGGCGCTGCTGTAGAAAGAGGAGAGGGGAAATGAGGTTGTTCCTGAGGTTGTTACATTAACAACCCATTTTTAAATTGTATCCTTAGGCATTCACAATCTGTCAACCTATTTATTTAATTTAATTTAACCTTAATCTAATTTGATTTGAAGAAATGTGGAGAGGCTCAAGACTTTTGCACAGTACTGTATATGACCAGGGTCGTTGTGATATCAGTAGAAGTTTGTAACATATTTGTAGAAATGTGATGATCTGCAATAATTTACACTGGCCACCAGTACTTTGCGCCACACTAACTGGTTTGTTAGTCGAGACACCTGGGTGTCCATTAGCAGCTACGGCGTACAATGAGCAGAGCACTGAACATGAAGCAAAAACACTGTAATGCTCAATATTCTAATAAGCAGAAACAATTAAACATTTCACAGACCGGGGCAGAAGTCAGTGTTAATAGCAGATACTGGTTTGTGATACAAATAAAGATGGAGAAAGGAATACTCTGTATTTATGAATTGCAACATATAATGAAACAAAGCATCTGGGCTCAAAATCATTTTAAAGTTGCCATCGTTTAAAATTGCTATAGATCTTCTGCTGGATTTTTAAAACACTTGGCATTATAATTTTTAAGGACATGTGCATCAGAGAAAATTGGATTTTACCATGCTTTTCATATGCGCATATGCTCAAGTGTGCACCCATTAGGATATGTGAAATCCCTGCATGCATATGAGATCGTAAAAGTACATATTTGAAATTGTGTTCTTTCGGACACATTTAAACATTTGTGTTTAAGTAGTAATGGCTAATGAACTCTTTACTTACATTTTACTTCTGTACATCTGTAATTTTAAAGTTCAAACTAAATTAAAGACTAATTGTTGCAAAGGCATTGCATTCATAATGAGAAAAAAAAAAAACTGCTACACTTGTTTTATGCTAAATAGCACACTGTGATGTAAAAGTGTCAACTCTTCCAATGGCGTCTTTTCCCATAGAAGAAAACTTTGAAAGAGCAGGGGGAAATCATATTATATCATATTCCTAAATATATCATTTTCATATATATTTACTATTTAGATTTAACAAATAAAATTACATTTTACATTTACATTTAACATTTAGACTTTAAAAATGAAATACAATTTAATTCAGTCCATCATGGAAAAGACTTCTAATGAGTAGCAGTACTGAGTAACTATTTCAGTTGCAATGTCTGATTTTTTATTTTTTATTTTTAGAAATTATAGTAATTAGATATTAGTATATACACACACACACACACACACACACACACACATGCCGAAGTGTGTGTCTGGCAGATAGAGAAGACACCGCAGATGAAGCTGATAATTTTTTTGCAAGCGAAACAGGCTTTGCTTTGTATATGATGTCATGGATGCATCATATTTTTGGGATGCATAAAAATGTAAATTAATTCTGTACTGAAATATACTTATATATTCATAGCCTCTTAAAGTAACGGTATATGTACAATTAAAAAGTTACCATATAAGAATACAAACATGGCAAAAGCATTCTATACTCACCGCAAGATGGTACACTAACCACACGATGCCACTAGTAGCAGCATAGATTTATGGCGTTCCGCAAAAAAGCAGAAATCGTTGTTTGCGCATGCGCAGTGAGACGGATTCACAGTTAGGATGAATTTATAGGACAACAGCTGAAGGATTTTTTCCCACAATGCCGCCTGACTACCTGTGGTTATTGTTATTGCAGCTGATTGGTCAGACGGAGTCATGTGATTATTGTTTCTGCGTCTGATTGGTGAAACAGTCACGCGGTAGATCTAAAGGCTGCATGTGTGGAATAAATGGTTAGAAAAGTAATGAGTCGAGTGTAGCCAAATGTAGCGGAGTAAGAGTAGTCTTTCTTCTTCACTAATCTATTCAAGTAAAAGTAAAAAATATGGTCAATTTTTTCCAAAAATTTGCTCGAGTAAATGCAACTCGTTACTCTGTACACATTCACAAACTCCTTCTAATTCTAATGTAGCCACTCCAACTGTCAGGCAAAACATCTAAGGCAGTTTTTTTCCTGAGAGTGATCCACTTGCTGAATGTTCATGGAAACGACTGCAGTGGGCTCCGAGCCATCTCAGCCGGGATCGTCATTTTACGGACGTTCGTCCGCCTTTAGAACTTTGTGCCATTCAACTGGTTTACTGCGGCTAAGAGACTCGTCATCTAAATGTGCTTAAAGTCTTCTGTGAACATCAGTCAGTTTTGCATCTTCATTCAGAAAAAAAAAAAATGTAATCACCGGTTTATGTCCTGGTTTAAATGTTCCTTGACCTTGGTTTTTTAAACGATTTCCACAATTGTGTGCTCACCAGTTTCTCCAACCAAAGTGTCATGGGATAGTGTGACCTTGTACATAGGATTTAGCCACATGAGATTGGACAGCAAAACAAATTAAAGACCCCATAGCATAAACCTCCCAATGACTGCAGTGTTGTTACTGCTGTGTATCGAGGTCCGCAGCTTTTGATGGGCTTCTCCAGTAGAACCTCTCATTGGTGAACTATCCATTGACAATGGAGATGTTGCATGGTGATCTTTCATGTGGTCTTCCATAGTTTTGTGTTCTGATGGCAACAGGGAGGAAAACAACTCATAGGGGAAGTGAACAGTTTGATGGCATAATCAAAGGTGATACAAGCCATCATCAGTCAATGTCTTACACACAGTAATCACCGGTTTACGTCCTGGTTTAAATGTTCCTTGTATGTTTACGTACAATACAGCATTTTACAATTTATAAAATCACATATCTTTTACAGATTGCCACGTATTAGCCTAAAGTTCTAACATCTTGAAATACATTTGCATATACATACATTTTTGCAAACAACGACATGTTAATCGAATCACATTTAAAAATCTGTGCTGTACCTACATTTACCTGTTTGGTCTCATGGATCAGCAGGGGGAGGTCGAATGTATCAAACTTGTTCGAGTGTTCATTGCATCATAGCTGTTCTCCTCATTACCCTTTTCTACACCATGACTAAACACCAATATTACCCAATTCTATTGCACAACTTACCCTGATATAGAATGTTTCCTGTCGGTTTTCATAATACTGATAATCCCGCCCTCTTTTCTGTTGTATTTAAACCCATGCACACACTTCAGTTCATAAATTTCCAGCATTAGAGTGGAAAAATGGTGAGTTGACTTAACACATTTATTGTGAATTATTTTACCATAAATTAATTATCTGTAAAATGTCTCATAGGGTTCCTTAACATTTCTTGAAATGACCTGGAGATTTTGTGCACACATGTATTTAAATAGTTGCTTTAATGGCTATTATTTAGACTTTTGATGTTTACATGCACTTTTACATGCACGTTTCTATATTTTTTTTATTTGTGCAGCTAAGTTTTCTGTATTTTTTCAGCTATGTTTTTTTTTTATAGTTTATATTTTGTTCTTATTTTCTATAAATATATGTTCTATAGCTAAAGTTTTTCTATATTTTATTTCTTATTTTATGTCATAATTGATTTCTTATCGATAATCTTTTTTTTAACGTCACGGGAGGTCATATAAGCATTTCATTGCATATCATAATGTGTATGACTGTGTATGTGAAAAATACTGTAGAATTTTAAGTTTTCTACTGTAAACATTTTTTCATATATTATGGCCAAATTTTAACACAGCAATTTTTTTTACGGTTTAAAGGTACGAGCACTTGCTTGTACGAGTTAGAAATGTAGCATTTTAATTTCATAACTGCTAGTGGTAATTCATGTGGTCTATTATTACAATAATAGATATAAGTTTGGTCATGGAAAATCATCTTTAAAGTCAAAATCCAGTTAACTAGTTAAAAAGAAACTAGCTGTAGTTCTCTTTAAAAAAAAAAAAAAAAAACTAAGCTATTTTTTCCTGATCACTTTGTTCTTTTTTTTTTTTCTTTGGTTCCAAAGTCTGTGCTGAAAAGTTCAGTGTTCGTGGGGTTTCTCTTGTTTGCTTGCCTCCATATGAGCCATGCTGCCTGCTGGCTAAAAATGCAGAAACCAGGTAAATATTCACATACAACCACCATCACCACACACATACATTACACACAAGCAATCCTTATACCTGGCTTTAGAAGCAAAGATATCGGGATAAAAAAATAATAATAATTAAAAAATATATATATATATTTGTATGGTCTTTACAAATATTTACACTGATGCAGGGCAACTATGAAACCTGCTGAACACGGGATATTGGTGATAAATTATCAATGTTTCCACCAGTCATACACATGTACAGTTGTGTACCCTGTGTTTTATCACAAAACACCATCAGCTGAGACAGCCCCACCATGGGCTGATTAGACTGGAGTCTACTGTAAGTCACTGTCACTTTAGCCACAGCCTTCATCAAGTTACTTAATTTTCTTCCTTTGGAATTGCAAGCAGTTAACTTGCTTGTTAATGTCTGCTATCTTGCTAAGGATGACACAACATCTCTTATGAAGGGGCCTCAAGACTTTTTGAGTGTCCAATGCATCCTTACTTTATACATTTTGTGACATACAGGTTGCCTGTCCCTCCTGCAGGTGTAAGAGGGAGGGTGGGTCCATGGGAATGTCGGTCAGTCTATTTCTGCCTGGACCTGAAAAACTACAGAGCTGAGTCGCGCAGCAGACACTAAAAGCGCGAATCAGCTCTACAGTTTTTATGGACTACACAGAAATAGACCGACAGACAGACAGACCAACAGACCCCGAGCTACCGTACACTCCTTACCATGTTTAATAGCACATGGCAGAATTGACATTGCGGCAACATTATTAAACGACGTTGGATCACCATTGGTATTTGGTTTTGTTTGTATGTTCGAACAATGTTGCCTACAGTACACTCCTTACCATGTTTAATAGCATAGGGACAAGCCCAAGATACATTATTGAGGATTAATTACCGGCCAGTACCCATTCCTTCAGAAGGGGGAGGCACCCTACCTGGCATACTCCAGAGTGGGCGAGGAGCGATAGGAGATTTAGGTGCACGCAACAATTTGTACTAATCCTGGCTTGATCTAGGCAGAGAATGGGCTCCTTTCCCATACAACTCTATGCTTTTGATCTTGGATTTTCAAACGATTTCCACAATTGTGTGCTCACCAGTTTCTCCAACCAAAATGTCATGGGATAGTGTGACCTTGTACATAGGATTTAGCCACATGAGATTGGACAGCAAAACAATAGTAGAGTCCATATAGTAACACAAATAAGCACTCTTCATAACTGTGTTCAACATGGAGCTAAACACCAAATGTCAGCCATAAACATGAATATGAGGTGAACGTCAATACACAGGCTCAACAATACTAGCCAATTACAGTTCGGAAAAAATGATGTCTTCAAACTTCAGATTTCTTTATTCCATCTTGACTATTGTCTTTGTATCTGCATTATTTGGACCTGCATTATTTTTATGCATTGTGCTGCTGCCACATAACAAGCTGAATGGATAACGGCATAATTGACTAGGAATATAAGTATTCATAATGAAGAGTCAAGTTAGTTTATATTACTCTGTAATGCTGATCATGGACTCTGTTTAAGGTATGACTCATTGTAAGGATGATTTGGATAAGAAATGGCATCCAGTCGGATCCACCTGGAATAACAAACAGTGTCAAAGATGCACCTGCTCAGCCAATACTATGGAATGCTGTGATGGGTAAATACACACAACACACAACAAAGTGCTCTTAGATGCAATACTGCTACTGTATCAGAATCTTAAATCACCAAATCATCAACTTCGTAAATGAATTAAAAAGAAGAAATGCTAATAGATGTACCAGGATCAATTCTGTGTATTCATGTACAGTTGTATACTTTCTGTTAAAAGTTAGCCAAATTCTGCAAAACTGATAGTACAGTGCTTTGCAATATGGATGGACAATGGTAACTCTGGATGTGTGCTGCAATAGGACAGAAACAAAACAACAAACAAAAGGTTTATTTTTATTTTTATGTTGTTCCTTGATACATGATATTTTTGTTGTTGTTGTTAATTGATTATTACAAACAAAACAGAAAACCTACACATGCAAATTGAAAAGGAAGTGTACTGTAGGTTACTGATGCCAGTGTGGTGATATTTGGTATGTGAGCATATTCAGTTATTTTCGTGCTCTGTTGCTAATTTTATCCTCATTAATTGCAAGAATTTACCTTCATTTAATTGGATAATATTTCTACTAATTTTATTATTTAGTTTGTAATGATCTTTTATTTTATTTTACAGATGGCCAACACATGTGTCTGGAGGCTGCAGCATTAAATACGATTATGAAACATGTACATATGAACTGATTCATCTGGATAAAAGTATTCCATGTGGCGCTTCTGGAAAGTGATTGTCAAGATAAACTGAATTAAGTTTCATAAAAAAAAATAAGAAATCAGAAACAAGAATAATGGAATAATGACTTTGATGTGAACCCACAATAAAGCATTGCAGACTTACAAAACAGTTTCTGGGTATTTTATGGTTTAATGATACAATAAACAGGCTAGGACCTAGAGTTTAATAGAAGACAATCCTGGATAAAATACATAAAAAGATATAAATTGGTTCTGAATGAAAAGTTGGCTATGATAGCAAGCATGATCCTTAATAACTATTAAAATTTTGCTAAACTGTGCAAAATACAAAACTGAGCTATAAATCGCAATGTTGCATTTATTCATTTTAAATTTTTAAATGTTATATTTTATTAATTAAATACTATTCATATGATGCATAACAGGCTTGCAATTCACTTTCACATGCATTTTACATGTAATCATACAGTATATTACTCCTGTAATCTCATGCACTTGTAAAAATGTTTGTAAATTCAACATGGCTGAATTGACA
This sequence comes from Clarias magur, assembly GCA_013621035.1. Lineage (NCBI taxonomy): Eukaryota > Metazoa > Chordata > Actinopteri > Siluriformes > Clariidae > Clarias > Clarias magur. Next base: position 225,219 of record QNUK01000150.1, read on the forward strand.
TTGCAGCAACGTTATTAAACGACGTTGGATCACCATTGGTATTTGGTTTTGTTTTTATGTTAGAACAATGTTGCCATACTAACATTGGTGATTTAATGTTGCTTTCTTAACAATGCAGTAATGCTTTCCCAATGTTAGAACATTAATTACATTTTAATTAAAAAAAAAAAAAAACACCACCATTAAATATTATCTTTTTTATTTAGAATAATTTGTTTGTCAAACATTATTTAAATTTTTGGTTTTAGCACCATCCCCTTGCACTTCCAGGTTCTTGGGTTGATTCCCGGTTCCTCCAACAGTCCAAAGACATGCAGATTAGCTTAATTGCCATTTCGAAATTGCCCATAGATTGCATGTGTGTGTCCTGCGATAGATTAGCAACCTGACCAGGGTGTAAACCACCTTGTGTCCCGAGTCTTCTGGAATAGGCACCTGGCCCCCGTGACCCTGTATACAGGCTGAAGCGGTATACAGTAGATGATGAGGCGTTGATGACGATAAAATGTCATGTAAAATACCATTAGCAAACTCACTCCAGTGAAAGGGCCTCTTTACCTTTAAAAGAGTCTCATATTTTAAAGCCTCTTATTTTAGATATTCGTTCATTAGCCTACCCACCAAATTTGGTCATAATTTCAGCTACATTTATGGTAAATAAAACATGATAAAAGGAAAAGATTAATAGAAAAAGTCCTTTAACTTTAACTCACCAATAATAACATATATTGCATCTATTTTCAACATATACATTATTAAATAATTTCAATTACTGTATATACATTTAATTCTAAACCTTGTTAAAATTGACAGTGCACAAAATTATAATTATAAAATAATTGTAATTATATAAATTGAGGCGGCATGGTGGTGTAGTGGTTAGCACTATCGCCTTGCACCGCCAGGGTCCGGTTTGTGCTAAAGTTGTAGACAAACTCAGCTTTTTTGTGCCTCTATAAAGTGTATACTTTCATAACAGAAAACACTGATAGCTTCAGTCTGATGATTATTTTTTACCACAACATAACTCCATGTATGATTTTTGGGTCTAAATGAAGTGAACAACAAGGTGTAGTTCATTTTCACCTGAAGTTCATTTTCACTAATTACCTGCCTGATGGAGTTGCCTGGCAACCGACATTAAAGTCTGTTTAGCTAAGCTTAAAGCTGCTGAGTAGGAACCTAAGGTGTTTTAACAGCATGCACACATCATGATCACGGCTAAAAGTACAGTGGAACCTTAGATTGCGAGCATAATTCGTTCTGGAAGCGGGCTCATATATCAAAATACTTGTAAATCAAAGCAAATTTCCCCATAAGAAATACTGTAAACCCAAATGATTCGTTGCACAGCCCAAAAAATAAATACATAAAAATAAAACAAATGAAGCTGCACTTTACCTTTAAAAAAAGTAAAAATAAACTGTTAGTGTTTGTGCAGGCATGCGCTGTGTGGTTTTGTGTGAAGCTAAAGTAAGAGGAGAGGAGGAATGAGCCCCTCCACTCTCCCTCTTCTCATTTTACACAGTAACCCTTCCTCCTTACTTATTTAAGTTTCACACATACACACACATTAACGGAAACACTGTTTCGGGAAAATTTAAGGAACATTGCTAATGACACTTGAGTGAGCACCCACACTAATGGAATCGCTGCTGTAAAGTAAAAATAAAACAAATTAACCTGCACTTTAACTTTGAAAAGAATTGTGACAGAGTAGTGTTTCCATTAAGAGTGTCTTTGTTTGTGTGAAGGTGAGAGGAGGTGGGGAAGAAGCACGCTATCCAATGACACCAATAAACAGTACACGCATGCACGGATGTTAATTATATCATTGAGAGACGCACACTAAGACAGACCAGGGGAGACGATTACCCATAATTCCACAGCGTGCACGATAGAACAACGTGATGCTCGGCATCAAAACAAGAAGCGCATGCGTGCTACATGACAAAAACCAAGACTTTTTCAAATCAAAATTTATGGAAAAAATTCCCCTCGTCTTGCGGAACACTCGCAAAACGCGTTACTCACAAGCCGAAAAAAGTAAAATGCATTACTACATTGTATTCAGTGTATCGTGAATTCATGCAGTAGCCAGGTCAAAAAGTATAAAGCCCCATTATTTTAATGGTATAAAGAAAATTTTACCTCTGGTGATGGGTGAACCGGTGATGACTTTCAAGATGGCGCAGCTGTGTATGGCCCGCCGTCCTACTCTGTCTTGTTTTTTATTAATTGCTGTGTTTATTCTAATTGTCTCTTATGATGCATCATCTCTGCTGGTATATGATCGTCTGACACTGTTAAAAATACGCGCTAATATGAACAACCTACCTGACTGCACTAACAGTGGACATTCAAAGACACCGCCACCTTTTCTAGCTTCTGTACCTGCGCACCTATGGCGTCCTGTTTATCTGTTGCGCCGCAACAAGAAGCGCAAAAGACGCGGAAAGAGAGGAGGTATCCTCGTCAAACTGAAAGCTTATCTGGCCTCCTGTGTGGAAAATCCGGTCTTTTCTCTAAATGGAGTATCAACTGAATGTGGGAATTTCGACCTGCGTCGCTCTCAGGAATACTGCTATCAGTGGCTCAGAATGTCATGGTCTAGCTGGTGGTAGTTGCTAGACCGGCTGATGTAGTTGCCGTGGGCATATATGGCAGGCATGAACGCAGAGGGGTTGTAAGCAGAAAGTGTCTTTATTTGAACACAACTCAAAAACAGAAACAAACAAAGGAACCAAAACAACAAACTCAAACTATAACTAGGGCTCAGGAAAAACACAGGAACAAGAACTGAACACAGGGAACCAGGAGCTGACACAGGAAACCAGGCCTGGGTTACTGACTAGACAGGAGACAGGGCTAGACAGGAGACAGGGCTAGAGACTAAAGACAGGGTCTCAGAGACTAGACTGGCTGGGTTAGTAACTAACCGGGTAAGTACTGACCTAATACAGAAACAGAACACAAAAGGCAGGGCACACATGAGGCTGTACCAAACTAGCGGCTAACCTACTAGTGACCAGAACCACTAGCAGTCAATCCCACTAGAGGCTAGCCTACTGGAGGCTAACCCTACTAGGGGCTAACCCTACTAGCCGTCAAGGCCTACTAGCGGTTAACCCTGCTAACGGCTAAGCCCTCATGTGGCTACACATACAAGGGATTAAACCAGAAGACAGAACAGTACTTACACAGGAGGAGACACAGCCTAACTAAACATGAAACAGGACAGCTCCATGAATCCAGTAACACAAGGAGTATAAAGAAAACTAAACTAGAGCCCTCTTGAACACAGGTTACAAAACAAACCAAAATATAAACTTAGAGAAACAAAAACCAAACAAAAGGAATGCCCACATGACGGTATATACAAAAACAATCACTCACAAACAAACATACCAACAAATAATGCTCGACCCAGTTTCCCAGAACAAACTGCTATTTATAGACACTTTAATGAGCCACCTCAGTTCAGGTGAGCACTCATCACCTGACTGAGGTGCCTTCTGGGAAACTGAGTCGATCAACAAAAACTACAGAGACAGACAGACATGAACAGTGACCTCTAGTGGAGGTCCCTAACACAGAACGGCTGTCCCGGATGACGGGTGCTCGCTTCCGTGTCGCCGGCCGTTGAGGATGCAGGCACGGGGCTGTGTACAGGGAAACCCGCTCAGTCGAGCCCCAAAGCAGAGCTGTAAGGTGGTACGTACTGCCTTGTTGAACACGCGATCACTCACAAATAAGACTTTCATTCTGAACGATCTGATTTCCACTCGCGATTTGGATTTTATTTTGCTCACGGAAACTTGGCTAAAACAAGGTGATACCAGCGCCTTCTCTGAGCTCCTCCCCCCCGCCCATTCCTTCTTGAGCATGCCGCGGGTGTCCCATCGCGGTGGAGGGCTGGCTGCGGTTTTTAAACAAAAATTCAGCTGCCGTTTAGTCCCATGTAAAAGCTACAATAGCTTTGAGCTAGAGCTGGTTTTGATTCAGTTTGCATGTCCTGTACTATGCGCTATTATTTATCGTCCACCTAAATACAATAAGGACTTTATCTCAGAGTTTTCAGAGCTACTTTCTGAATTAATGATTAATGATTAATGATTAATACTTTCCAGTCAGTAAATGACCCTACACATCAGCATGGCCACACTCTGGATCTTGTAATTTCACATGGACTTCCAGTATCCATCTCAGAAATAATCAATATCTGTATTTCAGACCACTTCCCTGTTATCTTTGAATTTACTGTTTCACTATCTACTATGAAACCTTTTACTCCAGCCTGCTGTCACCGTCCCATTACATCCACCACAGCTGGAGAGTTTGCTGATGCGTTCATGCACACTAGTTTTTACATCCAGGATGATCCAGCTTTCCCCATGAGCCCAGAGGATTTTATCTCTAACCTTCTACTCCACCTGCTCAGGGATTTTGGACTCCATTGCACCTTACAAGGACAGATCCATGAAGATCAAACCTGACCATAGGCTAAATAATACCACTCGTGCCCTTAGGCAGCACTGCAGACAAGCCGAGCGCAGGTGGAAGAAGGACAAATTACAAGTATCACTGGGTATACCGCGTGACAGTCTTTTTGATTATCAAAATGCAGTTAATGCATTTAGTTAGAAGCTAAATGTGCGTACCTGTCAAATGTAATTTCTACCAGCTGTAATCATCCTAGGGTGTTATTCAATACAATTCAGTCGGTTACAAATCCATTGCGCAATGTTCCAAAACATGTATCAAGGTCATTTTGTGATGAATTTCTTAATCATTTTGTTGATAAGATAGCCTCTGTTAGGCAGAATATTAACACTACTTCTAATGGTCTGGATGTGTGTTCTTCTTCTTCTACGCCCTTATCTGTGTTTAACAGGTTTATGCCAGTGTCCCTATCTTTTCTATCTAAAGTGGTCCAGCAGTTATCCCCAACTAACTGTCCTCTGGACATTATTTCATCTAGGGTGTTGAAGCAGGTTTTTATCATAGTGGGTCCATGTCTCCTCTCTTTTATTAACAATTGCCTTAGCTCAGGGTTTGTCCCAGATGTCTTCAAGCAGGCTGTGGTCAGGCCCCTTCTCAAGAAATCCAGTCTTGATCCTGCAGTATTGTCTAATTTTAGACCAGTGTCTCATTTATCCTTTTTATCTAAGGTTTTAGAAAAAGTTGTCTCTATCCAGTTACAGTCTTTTTTAGAAGAGAATCATGTTCTAGAGAAATTTCTCTGGCTTTAGAACACGCCACAGTACTGAATCTGCTCTTCTGAAGGTACAGAATGATATCCTCCTGTCTCTTGACTCCAAAAAACCTGTGCTGCTTGTGATGTTGGACCTCACTGCTGCTTTTGATATTGTTGACCACTCAATTCTCCTGACACGTCTGGCACAAGAAGTTGGACTTCAAGGTCCCGTACTACAATGGTTTAGGTCATATTTAACAAATAGGACATTCTCTGTCATGATTGGTGATCTCTCTTCCTCCTCGGCCCCTTTGACCTCAGGTGTTCCACAGCGTTCCATTTTGGGCCCTGTTTTATTTTCCTTGTATATGCTGCCATTAGGGTCGATTATTTCAAAGCACAATGTCTCTTTTCATCTGTATGCAGATGATTTACAAATCTATCTGCCAGTTGTGCCGAATTCGTCTGATGCACTAAAATCGATCCACAGTTGTCTGCATGACCTCAAACTTTGGCTGTCACAAAACTGTCTCTGTGTGAATGAGAGTAAAACAGAATATATTATGTTTGCCGCCTCAAATTCTTCTAGCTTTATCACTGCTGGTTTTGATTCTCCGGTTCTTCATTTTAGCCAAGCAGTCAAAAATTTGGGGGTGATTTTAGACAGCTGTTTTAACTTTCAAGCACACATTGACTCTGTTGTCAGGGCAGGCTTTTTTCATCTGCGCCTCCTTGCAAAGGTCAAACCCTTTTTAGATCGGAGCGACCTGGAGAAAGCCATTCATGCTTTTATTAGTTCACGGCTAGACTATTGCAATGCACTTTATGTTGGAGTCACTCAAGCTCGTATAACTTGTACAGAATGCTGCGGCTCGTATGCTGACCAGTAATCGTAAATATGATCATATCACACCAATCCTGTATTCTCTCCACTGGCTTCCGGTACAGTTCCGGATTCAGTTTAAACTTTTGGTGTTTGCTTTTAACGCGGTTAATGGTCTGGCACCCTCCTACCTATGTGAGACAGTAAATTTTTATCTTGAAATTTTTTTTTTTAATCTTAAATTTTATCTTGCGTTCTGCTAACCAGAACCTGTTAGTGGTCCCTCGGTCAAGAACCAAACAATGGGGTGATCGCTCTTTCTCAGTGGCTGGTCCTAAACTCTGGAACTCCATTCCACCTGAGTTACGCAGCATTACGGACCTCCCTCTGTTTAAGGCAAAACTGAAGACTCACTTGTTTAGAATAGCTTTTAATATGTTATAGTTTTATGTAATATTTGTATAATTTTATCTTTTTATTTTTTTATTATCATTTTTATGGCTATGACTTTTATTTAATTTTTCATTTATTTATTTATAACTATATTTTATTCTGTTTGTATTTTTATTTATATTTTTAATGCCATTGTATTGTCATTTTTAGAACTGTGAAGCACTTTGGTACACCTTAGGTTGCTGTAAAGTGCTATAGAAATAAATGTTGATTGATTGATTGATAATAATAATAATAATAATAATAAAGACAGAAATTCTCTCATGAGAAAATAAGAATTTTTTTATTTTATTTTATTTTTTTATGAGAATGATTAACTTAAAAATTGTACTTAAACATGACCATAATGGGGTTTCCTATTTGCTAACCTTTTATCCACTTTACAAATGGCCAACAAATGTGTCACCACTATTTATTTGATTATCAGTGAACAGATGAACTACTTGATCTTAAACATTCAAGTCATCAATGTGTCATTTGCTGGGAAGTGATTCAGTTCAATAGAGTTAATCAGAAAATGTTGGACAGTAAAGTTGAATAAAGCCTAAAGTTTTCTATCAGCTGTTTGCTACCTTTATGACATCTAAGCAGTAGTGAAATGCTGCTATGAGTGCATTCGTCTAACAAGGGATTATATAGAGAAACAAAGGTAGCTTTTACTGTGTTCTTTTATTCCACACAATCAAAAGTCCTGAGTTGACTTGAAAGGCCCTCATACTTTCATATTCCGCATCTGTGTGTATATTCATGCTGACCAATACATATTCGAAAGATTTAAAATAGTACAGCTTCAGCATCAAACAGATTTGTTACCAAAATAGGTTACTGTGTTTTAAAGTGGGAGTAATGGGCCATGTACATCCTGAGAGGTGCGCTTTCAGATTAATTTTGTTACCTTACACCAAGGTTGCTAGTGTCATCGTACAGGAAAGTTTATCCTTGGGTACCGTGTGAACTCTGGCTAGTTTTTTCTCCCCCACTATTCAACCAAGATCATTTTGCCACACCTGCTCTGAAAACACATACTAGTGTTTTATCCTTCAAAAAAATAACCACACTTAAAATGGTAAATTTATTCATTTATTCATATCGAATCTTTAAGGTTAATTTGATTAACTGATTTACAAATTTTAGAGAATGCACTTTATATACTATCCGTCAACCATATAGCACAATCTTCCCAAACCTGTTTATCCCACGGCCAACACACACACACACACACACACAAACATACAAACAGTTAGGAGGGTGAAAGTTAATGAAGTGGTTCGTCTCCAGCGAAGGGAATCTTGGCGTTGCTGATTGGTTGATGAGGTTGAGATGATGTCTTTCTGGAAAGGCATTCGTTTAGGTGTTGGTTGCCTGGTTACCTATGGCGGTGCACTGGAACTTTTTCTGAGGGTTCCTTCGTTGCAGGCCTTTTGGAGTTCTAGCACAGAGTCTCGTTGAGATTTCTTGTAGAGCGGATGACGCCAGCAGAGGAGCGGATGCTCAGCGTAGCGCCCTCAAGGGCGGAAGCCCGAGCTGCTTGAAAGAGGTTCTTGGAGGTTATTCTATCCGATGTGTTTGCTTGCTGGTTACCTTAGGGTTTTGGCCCTTCAGAGTAAGTCCGTCCCATGGATGAATGGTCCAATCAGATGTGGTTGCGGAGCCTCAAGTGGTTTCCCCTTTTGTGCATACATTAGCCCGATGTGTTGGCTGTCATGTAGGGCACATCCAGTTGAAGTTTTAATACCTTTTATAAAGTAATTTTCCATGAGCTCTGTTCATGCTACCAATTTTCCATGTATACCATTGTTGTTTGAATGAAACAAGCTTTCGATTGCTATCACACATCCCATATCTTGTACACTCAGTCCTACCTTCATTTAATAAAAGGGGTTTGTAAATGCTGATTACACCTTTTTAAGTTACACAGAATAATCAAATATGCACAGGAATAAGAAATACTGAATAAATATGTGTATATAAGTGTAGTCTAGTCTAAAATTGAATTTATAGACAAATCTAAAATAACAAAATTGATGTAATTGATTTAAAACCTAATTAACTAATGTTTAGAAATAAATAAATAATAAAGTACATAAATCCTTTTGAACATTCATTTTATTTTGTTGCTTTCCTGGTAAAGTGAAGCGGCCACTTCGGCCACTTCCACAGTGGTTATTTATTTATTTCTTTATATTAAAGACACTAGTTAATATTCTTGTGTTGCAGACTGAATTTTTGTTAGTTTGTTAGAAAAAGAAACCAGGGCCCCGTCCATAGTACTACAACACCCTATATAATTGGCACCAAATACTAGCTACATGGGATGGGTGCTACATAAGTTTTTGGCACAAATAATGTCTCTGCCATTTAAAATAATGTCTCTGGCATATGCCTCTTTGTTCATTAAAAGTGCTTTGGAGGTCAACAAGAGTGCCAGTGGTATGAGTTCCCCCACTCAAATGTGTAAAACTGCCTCCTTTGTTTATTGGATTGCCAATTTACCCCATTGTAGTCGAGGTCCACTGGCTCCTGCTTCTTCTTGTCACAGATGCTGCTTTGTGTCACAGATCAGATAAGATCGTTATGGTGCCATGCAGGCTGGGAGGGGAGTTCTGGTATGTGATCGATTGATTTGGGGTTCCTGTTCATCCCTACACCACAGAGTTTCCGCTGATGTACAGACATTCTCACATTTTCCTAAATAATTTTTTGATACACTTGATTAATCTTCCACCCAAATGACTGCAAGCAGGCCAGGCCCTGATGCAGCAGAGCCAGCCCAAATCGTGATGTTTTCATTACCATACTATATAATTAGTTTTACTAAGCAGTGGCTTGTTTTGTGTTGTCCTGGCATGGGCTCCCTGCTTTTTCAATGTTTTACATACTGTGAACACAGCTGGTTTAAATCTTTGGCTGTGAGTCTTCAAATCAAAGACAGAGGCGACAGAATCAAGTGTATAAAAAAATTTGTTCAGGAAAATGCTGATGCGTCACATAGTTGATGGGAGTAAGAGTGCAGTGGTTGACCGTCTTGGTGATTGTGAAAGGACCGACGTACCTGGGGGGAAAGTTTGTGGGAGTAAGTCTTTAGAGGGAGATCTCGAGTGAAAAGCTCTGTCCTATCCTGTATTTAGGGGCCTGAGAGAGCCTACGATCTGCTTGCGTCTTGTAGGATTGCCGGGTCGTAGCAGTGTTTTCCTGGCTTAAGACCAGGTCTTCCTACAATGACGGACAAAAGCTTGGGCAGACGGAATGCTGATCTCCTCCTCCTCCTGAGATGGAAACAAAGGCAGTTGATACCCCAGGCATCATTGGAAGGAGGACAAACCGGTAGATGACGAGACTTGGACAAGAGTACGTACTCCACCTAGGGCAGGAACCTGCTCCAAAAGTGACATCCCAGGAGGTCATGCACCTCAGGGCTATTGTGGGAGGTTTGAAATTGGTAGGGGTCAGAGGAAGCCTGCAGGCCTGTTGACCTCCAAACATGTTGGCATGTTTGCAGCTTACACAGATGTCACATGCCACCACAAAGCTGGAAACATTCTCCTTTTATCGTGGGACACAAGAAATGTTGCAAAACCTGAGATGGAGTTCGAGCCAGGGTGCAGGATAGCTTGGAACTGTGTGCCATTCCAGGACCTGAGAATGAGTAGATTGAGTGGAACAAAGAGTCGGTAGGAGAAACTGAAGTTGAATTTGTCAAATAAGAGTGACCACCGAGCCTGGCAAGAGTTTAGCCTCTTGACGCTCTTTAGGTATTCCAGGTTTTTGTGGTGGTTCCAGACCAGCAATGGGCTCTCTATCCCTTCTAACCACTGTCTCCACTTCTCCAGGGCAAGCTTGATGGCTAAGAGCTCTCAATCTCTGATGCCATAGTTCACCTCCGCAGGTGTTAAGCGGTGAGAAAAAGGGGTGCAGCTTGTTATCATGCATGGATCTTTGGAAAACGTTGCACCCTGCCTCCATGCTGGAAGCATCAACCTCAACAATGAATTGTCATAACATGTCTGGACATGACAGTGGTGAGGATAGGAGCGGATGTTGCTTCTTGAGCTCTGTGAAGGCTTTCTCGGATTCCTGGTTCCATCTGAATCGGGTTTTGAGCGAAATCACGGCAGCGAGGGGGCTGGCACCCAAGAACCTCTGAAGCTCCTGCTGTGAGGTGGGTGTTGGCGAATTCACCACTGCTTGAAACTCGGCATGCTCCCTCTAGATGCCTGAAGGGCCATAGTGAGGTCTGCTCAGAGTGGTTGTCTGAGACCCTCAGGCCGATAAGCGGAGTCCAGAGAGTGATAGATGGGAGTGGATTCCCGTCGAGGGCCTGGACCTTGAGGTTTTCAAGGGCAGCAATAGGATTCTCTAAGCCTTGGCTGAGGATGCTTTGATTAAATTGCGTTCTAAACCTGTCAATCAGTGCCTGCACCAGGTGGATCCATTGTTCATGGACGAGGAAGATGGGGACCAGCCGGTATTTGTCTGGTACTCTTTTTGGAGCTGTACCCTCGAGTGCTCCCAGCTGAACTTCACGGGTCCTCCTCCTTACTGCCAGCTCTTTTAAGTAGATGACCCGATTTTCCACAGTCCCTCCACTTGACACATTCCATTTGATTTAGTACATAGAACCATTTTGTTTTCAAAAAAGTCCCAAAATGCACACAACTTCACAAAAGTGTAAATACAGTAAACTGGCTGTTAGAAATACCTCAAATGAAATTAATCCGCTTTTTTAATCACTGCAGAGAAAGTTCGCCAGCTGTAGTTTTCTGAAGTGAGGCTGCGATTCAAACAAGGAAAGAAGACGTGCTGAGCTTCAGTTCATTTTGATGCAGACAAAAGGTCTAGGGAGGAAACAGAGACATTTTCTGTTTTTTGCATTGAATTTAATCATGTAGCACTTTTAGTATTCATAGCAAAAGTAAAATAACAGTGTGATTAAAGTACCCGAAATAACCCAGAATTGTACTACAGTACTACTAATAATGAATGTATGAAGGCGCAGTCAAAGCCCAGGGATTCTGCGTGCTGTTGCGTTGTTTTGAGTGAGTAGCATATATTTTTGTGTTTGTCGCATTTCTGGGGGCGTATCTCTGCAGTTTTATCAACAAATCTGCTCATATCTGCGTGCATGTTTATCAAATTTTTGATCACTCACTTTCACTTTGCAAAGGGCAGTGTTTATTGTTTAGTGTATATTTAATGCGCATATACACAATAAAAAAATTTTTTTTTACGCTAACTTATCATACACTTTTGTATTCTTTGTTGTACCTTATCTTTTTGCACATACTTGTGGGTGCGTTATAATAATAATAATAATAATAAATTCATAGCACTACTACTACTAATAATAATAATAATGCTAAATGAAAAAAGAGCAGTCAAAGAAGAATCGTTAATGAAGGAGAAAAGAAAACGAAGTAGAAATACATATCAGTATTTACAGTTTGAGCTCGACATGTTTATGAGGTCTTTCGTTTGCTGTCAACGGGCGTCTAAGAGAGTAACACATTTTCGGCATCAATAGACACAATAGCTCAGATTGAAACACGACTGCTCCCTACAGTTAATGAACATCATTTTCACAGCATTTGAGATGTAGCTCACTGTCAGGATGGTGTCAATAAGGTGTGACAGCCGGCCAGAACCAGTTTAAACAGTAAGTGTGCAAACTGCTTGTGCATTGCCAAGTATGTTTCATGCTGTATGTTTTTGTGTAGGAAATTACACAACATAGCAAAACACAATCAGGATCAGGGACTCCAAGTACAACTGACCCAAAAGGCTGGTACATTTCAGTATCATAGACAGAGCAAAAATCAGCCTACCATGCCCAAGTCAAACATGATGCATATTTTTATATGTTTGATCCAACACCTGTGTCATTGACATATGTTTCTACAAAGAATTTTTTTTTTTTAATTCAAATTTTAACATAAACCATTGTAAATGTTCTGGTGAGATCCTGAAGATCAAAGGAGAGGAAAGCACCTCTCCTTCCTTCTGATACCAGACCATCAGAATGAACTTCTGGTAGGAACATGACATCAATATGAGGCGAGGTTTTACATGAAAAAGGGATGAAGAACAAAATGGGGTAGGAAAAGGTTAAAGAAGGGCGGAAGGGAAAAGAGAAGGAAAGAAGTAATGTACACATGCAGGTCTGGTGGGCAGTGCCTCGCTGGCTTGCGGGCACAGGCTGGTGAGCGGTGGCGGTGCACAAAGTGGCAGCATGGGCCCACGTGGGCAGCGTCTCCTGGGAGGTTGACTCGTGCTGAATCTTTTTACCAATTTTTTAAACTAAACTTTAAAAATACTTAAAAATAAATGTATTACAGTATACAGTACTGTTTAAAAAATTATAGGAAAATATACTTTTAATGAACGGTTGTTGTAATTTCCAAAGCACAGTTATTTAAACTTTGTTTTTCCAATTTATTTACTTTTTTTTTTTTACTTGCTGGATTTTGCACAGTATAGCAAATGCCTTGACATTAACATTAATTAATCTCACACTCAGTGTGAAAGTTGGTCTAAAACATGTTAATGCAACATTTGAGTCATTTTATAAATAAGGTGGACGTTAAGTATAAAATTTTTTTGCTAGAGTACCTGCTTGTCTTTCAATTGAAAAATGACCCAGATGTATACAAGATTACACACTCACCTAAAGGATTATTAGGAACACCTGTTCAATTTCTCATTAATACAATTATCTAATCAACCAATCACATGGCAGTTGGTTCAATGCATTCAGGGGTGTGTTCCTGGTCAAGACAATCTCAACTCCAAACTGAATGTCAGAATGGGAAAGAAAGGTGATTTAAGCAATTTTGAGGGTGGCATGGTTGTTGGTGCCAGATGGGCCGGTCTGAGTATTTCACAATTTGCTCAGTTACTGGGATTTTCATGCACAACCATTTCTAGGGTTTACAAAGAATGGTGTGAAAAGGGAAAAACACCCAGTATGCAGCAGTCCTGTGGGCAAAAATGCCTTGTTGATGCTAGAGGTCAGAGGAGAATGGGCCGACTGATTCAAGCTGATAGAAGAGCAACTTTGACTGAAATAACCACTCGTTACAACCGAGGTATGCAGCAAAGCATTTGTGAAGCCACAACACGCACAACCTTAAGGCGGATGGGCTACAACAGCAGAAGACCCCACCGGGTACCACTCATCTCCACTACAAATAGGAAAAAGAGGCTACAATTTGCACGAGCTCACCAAAATTGGACAGTTGAAGACTGGAAAAATGTTGCCTGGTCTGATGAGTCTCGATTTCTGTTGAGACATTCAAATGGTAGAGTCAGAATTTAGCGTAAACAGAATGAGAACATGGATCCATCATGTCTTGTTACCACTGTGCAGGCTGGTGGTGGTGGTGTAATGGTGTGGGGGATCTTTTCTTGGCACACTTTAGGCCCCTTAGTGCCAATTGGGCATCATTTAAATGCCACAGCCTACCTGAGCATTGTTTTTGACCATGTCCATCCCTTTATGACCACCATGTACCCATCCACTGATGGCTACTTCCAGCAGGATAATGCACCATGTCACAAAGCTCAAATAATTTCAAATTAGTTTCATGAACATGACAATGAGTTCACTGTACTAAAATGGCCCCCACAGTCACCTAATCTCAACCCAATAGAGCATCTTTGGGATGTAGTGGAACGGGGGCTTCGTGCCCTTGATGTGCATCCCACAAATCTCCATCAACTGCAAGATGCTATCATATCAATATGGGCCAACGTTTCTAAAGAATGCTTTCAGCACCTTGTTGAATCAATGCCACATGGAATTAAGGCAGTTCTGAAGGCGAAAGTTACCGTATTAGTATGGTGTTCCTAATAATCCTTTAGGTGACTGTATAATAGCATTTGTTTTCTGATAGCTCAATTTTTATTTTTGCATCTGAGCTGTTACATAGTTACATACACAGCATACAACATTACATTAACATCAAAAAGCAGAAACTTTACAACAATGCAGCTCAAATACATCTAAATTATTTATACTATACTCAACTAAAAAAAAAAGGATGTAGAAAGTATAGTAAAAAAGTATATTAGTATAGCATAGTATATTAATAAAGTATATTAAATCCTAGCATGCCAAAACATACATGTACGTGCAGCCAGACTAATGACTAGTATAGCTATTTTGGGACAACAAATTTTGTACTAAGCAAAAGTACATATTGTTATGATGCACGCCTGTCAGCGTGTTTTTTCCCACACTGTCACTTTCCCCATGTGCTTATATTTTTCTTTTGCCATCAGGTGTCCTTTCCCGCGCTTCTGCCTCGTCTGCACTCCGGTCTCTCATCCTCCGCTGATTACTCCAACATGTAAACACGCTCTGTGCGCGGTTTAAATTGCTGGATTATTGAATGTCATCTGCTTAGATTTTTTTTTTATCTTTATGTTGCCAAGTAGTTTTGTTTTCTCGTTTCATGTCTCTCGCCTTCCGTTTTGGATTTGTCGCCTCACTCTTTGATTTCCCGGCTCTGATCTCGCACTTCCTCATTTTGACTACGGCTTTTGTTTTACATTTTGTGGATTGGATTATCGCCTTGCTGAGTGATTTTATGGTTACCGATTTAATGCTTCCCATTTTGACTACGGCTCTCGCTTTGTATTTCTTCTTTGACGTTATGCTGATCGATCTTCCGGCTTTTGACTCGCGCTTTCATTTTCCGACCTCGCTTCAGTTTAACGTTTCTGTTATTCATCTGCACTTGGATTCACCTTGTTTCACCTTGCCTCGTGACAGAATAAGGCAGGCAAACCCAATGGATCCAGCAGATGTTGAACACATGAAATCGGTGTTGAAGAGTTAAGGTGCACTTCTTGGAGGTCACCAGCAGGAGCTGCTCAGCACTCTGCAAGCACTTGCTGACGTCACAACCCATCTCCAATGGCTCCAGCTCTCTTCAACATCAATCCGGGACCCCCATTTACAACGTGAACCATGTCTCCCTGCCTCCCCTACCTATGAAGGAGATCCAGGCACCTGCTGATCATTTGTCTCTCAGTGCTCGTTGATTTTTTTAACTACAGCCCTCCACTTTCTCTTCTGAACGCTCAAGTGTTAGCATATATGATTCCTTTCAGGGAGAGCCAGAGAGTGGAGCACAGCACTCCATGAGGCCCATGAGCCTTGTTGCTCAAACTTTGAGCTTTTTGCTAAGGAGATGAGGGGGGTATTTGATCGCTCATGTCACGGCAGAGAAGCAGGACTCAAGCTACTGAATCTCCGCCAAGTTTCCTGTTCGACCTACGACTATGCCATTGAGTTTCGAACACTGGCTTTCTCAAGTGGATGGAATGAACAAGCACTAAGCCACATGTTTTTTGAGGGTCTGTCTGAAACACTTAAAGACCACCTAGTCTCTCTGGAACTTCCCTCCTTGCTCCAGGAGCTCATTGATCTGGCAGGCCAAGTAAATTCACGTCTTCGTCTTCGGAGAACAGCCAGGACACCACCACTTGAAGTTACCCAGACTTCACAAAGCAACGAACAGGAGAAGCTCATGCAATTGGGCTGGACCCGCATCTTTCCTGAGGAACAACGACGACGCAGAGTAGAGAGAGCCTGTTTCTACTGTGGATGGGCTGATCCCCTCTAGTTCTAGTTCAACCCTCTAGTTCAACTTGGAGCGCTGGATGGTGTGACTTCAAAAAGACTCCCAGACCAGCATCGGCTACTTCCTGTCTTCCTCATCCACGAACAGCAGACCCACCTGGTGCAAGCACTAATTGACTCGATGGAAGTTTGCTTCCCTCACAGATCTCCTCTGATTGGCCTGAGAGTTTCGGGCAATCACTCAGAGCAAATCTCCCCAATTATCATGGAAAGTTCTCACGACTCGGTTGTCCTGGGCCTTCCCTGGTTAATCCAACACAATCCACAGATCGACTGGGCCACGAATTCCATCCTGGTTTGAGCCCATCATGTTCCACAATATGTTTACGATCTGCCACCACACCATGCTTCAGTCCCACCCCCACAAAGGAGCTACCGGACCTCACCCACGTCCCGTTAGAATACCACGACCTCAGGGCGGCATTCAGTAAGTCTCGTGCCATCTCCCTTCCCTCCCACTGACCATACCACCCTCCCAAGGGTCGTCTATACTCTCTGTCACCCAAGGAACGCCAGACCAGGGGCCAATACATTACCGAATCCCTCGCGTTGAGGATCGTTCGTCCCTCCTCCTCTCTGGTGGGGGCTAGCTTTCTCTTCGTGGGCAAAAAGGATGGTTCCCTTCGCCCCTGCATAGATTATAGGGGTCTGAACTACGAAGAATCAGTGAAGAATCAGTACCCGCTTCCACTAATGGCCACAGCTTTCAAACTTCTCCAAGGAGCTAAATTATTTACCAAGCTGGACCTGTGCAACGCATACCATCTCGTCTTCAAAAGGATGACGAGTGGAAGACGGCCTTCAACACCCCTACAGATCAATATGAATACCTGGTGGTCTTTCTCAACCTCTCAGTATTTGTCTAGCTACAGTCGTGGCCAAAAGTTTTGAGAATTACACAAATATTGGTTTTCAAAAAATTTGCTGCTAAACTACTTCTAGATCTTTGTTTCAGTTGTTTCTGTGATGTACTAATATATAATTACAAGCACTTCATACGTTTCAAAGGCTTTTATCGACAATTACATGACATTTATGCAAAGAGTCAGTATTGGCCCTTATTCAGGACCTCTGCAATTCAATTGGCCATGCTCTCAATCAACCTCTGGGCCAAATCTTCACTGATAGCAACCGATTCTTTCATAATCACTTCTTGGAGTTTGTCAGAATTAGTGGTTTTTTGTTTGTCCACCCGCCTCTTGAGGATTGACCACTTGTTCTTAATGGGATTAAGATCTGGGGAGTTTCCAGGCCATGGACCCAAAATTTCAACGTTTTGGTCCCAGAGCCACTTAGTAATCACTTTTGCCTTATGGCACGGTGCTCCATCGTGCTGGAAAATGCATTGTTCTTCACCAAACCGTTGTTGGATTGTTGGAAGAAGTTGCTGTTGGAGGGTGTTTTGGTACCATTCTTTATTCATGGCTGTGTTTTGGGGCAAAATTGTGAGTGAGCCCACTCCCTTGGATGAGAAGCAATCCCACACATGAATGGTTTCAGGATGCTTTACTGTTGGCATGACACAGGATTGATGGTAGCGCTTACCTTTTCTTCTCCGGACAAGCCTTTTTCCAGATCCAAACAATTGGAAAGAGGCTTCATCCGAGAATATGACTTCGCCCCAGTACTCAGCAGTCCATTTGCCATACTTTTTGCAGAAGATCAATCTGTCCCTGATGTGTTTTTTTTTTTTTTTGAGAGAAGTGGCTTCTTTGCTGCCTTTCTTGACACCAGGCCATATTCCAAAAGTCTTCACCTCACTGTGCATGCAGATGCGCTCACTCCTGCCCGCAGCCATTCCTCAGCAAGCTCTGCATTTGTGGCACTCCGATCACGCAGCTGAATCCTCTTTAGGAGACAATCCTGGCGCTTGCTGGACTTTCTTGGATGCCCTGAAGCCTTCTTAACAAGAATTGAACCTCTTTCCTTGAAGTTCTTGATGATCCTATAAATTGTTGATTTAGGTGCAATCTTGGTAGCCACAATATCCTTGCCTGTGAAGCCATTTTTATGCAACGCAATGATTGCTGCATGCGTTTCTTTGAAGGTCACCATGGTTTAACAATGAAAAAACAATGATTTCAAGCAGCACCCTCCTTTTAACATGTCAAGTCTGCCATTCTAACCCAATCAGCCTGACATAATGATCTCCAGCCTTGTGCTCATCAACATTCTCACCTGAGTTAACAAGACGATTACAGAAATGATTTCAGCAGGTCCTTTAATGACAGCAATGAAATGCAGTGGAAAGTTTTTTTTCAGGATTAAGTTAATTTTCATGACAAAGAAGGACTATGCAATTCATCTGATCACTCTTCATAACATTCTGGAGTATATTCAAATTGCTATTATAAAAACAGCAACTTTTCCAATTTCCAATATTTATGTAATTCTCAAAACTTTTGGCCACAACTGTAGATGATATATCAATATTTCCTCGCGACCTAGAGGAATATGGACAACACCTTCCCCAAGTACTACAGAGGGTTCTTGAAAATAACCTGTTTGTCAAGGTGGAGAAGTGTGAATTTCACACCACCTCGACCACATTTCTCGGGTTCGTCATTGGACCTACAGGCATTGAGATAGAACCTACCAAACTTCAAGCAGTGACAAATTGGCCCACTCCCACCTCATGGCAGCAGCTTCAAATGTTCGCAAATTTCTATTGCTGCTTCATCCGGGACTACAGCTCCATCGCTGCTCCACTCACAGCCCTGACCTCATCCAAGTCCCAGTTCATGTGGAACTAGGAAGCCGAAAGAGCATTTGCTGAAGTTAGAAAATGATTCACGGCCGCCCCTAACCTCACCATTCCTAACCCTTCACAACAATTAATCGTTGAGGTCGACATTTTCAGTATGGGGATAGGGGGTGTCCTGTCTCAGAGATCTTTTCATGATAACAAACTGCACCCATGCTCCTTCTTTTCTCACTGCCTAACTCCCTCTGAAATGTACTATGGCATCAATGACCGAGAGCTTTTAGCCATTAAGCTTGTCCTAGAGGAGTGGAGACACTGGTTGGAGGGGACGGCGGTTCCATTCCTGATCTGGACTGACCACAAGAACTTGGAATATCTCAAGAGCACCAAGAGGCTCAACTCTCATCAAGCTTGGTGGTCACTCTTTTTCACAAGATTCAACTTCACCCTCTCATACCGCCCAGGAACAAAAAACTCCAAACCAGATGCTGTCTCTAGACAATTCTCACCCACTCACCACCAATGACACCATTATCCCTTCTTCCTGCCTGCTCACCGCAGCCAAACTGGATATCAGAATCCAGCTAGATATCAGGTCCAGCAAGCCCTCTGCCATGAACCTGGTCCCAGTAATATTTCCTCTAACCAACTCTTTGTTTCCCACACTCTATGCTCTCAGGTCCTGGAATGGGCACACAGTTCCAAACTGTCCTGTCACCCTGGCACAGCCCGTACTATGACCCAGGTTCAGCAACGTTTTTGGTGGCCAACCTTGAAGGAGGACGTCTCCAGCTTCGTGGCTGCATGTGACATCTGTCTCAGATATAAGCACGCCAATACAGCTCCAGCAAACCTTACCCCTTCCACACCGCCCGTGGTCTGACATCACTCTGGACTTCGTCACAGGGTTAACCTAGTCCACCTGCATCATGATGATTTTAGACCTGGCACATTATCCTGACAATAACTGGACACTACATATTTCTATCATATTCATTTACTATATATATTTTCTATTTCTATTTTTATTAGATATTCTTTAACTTTTTTATATTTATCTTATTCTAATATTTTATTTTCATTCCTAACTGTATATTATGTAAATAAGTGTTTCTTTATTTTCAAATCTCTTATTTCTTTTTTGTTGTAATATTGTAGGTCGACAGCAGTCGTATAAGCATTTCACTTCATATCATACTGTGTATGACTGTGTATGTGACGAATGAAATTTAAATTTAAATTTTGAATTTGAGGTATCTTCATCGACTGGTTTGTCCCCCTTTGGATGCACCTCATTCTAATCTTCCCCGTGACAAAATAATCAAGGAAGCAAAATATAAATCCAGCAGATTTTGACTGCATGAGATCGGCACTGGAGCGTCCTTCTCGGAGCACAATGGCAGAAGCTGCTCAGCACCAATCTGCAAATGGCGGGTGGAAGCGGACTCCTTTAACTTTATCGCATACAATGCCAGGGGCAGTGGTGGCTCAGAGGGCTAAGGCACTGATCGGAAGATCAGTGGTTCGATTCCCAGCTCAGCCAGGTTGCCATTGTTGGGCCCTTGAGCAAGGCCCTTAACCCTAACTGCTCCAGGGGCGCTGTACCATGGCTGACCCTGCGCTCTGACCCCAGTTACGCTGGGATATGTGAAGAAGGAATTTCACTGTGCTGTAATGTATATGTGATAAAATAAAGGCTTTACTTTACTTACCAAGCAAACCCTCACTGATGTCAAGACCCAGCTCTAACGGCTCTAGCTCTCTCCAGCACAAGGCAGGGAGTCATGCATGCAACGTGAACCATGTCTCGACCCTGCCCTTGGAGATCCACGTCTTATCTGCCTGAGGGTCTCAGGCAACCACTCAGAGCAAACCTCACTGTTTATCATGCAGGAATCTCATGCCACTGTCGTCATAGCTTGAACTTTGCCTCAGGTCCAGCAATGTTTCTGGTGGCCCATGGTAAAGGAGTACATTTCCAGCTTTGTGGCAGCATTTGACGGCTGCGCTAGGTGTAATAACTCCAACACTGCTCCAGCAGGCATCTCAGACCATTACTGATCCCGTCCCGTCCATGGTCCGATATTGCCGTGGACTTTGGATTACCCTCCTCCCACTGCCATACTTGCATTTTGACCATGGTGGATTGGTTATCTAAAGCTGCCTATTTCATTCCGCTACCCAAACTCCCATCCACCAAGGAGACTCAGGTTTTCAAGCTTCACAGCCTCCTCAAAGACATAATTTCCGACCGTGGGCCCCAGTTCACCTCGCAGTTTTGGAAGGCGTTTTGCAGACTCATTGGAGCCACCCCCAATCCAACAGCCAAACCAAGAGGAAGAATCAGTTCCTTGAAATAACCATAAAGTGCATAACTTCTCAAAATGTTTCCTCATGGAGCAATTTTCTTCACTGGGTGGAATCCACCCATAAATCCCAAGTCTCCTCATCTACCTGGGTGTGACCCTTCTTGTGCTGCCTGAGGTATCAACCTTCCTTGTTCCTGTTTTAGGAGGAAGAGATTAGCGTTCCTTATACTCAAACCTTTGTCCATCATTGTAGGAGGACCTGGTCTCAAGTCAGGAAGGCCACCATTCCTTCTGCTCAAACCTTTGTCTGTCAATGTAGGAGGAGCTGGTCTCAAGTCAGGAAGGCTCTGTTACGATCCAGCAGAACCTACAAGAAACAAACGGATTGTAGGCATTGGGTTCCTGAGTTAAAATCCCTAGGTTGTTCCCCTAAATCCCCTAAATCGACTAGGTTGTTCTATTATTTATTCCATACCAAGTAATACCTCTGATAAAGGGTTAGAGAGGGATTTGTGATTCAGGCTTGTGTTAGAATCTGGTTGGCTTTGTAGCTTGCCTTTTAGAACTACTTAGGAACTACTCCAAGCAATTACTGCAGAGACAAATAGTTGTTTACATGTGTTTTGGCATGTACCTATACTGTATATATAACTTTAACCTGGTTAGGGACACAGCTCATGAGGATGGGATGTCAGTCTTTCTCATAAGCTACTATGCAAAGACAGACACACACACACATATTTTATATATATATATATATATATATACACACCTAATTTCAAATAGCGAATCCACGTATTCCTGTTTTTTGAGAGGTGAGATGCAGTAACTCCACACAGCAGTCTTAAGCTTGGGATTAAACCAGAGAGACCCTAGAACTGTGAAATGGCAGTGCTTGATTTGTCTTTTTTTTACATATAAAGTTTTCATGTTTGTAATTTACAAAATCCAGTATGTTTATCTTCATTTCAAATTTGTTGATTACTGAGAAAGGTAAGAATTTACAAACTTTTTCATAGATCTTTAATGTGTATAATTATTTCTGGCTCAATTAGAAAAGTGACATTTTGATTTGATAAAAAAAGTTGACAATTAAAATAAAATAATTAAATTTGACTGGCCAGAAAAAAAAAAAAATATTTTCCACAAGTATGCATTCAGAGTTTGTGGCTTCAGAAAAAAAAAAATATATTAATGAAGTGCCAAAATGGACAAAAAACAAAACCTCTTCAATGCAATGAATAGGAATTCACTCATAACGCGACCGGCACGAGGACCCGGAAATAGTACGGTCGCGATTCAGGAAGCATAAAAGGAGACAAAATGGCGCTTTACATCGCTCAGTCATTGAGTTCATCTATGCCTTCACTTATGCTTTACCGACGATTTCGTGAGTACTCACCTATTCAGGTTGCTTCCTTGATTGAGTGTGTGTTGCTAGAATCCAGATGCTGTCTCTAGACAATTCTCACCCACTCACCACCAATGACACCATTATCCCTTCTTCCTGCCTGCTCACCGCAGCCAAACTGGATATCAGAATCCAGCTAGATATCAGGTCCAGCAAGCCCTCTGCCATGAACCTGGTCCCAGTAATATTTCCTCTAACCAACTCTTTGTTTCCCACACTCTATGCTCTCAGGTCCTGGAATGGGCACACAGTTCCAAACTGTCCTGTCACCCTGGCACAGCCCGTACTATGACCCAGGTTCAGCAACGTTTTTGGTGGCCAACCTTGAAGGAGGACGTCTCCAGCTTCGTGGCTGCATGTGACATCTGTCTCAGATATAAGCACGCCAATACAGCTCCAGCAAACCTTACCCCTTCCACACCGCCCGTGGTCTGACATCACTCTGGACTTCGTCACAGGGTTAACCTAGTCCACCTGCATCATGATGATTTTAGACCTGGCACATTATCCTGACAATAACTGGACACTACATATTTCTATCATATTCATTTACTATATATATTTTCTATTTCTATTTTTATTAGATATTCTTTAACTTTTTTATATTTATCTTATTCTAATATTTTATTTTCATTCCTAACTGTATATTATGTAAATAAGTGTTTCTTTATTTTCAAATCTCTTATTTCTTTTTTGTTGTAATATTGTAGGTCGACAGCAGTCGTATAAGCATTTCACTTCATATCATACTGTGTATGACTGTGTATGTGACGAATGAAATTTAAATTTAAATTTTGAATTTGAGGTATCTTCATCGACTGGTTTGTCCCCCTTTGGATGCACCTCATTCTAATCTTCCCCGTGACAAAATAATCAAGGAAGCAAAATATAAATCCAGCAGATTTTGACTGCATGAGATCGGCACTGGAGCGTCCTTCTCGGAGCACAATGGCAGAAGCTGCTCAGCACCAATCTGCAAATGGCGGGTGGAAGCGGACTCCTTTAACTTTATCGCATACAATGCCAGGGGCAGTGGTGGCTCAGAGGGCTAAGGCACTGATCGGAAGATCAGTGGTTCGATTCCCAGCTCAGCCAGGTTGCCATTGTTGGGCCCTTGAGCAAGGCCCTTAACCCTAACTGCTCCAGGGGCGCTGTACCATGGCTGACCCTGCGCTCTGACCCCAGTTACGCTGGGATATGTGAAGAAGGAATTTCACTGTGCTGTAATGTATATGTGATAAAATAAAGGCTTTACTTTACTTACCAAGCAAACCCTCACTGATGTCAAGACCCAGCTCTAACGGCTCTAGCTCTCTCCAGCACAAGGCAGGGAGTCATGCATGCAACGTGAACCATGTCTCGACCCTGCCCTTGGAGATCCACGTCTTATCTGCCTGAGGGTCTCAGGCAACCACTCAGAGCAAACCTCACTGTTTATCATGCAGGAATCTCATGCCACTGTCGTCATAGCTTGAACTTTGCCTCAGGTCCAGCAATGTTTCTGGTGGCCCATGGTAAAGGAGTACATTTCCAGCTTTGTGGCAGCATTTGACGGCTGCGCTAGGTGTAATAACTCCAACACTGCTCCAGCAGGCATCTCAGACCATTACTGATCCCGTCCCGTCCATGGTCCGATATTGCCGTGGACTTTGGATTACCCTCCTCCCACTGCCATACTTGCATTTTGACCATGGTGGATTGGTTATCTAAAGCTGCCTATTTCATTCCGCTACCCAAACTCCCATCCACCAAGGAGACTCAGGTTTTCAAGCTTCACAGCCTCCTCAAAGACATAATTTCCGACCGTGGGCCCCAGTTCACCTCGCAGTTTTGGAAGGCGTTTTGCAGACTCATTGGAGCCACCCCCAATCCAACAGCCAAACCAAGAGGAAGAATCAGTTCCTTGAAATAACCATAAAGTGCATAACTTCTCAAAATGTTTCCTCATGGAGCAATTTTCTTCACTGGGTGGAATCCACCCATAAATCCCAAGTCTCCTCATCTACCTGGGTGTGACCCTTCTTGTGCTGCCTGAGGTATCAACCTTCCTTGTTCCTGTTTTAGGAGGAAGAGATTAGCGTTCCTTATACTCAAACCTTTGTCCATCATTGTAGGAGGACCTGGTCTCAAGTCAGGAAGGCCACCATTCCTTCTGCTCAAACCTTTGTCTGTCAATGTAGGAGGAGCTGGTCTCAAGTCAGGAAGGCTCTGTTACGATCCAGCAGAACCTACAAGAAACAAACGGATTGTAGGCATTGGGTTCCTGAGTTAAAATCCCTAGGTTGTTCCCCTAAATCCCCTAAATCGACTAGGTTGTTCTATTATTTATTCCATACCAAGTAATACCTCTGATAAAGGGTTAGAGAGGGATTTGTGATTCAGGCTTGTGTTAGAATCTGGTTGGCTTTGTAGCTTGCCTTTTAGAACTACTTAGGAACTACTCCAAGCAATTACTGCAGAGACAAATAGTTGTTTACATGTGTTTTGGCATGTACCTATACTGTATATATAACTTTAACCTGGTTAGGGACACAGCTCATGAGGATGGGATGTCAGTCTTTCTCATAAGCTACTATGCAAAGACAGACACACACACACATATTTTATATATATATATATATATATACACACCTAATTTCAAATAGCGAATCCACGTATTCCTGTTTTTTGAGAGGTGAGATGCAGTAACTCCACACAGCAGTCTTAAGCTTGGGATTAAACCAGAGAGACCCTAGAACTGTGAAATGGCAGTGCTTGATTTGTCTTTTTTTTACATATAAAGTTTTCATGTTTGTAATTTACAAAATCCAGTATGTTTATCTTCATTTCAAATTTGTTGATTACTGAGAAAGGTAAGAATTTACAAACTTTTTCATAGATCTTTAATGTGTATAATTATTTCTGGCTCAATTAGAAAAGTGACATTTTGATTTGATAAAAAAAGTTGACAATTAAAATAAAATAATTAAATTTGACTGGCCAGAAAAAAAAAAAAATTATTTTCCACAAGTATGCATTCAGAGTTTGTGGCTTCAGAAAAAAAAATATATATTAATGAAGTGCCAAAATGGACAAAAAACAAAACCTCTTCAATGCAATGAATAGGAATTCACTCATAACGCGACCGGCACGAGGACCCGGAAATAGTACGGTCGCGATTCAGGAAGCATAAAAGGAGACAAAATGGCGCTTTACATCGCTCAGTCATTGAGTTCATCTATGCCTTCACTTATGCTTTACCGACGATTTCGTGAGTACTCACCTATTCAGGTTGCTTCCTTGATTGAGTGTGTGTTGCTAGAATCCAGATGCTGTCTCTAGACAATTCTCACCCACTCACCACCAATGACACCATTATCCCTTCTTCCTGCCTGCTCACCGCAGCCAAACTGGATATCAGAATCCAGCTAGATATCAGGTCCAGCAAGCCCTCTGCCATGAACCTGGTCCCAGTAATATTTCCTCTAACCAACTCTTTGTTTCCCACACTCTATGCTCTCAGGTCCTGGAATGGGCACACAGTTCCAAACTGTCCTGTCACCCTGGCACAGCCCGTACTATGACCCAGGTTCAGCAACGTTTTTGGTGGCCAACCTTGAAGGAGGACGTCTCCAGCTTCGTGGCTGCATGTGACATCTGTCTCAGATATAAGCACGCCAATACAGCTCCAGCAAACCTTACCCCTTCCACACCGCCCGTGGTCTGACATCACTCTGGACTTCGTCACAGGGTTAACCTAGTCCACCTGCATCATGATGATTTTAGACCTGGCACATTATCCTGACAATAACTGGACACTACATATTTCTATCATATTCATTTACTATATATATTTTCTATTTCTATTTTTATTAGATATTCTTTAACTTTTTTATATTTATCTTATTCTAATATTTTATTTTCATTCCTAACTGTATATTATGTAAATAAGTGTTTCTTTATTTTCAAATCTCTTATTTCTTTTTTGTTGTAATATTGTAGGTCGACAGCAGTCGTATAAGCATTTCACTTCATATCATACTGTGTATGACTGTGTATGTGACGAATAAAATTTAAATTTAAATTTTGAATTTGAGGTATCTTCATCGACTGGTTTGTCCCCCTTTGGATGCACCTCATTCTAATCTTCCCCGTGACAAAATAATCAAGGAAGCAAAATATAAATCCAGCAGATTTTGACTGCATGAGATCGGCACTGGAGCGTCCTTCTCGGAGCACAATGGCAGAAGCTGCTCAGCACCAATCTGCAAATAGCGGGTGGAAGCGGACTCCTTTAACTTTATCGCATACAATGCCAGGGGCAGTGGTGGCTCAGAGGGCTAAGGCACTGATCGGAAGATCAGTGGTTCGATTCCCAGCTCAGCCAGGTTGCCATTGTTGGGCCCTTGAGCAAGGCCCTTAACCCTAACTGCTCCAGGGGCGCTGTACCATGGCTGACCCTGCGCTCTGACCCCAGTTACGCTGGGATATGTGAAGAAGGAATTTCACTGTGCTGTAATGTATATGTGATAAAATAAAGGCTTTACTTTACTTACCAAGCAAACCCTCACTGATGTCAAGACCCAGCTCTAACGGCTCTAAAGGTAAATTCTTACCTTTCTCAGACGATTTCGTGAGTACTCACCTATTCAGGTTGCTTCCTTGATTGAGTGTGTGTTGCTAGAATGCACGTTTATTTGTGTAGATCCTTGCTCTTTGTGTAAGAGAGCTCTAAAAGTAAACATCTGGTTATCCTGTCTACTCGCGCTACTTCCGCGTTTGGGTTTACAATCCACGCAACACGGGCTATCTGCTAAGGTTGTTGTGTTCGTCCCTCGGTTGCTCGTGACAGGTATTCATGGTTGAGCAGTAAAATATCATAATCGTTGCAATTTACTCATGCAAGATGCTTGTTTGGGCATTTAATAACTATTAATAGCTAATAAGTAACCGTAATATAGCTGCCCAATTCTACATTTTATTTGAATACCCCACTACTAGAAAAATGGTAGGTATTAAGGAATTGTTATAGGGGAAGTAGTACCTTGAACATTTGATGTTCCTGATGGTTGCTGATCATAGGGTTGGAGGTTTGATCCCATCACCTCCAGGTCACCACTGTTGGTTCCTTGAGCTACGCCCTTAATAACTCCAACCACTCAAATCTTTCCCCAGCCATTAGAGGAACTGGGTGGGTTGCAACAGTAAGGGCATCCAGCATTGCCAGACAGTGCCACACCTCGCAGATCAAATGATCCTGACCTGGCAACCCCTTTAATAAAGGATTAACGGCCAGGAAAAAGATATTGTTACAATAACACACAAGCTCACTAATAGCAATCAAATAACAGTTTGTATAGTTTTGTGTTTGCACTCATTAACTGTAATTTCCAGGTTAAACAAATATTGATAATAAAACATTCCTGCTTATATTTACAGTATGTTTTACAATGAAGTTGGACACTAGTTTAGATCATCAGCACGAACATGGGAACAGGACATGCTACCGGGTCGGATTCTGCTGAGTGTCCACAGTGCTGTTGCAGTGCAACTTATGTTTTATGGATTTTCGGGAACTTACACAAAAGGCAATTAGATGCAAAATATAAACAATTTGACTGTAAAATTGATATCTCCAAAAAAGAAGGAAGAATTACTGCATGAATTACTACATGCTGTTAGAAAATAGTTTTGTATAATTCTTTAAACAAAATATTTCTGGTTTAAATTCAGTTTAAAGTTGCAAAATGCTATAATTCCACCTGCTACAGTTTGGTCCATTTTATAATTACAAAGTTTGTAAAAGATCAAAGCATTAAAAACAATAACAAATTAAATTAATTATGTGCAGCATCATGCACTGGTGCAGAGACTAACGAACTGGTGTAAAGACAACAACTTGTCTCTAAACGTCGATAAAACGAAAGAGATGGTTGTTGTACACTGTGGAGATCATCAATAGCACCAAATTCCTGAGTGTCCACATGGAGGAGAACCTCACCTGGTCCCTCAACACAAGCTTCGTGCACAAGAAAGCCCAGCAACGTCTTTTCTTCCTGAGAAGGCTGAGGAGGGCCCAGCTTCCGCCCCGGATCCTCACCACCTTCTATAGAACCACTTTCAAAAGCATCCTGAGCAGCTGGATCACTGTCCTCAAAACATTGAGACTGAACTGATAAACAATGCACAAGACCAATTTTGACCAATTTAATTACTTGTTATTTGCACAAAACTGTTTTCTCATTGCTGCTACTTACAAGGAATGTTGGTTTACTGTCTCTCCTCCCACTACCTCAACTCATTACCATGAGGTATTGAAATGTTTATGTTGTCACTTTGTCACTTTTGTTTGGACATTTGCACATGCACTTTATGTTGTGTAAAACGTAGATAGTTTTCTAGAAACATCAATATGTCAATCTGTCTTGTCTCAGCTAGTTAGCTAATTAGGTTTCTCAGTTAGCTAGTTATTTTTTGTTCATTTATGTTGTAAATTTATGTTGTACAGTATGTAGTACCTACTTCAGTTCACTTCATGTAGCAACTATTTCAGTTTTGCTTGGTTTTTGCAGCACCTTATCATAATACAGGGATTTGCCATATAACTGCATATACCTTTGTGATTCTGTACGTTTCGTCCGTCCTGTTGGGACAGGAGGGCTTAGCAGACATAAGCAGGCATAAAAAACCCGACAGCTTCCCACACACAGCATGTACACAAAGCGATCATGCGTCTCATGCATGAGTGTTCTAGCATCTCTCTGGGAAATTTTCTATTTAAAAAAAGTCGTAATATATCAAAAACAGACATGCTAAAATTTGTCTGTTCATATGTACCTTTATTTCAGTAATGCTCAAGCTCACATTTAAAGAATAAAGCCTTTAGTTTATTACCATACAATTGATTCCTTCTTTTTCAAGAGATTCTATAACATTAGCTTGTTCTTCTTTACAGTTCTCTTGAAGTTTATATCTACTATTCAAACAAGATCATACTGTCACACCCGCTCTGAAAACACCAAATAGTGTTTGTCCTTACAGAAAGATCACAGAAAAATTAAACACTTGTTTAATGTTTACACTAGTTTTATTTGTTTATTTTTTAATTTTGTCATGCGTTTTTATTTTTCACAGGATTCATCATTCTATCATAGGACACTCATTATAATGACAACTTGTACACATCAACTTTTAATGCCCATAGTCAAAATAATCCAAAGCACTGTCGCCTTGCACAGTCCAGGGTCCGGGTTCGATCCCCGGCCAGGCTCGATTCCCGTCTCTGTGTGCATGGTGTTTGCATGTTCTTCTCGTGCTTGGTGGGTTTCCTCTTGGTACTCCATTTTCCTCCCACAGTCCAAATTGCCCTTAGTGTGTGAATGAGTGAGTGTATGTGTGTGTGTATGCGTGTGCCCAGTGATGAATTGGCACCCTGTCCAGGGTGTATCCTGTCATGTGCCCTAAGTCTCCTGGGATAGGCTCCAGGCCCCCGTGACCCTGAATATAGGATTAAGCTGTATAGATGATGAGTGAGTGAGTGAGCTTCTAGAATCTTCTAGCTCATAAACTATACAGTCATTTGTTGAAACCTGACCACCACCATTGATCTGCTTTGTGTGAAAGGGACTTGTAATATGGCCTCCAAAAGTTTTCGCCTCACTGTGTTTGCAGATGCGCTCACACCTGTTTTGGTGATGTAGCTTCCTGTTTTTCGTATTGTTCCCGCGAAAGTTCCTCGTCTGTTTATAACAGAGTTTTAGATTATATTTTGTTTAGTTTTTTATAATTATATATTTTTCCCGTTTTTACTAAATATCAAATTAGTTTTTACGCTTTAATACTACTGGACTTTATCCGTTTTTTTTGCGCTTTTTGAGAGAACGTGCGTATCATCTGACCAACAACAAGCAAATCCATCAGCAAATAATCACAAATCCATCAGCAAAGACAATCACAATAACAACTTGTACGTTATTAACACAAATAACGTACAAAGGTGCGTTATTATGTCTACCATTCAGCTCGCTCAGTGTGTGGAGTGCAGGATGTTTAGACATTCTTCCTCCGTCATTAGTGATAATTTTATTTC
Organism: Clarias magur; assembly: GCA_013621035.1. Taxonomy (NCBI): domain Eukaryota; kingdom Metazoa; phylum Chordata; class Actinopteri; order Siluriformes; family Clariidae; genus Clarias; species Clarias magur. The sequence continues at coordinate 255,827 of QNUK01000150.1, forward strand.
TGATAGGTGTGTGTTAGTGAGCACCCTGACGGAGAAGATATTAGCATTAGAGGAGCGCATCCAGACTTTAGAGAGGGTTAGAGAGCGCAAGAGCAGAGTTATTCCTGTAGCGGAAAGTCTGGGTGCCACAGGTGGAGATAATCATCCGCCGACTCCGGCAGTAGAGCCCTCACAGCGGGGCGAGTGGGTGACGACTCGGCAGCATACTCGTTCAACCAAAGCTAACGCTAAGACTAGCCCACCAAAGCACACCTCGTCTGCGCTTCACGTGCCCAACGGGTTCGCTCTCCTCAGTGATGCACCCGCTGAGAAACCTGAAAGAGCTCTGGTTATAGGAGACTCTATACTGAGACATGTGAAATTAGCTAGGCCTTTAGGGGCGCCAGCGGCAGTGGTCAGGTGTATCCCGGGAGCCAGAGCACCGGACATAGCAGGTAATCTTAGGGCTCTAGGTCAGCATAGGTTCTCTAAGATAGTGGTACATGCTGGAGCTAACGATATACGCCTTCGTCAGTCAGAAGTTAGCAAGCATAACTTTACAGGGGTGTTTAAAATAGCGAAGGCGATGTCCGAAGAAGTAGTTTGCTCTGGTCCCATCCCAATGAGACGTGGCGACATAGCTTACAGCAGGTTATGGTCGCTGAACCGCTGGATGTCCAGGTGGTGCTCGGAAAACAATGTGGGCTTCATAGACAACTGGAAGACCTTTGAGGGCAAAACTGGCCTGTTAGGGCGGGACGGTGTCCATCCCACTCAGGAAGGTGCTGCTCTCATTTCTTGCAGTATAGCACATAGTCTCAGAAGAGGCCTAGTTAATCGGTGACAATCCAGAGCCAAGGCCAGGGAGCAGACAGACAGGCTAAACCAACCGTCTACTAGCTGCATAGAGTCGTCACTCAGGGTTCATCATATTGAGACTGTGTCTCTTCCCCGAGCTAAACATAAACATAAATTTAGAAATACTAATAAAGTCTATTTTAGTAATTTATTAATTAACATAGATACCACAAACTCAGACCACACTGAATGCGCAGCCGGCACCTCTGATCTGAAGCTAGGACTGTTAAATATTAGATCTCTCGCATCTAAAACAGTTATTGTTAATAAAACTATCACAGATCAGGAGTTTGATATATTATGTTTAACAGAAACCTGGATTAAACAGGACGAGTATGTAGCTCTAAATGAAGCCAGTCCTCCTGGATACAGCTACATACACCAGCCTCGGCTAACTGGTAGAGGAGGAGGAGTTGCAGTTATAACGATAATCTGTCTCTCGTACAAAAACACAGTTTTAAATTGAATGCATTTGAAGTTCTCTATAGTAACATAAAGTCAGCTCAGTCGATCCCGCTAATTATCATTTACAGATCTCCAGGGCCGTACTCGGAGTTTCTCTGCGAATTTGCAGATTTCCTCTCAAACCTTGTTGTTTCTGTAGACAAAGCGTTAATTGCTGGAGACTTTAATATTCATTTTGAGAATCCAGAAGACCCTCTGAGAACAGCATTTCTGTTCATACTGGACTCAGTAGGAGTAAATCAGTGTGTAGTAGGACCCACTCATAAAGCAGGTCACAGTTTAGATTTAATATTGTCCTTCGGATTAAGTATAGGAAATATAACCACAATTCCACAGTCTGAAGTTATCTCAGATCACTACCTTGTCACGATTAAAGTGTGTCATAGTAATAATGTATGCACAGCACCTCGCTTCCGCTTTAAACGTACATTTACATCAAATACCGCACAGAGCTTTATCAATAATCTTCCAGAATTATCTACTTTGATCGGATCGCCATCTGACTTCACAGAACTCGAACAGGCAAATGAATATCTAGAGTCAGCACTTCGTTATAGCTTAGACCAAATAGTTGTAGCTCCAGTTAAAAGAAAAATGATTAGAGATAAGAAACTCGCTCCTTGGTATAATGACCACACACATGCTTTAAAACAAACCGCTCGAAAATTCGAACGTAAATGGCGCCAAACTAAATAGCTTGGAAGGAGAGCATCCTGAACTATAAAAAAGCTCTCAGTGATGCTAGATCAACGTATCTCTCCACTCTTATAGAAAATAACAAAAACAACCCGAGATTTTTATTTAATACTGTAGCTAAATTAACTAAAAACAAGACCACTGCAGAAATCTCCACAACAACATCATGCAGTAGTGAGGATTTCATGAACATTTTCAATAACAAAATCATAAATATTAGGCAAAAAATTCAGCCTTTGAAACCAGACAATTTAAATAATTCAGATGATCTAACCACATCACATCAGAACTTAGAACACTTTACTCCCCTTGAAGCGAGGGAACTAATTTCACTCATCTCTTCTTCAAAATCGTCAACCTGTATATTAGATCCTATACCGACACATTTTCTCAAACAGATAGTACCAGCAATAACAGAACCCCTGTTGAAAGTAATTAACTGTTCACTCAGTAGTGGGTATGTCCCCAAATCCTTTAAATTAGCCGTTATTAAACCGCTAATCAAGAAACCTGACCTTGACCCCTGTCTGCTTTCTAAGTACAGGCCGATATCAAACCTTCCCTTTATCTCCAAGATTTTGGAAAAGGTAGTATCACAGCAGCTATGTTCACATCTACACAGAAATAGCATAAATGAACTGTATTAGTCAGGATTTAGGCCTCATCACAGCACAGAGACAGCACTTGTTAAAGTAGTAAACGACCTCCTTGTCACAACGCGCCGGATTTCGCCCACAACATAGCGCCTATGAAAATAATCAAGATCACTCCGGTTCTAGCGCCGCGCCGCCTCTTGGGTTTTGCCGCCTCAGTCACGGCGCGAGCTCACCTGTTACCGATTTGGAGTGATCAGATCGGCTTATTTAAGACGCCGCTAGACACCCACCCGTTGCCAGATTATTGTGCCGTATTGCCTTTATTCTCGCGTTTTGTTTATGTCTCTGTTTCTCCGGTTACGACCCCGCTTTGTTTCCCGTTTTCGACTCCGTCTTCGCGCTCTGGATTTGATGTTTTTTTGGAATACCGGCTTTGACCTACGCTTGCTCTCGACCACGTATCTGTCTGCTCTCGGATTTAACGCTATTGGATTTACCGGTTCTCGACCTATGCTCACGTCTGACTACGAGATTGTCTGCCCTGGATGTATATGTGCTGTCAACTCTGATCCCTGCTCGCATCTAACTGCATGCTTCAGGATCACTTCTCACAAGGAAGTTTTAGACTTTTGTGGATGGTGTATCAGCTTCCTCATTGACTCCGTGAGTTTATTTGGATTACGGGACAAGGTTTCTCCGACGTGGATTTTGGCACCGCCTCCCTGCCTCCCCGAACCGGAACACCCTCTGCTGGCCGTAAGTCTCCTTCCTGATCTCTTTCTCTCGCTCATTCTCTGCTATTGGATCTGCGTGTTTCCCTCGTAGTGGAGAGCGTGACACTCCTATGGGCCTCTGATCAGGGTTGCGTCACTATACTTGTGTTACTGAACCTCAGTGCAGCTTTTGACACCATTGATCATAGTATTCTCCTTCACAGATTAGAAAAGGTAGTAGGAATTAAGGGAACTGCCCTCTTGTGGCTCAGATCCTATTTGATCATTATCAGTTTGTAGATTTAGATGGTGAGCATTCGTCAAGTTCTCAAGCGGAGTTTGGTGTTCCACAGGGCTCAGTTTTAGGCCCACTACTTTTTTCCCTTTACATGCTTCCTCTGGGCAACATAATTTGTAAACCTGGTATTAGTTTTCACTGTTATGCTGATGACACACAATTATATGTCTCAGCAAAACCAGATGAGAAAAACCAGTTTGCTAAAATTGAGCAGTGTGTGCAGGACATAAGAGATTGGATGTTAATTAATTTTCTTCTGCTTAATCCTGATAAGACAGAAGTTCTGGTCATAGGACCACAAGTAGCTATAAGTAAGCTTTCTGATCACATTGTAACTTTAGATGGCCTTTCTGTTCCATCAAGTGCAGCAGTAAAAGACCTTGGTGTGATTATAGATTCTAGCCTTTCGTTTGAAGCACATGTAGATAATATTACCAGGATAGCTTTCTTTCACCTTAGAAATACTGCCAAGATAAGAAACACATTGTCACTAAATGATGCAGAAAAACTAGTTCATGCTTTTATCACCTCTAGGTTGGACTATCGTAACGCCTTACTGTCTGGTTGTTCAACTAGGTGTATAAACAAGCTTCAGTTAGTACAGAATGCAGCAGCGAGAGTCCTCACTAAAACCAGAAGATATGAGCACATCACCCCTATCTTATCTACACTGCATTGGCTCCCTGTGAAATTTCACATCGATTTTAAGATACTATTTTTGACATTTAAAGCACTAAATGGTCTCGCGCCACAGTATTTGAGTGAACTGTTAGTGTCTTACTTCGACTTCCTACTTCGATCAAAGAATGCAGGCTGCCTGTCAGTACCACGTATTATTAAAACTACAGCAGGGGGCAGAGCTTTTTCTTACAAAGCCCAAAAGTTATGGAATAGTCTTCCTATTAATGTTCGGGACTCAGACACAGTCTCAGTGTTTAAGTCTAGGCTAAAAACCTTAGGTATAGGAACAGATCTGGGGGACTCATGGACGTAGAGTATTCTGGTGAACTGGTATGTTTAGATGCTGTCCTCCCCACTCTCATTGTTCACTCAGGTTTGTTGACGGTGAGGTGATTGGCTGCTTTACATCTCAGGGAGCCCTCATGTCTTTGTTTCCTTCTGGCTCTCCCTTTTAATTATGCTGTTATAGTTAGTCCTGCCGGAGTCCCTGCTTGCACTTTGCACTAATATACATTCACCTTATACATGTTGACTGTGACCATACCTAACTGCCATCTCTCCTTATCTTCTGCTCTCTCCTCTTCTGCTCTCTCTCTCTCTCTCTCTCTCTCTCCCTCTCTCTGTCTTTCTGTCGAGCTATACATGTTCGCTCCTAAGTTGCCAGTGATCCATACCCCTCTGCCCTCTGGAGCCGTCTAACCCGTCCTGGAGTCCTGCTTCTGGTTGGAGATCTCGTCGCATGGATGCCCCGTGTGGTCTGCCTGGATTCGTATGGAGGCTGGGGATGGTTTCCATTAAGACTGTCCTATCATCGATTGATGCTCTGGAGACCTGTGACTTCAATTGTTCGATAGCTCAGGACTGGAATCTCCTACAGTCTACCTGAGCCTCCAGGAACAAACTGGACTCCTTTTAATTTAAATTTTAACACATCTCCTGTTACACTGAACTTCCAGTACACATTATTATGCTGATCAATCCCTGCTATCCATTATCACCCAGATGAGGATGGGTTCCCTGTTGAGTCTGGTTCCTCTCAAGGTTTCTTCCTATTACCATCTCAGGGAGTTTTTCCTTGCCACGGTCGCCGTCATCCTCGGCTTGCTCATCAGGGACAATCTTATCATTTTGATTCATACATATTCACATTTCATACAAACTTCCATAACTCTTATGATTGTGTAAAGCTGCTTTGCAACAATGTCGATTCTTAAAAGCACTATACAAATAAAATTGACTTGAATTGAATTAATGATGCAATATACAAAGACTTTCTCCACCACTTGGCACATACACCTTTGTGACAAAAGTTTGTGGAAGAATCACAATTGGGTGAGATGGTCACAGGTCAAATGTACGCAGTATTTACTCTACAGTGAGTTGTGTAGTATATATTGTATTGTTTTAGGGAGTCAGCTTCTTTCATGTTTTATTAATATGTTTTATGTGCTTTGGTTATATTACTTTTTGTCATGTCTCCTTCCTGGCCTGAGCACTGAGTCACTTCCTTCCCTTTTTGTGCTGCTTTCTGGGTGTGCTGGTGTAAAGGTCATGTGGGGGTGGACCATGTTGATGTCAGCGTATCGCTCACCTCGCCTTCTCCAGCAACGGTGACTTGACACTCATCAGTGAACAGGATGGTAGACCACTGCTGCATTGTCCAGATCACATGGTCTTGTGCCCACTGCAAACGTTCACGGCGGTGTCTTGGCATTCAAGCCAAAGCGGTGGAGTTGGTTGCAAATGGTTTGTCTGGAAACCCTAGAACCTCTCACACCTTGCAAACGGGCCTGTAGCTGTGTGGCAGTTGCATAACAATGTCTGTTTGCATAGGTCCTTAGGTACTGGTCATTGTTGCAGTCTGTCACTCATGGGGCTCTGGCAGTAGTTCTGTGCCTTGATGCAAGTCTGCTGACGACACTTTGAGACACACCAATTTCACGATGAACATCTGACTGTCTGCCACTGATTATGAACTTGGAATTACTTACTGATAATACCAGCTTTTTATACCCACAGAATGTTGAAATTGATGCCACATTGAAAAGGGTTGTCTTTTGGTATTGGCCCCAATATAAGGCACACCTGTACACAATGAGACCATTACATGGAAAACACAACATGAGGTGTGTCTAGCATCCCAATACGATTGACTCCCTATCCCATAAATGTCTGAAGTGAAACAAACACCATATGGTGTATAACATCCACTGAGTCTCTCACAATATTCCTAACTTTTTGTGAGTGTATATATATATTTAATCTGACAAAAGTAATAATAAATAAGAATTCTATGAATGTTAACCAATGAAAGTCAGACATTGCTTTTCAACCATGCTTCAAAGGAATTATAAAAAAAAATGATCTCATGGAACAGGCCTGGACAAAAATGATGGTACCCCTAAATTAATAGTTTGTTGCACAACCTTTTGAGGCAATCACTGCAATCAAACATTTGAAGGGTGCCTTTTCCAGACAGCATGTTTCAGCTCCTTCCAAAGATGCTCAATAGGATTGAGGTCAGGGCTCATAGAAGGCCACTTTAGAATAGTCCAATGTTTTCCTCTTAGCCATTCTTGGGTGTTTTTAGCTGTGTGTTTTGGGTCATTGTCCTGTTGAAAGACTCATGAACTGCGACTGAGACCCAGCTTTCTGACACTGGCCAGCACATTTCTCTCTAGAATCCCTTGATAGTCTTGAGATTTCATTGTACCCTGCACAGATTCAAGACACCCTGTGCCAGATGCAGCAAAGCAGCCCCAGAACATAACAGAGCCTCCTCCATGTTTCATAGTAGGGACAGTGTTCTTTTCTTGATATGCTTCATTTGTCCGTCTGTGAACATAGAGCTGATGTGCCTTGGCAAAAAGTTCCATTTTTGTCTCATCTGCCAATAAGACATTCTCCCAGAAGCTTTGTGGCTTGTCAACGTGTAGTTTGGCATATTCCAGTCTGGCTTTTTTCTGATTTGTTTTCAACAATGGTGTCCTCCTTGGTCGTCTCCCATGTAGTCCACTTTGGCTCAAACAACGACGGATGGTGCGATCTGACACTGATGTTCCTTGAGCATGAAGTTCACATTGGATCTCTTTAGAAGTCTTTCTGGGCTCTTTTGTTACCATTCGGATTATCCGTCTGTTTGATTTGTCATGAATTTTCCTCGTGCGGCCACGTCCAGGGAGGTTGGCTACAGTCCCATGGATCTTAAATTTCTGAATAATATGTGCAACTGTAGTCACAGGAACATCTAGCTGCTTGGAAATGGTCTTATAGCCTTTACCTTTAACATGCTTGTCTATAATTTTCTTTCAAATCTCCTGAGACAACTCTTTCCTTCGCTCCCTCTGGTCCATGTTGAGTGTGGTACATACCATGTCACCAAACAACACAGTGACTACCTGGAGCCCTATATATAGGCCCACTGACTGATTACAAGATTGTAGACACCTGTGATGTTAATTCAAGGTGTGTCCACTAATTAGCATGTCCCTTTGGTCACATTATTTTCAGTATTTTCTAGGGGCACCATCATTTTTGTCCAGGGCTGCTATAAAGGTGGCGGAAGAGTGTTTTCTCTCATGTAGAGCGCCCGCCCCCTTTTTGTTGTGTACCTGACTTCCGGTTTTGCCACAGGTAAGAATGCTCCTTGCAATCGCTTAGCTATGTTTTATGGACAGTGGTACTCATTTAAATGGTTTTTAGGTTCCCTCTGGACTCGTTAATAGTGAGGTCTACCAACCCTCCTCTTTTGAGTGCACTTGCACTTTTTTGTTCACCCGAGTGTTCCGCAAACCAAGCAAAGATTTTTAATACATTTTTAATTGGAAACCGAGCAAGTATTAGTTTACGAGTGCCGAGTATCATGTATCACGCATGTAACTCTTATTTTGACACCGAGCGTCACTCTCTCACCTTTCCAAACCCCCCGCCCCCAACGGCTTCGCAAACACACAGAAACTCTGCTCGTGTCTCTTATGCGTGTGCGCGCGTAATTTGACACCGACACACACACACACACACAGACGCTCTTTCGCCTTTTCGCCCCCTCCCCGGCTTCACAAACACACAGAAACTCTGCTCTGTCGCGATTCTTTTCAAAGGTAAGGTGCTGGTTCATTAGTTTTTTTTTTTTTTTACTTTACAGCAGTGATTCCCTTAGTATGCACTCACGCCAGTCTCAGAGAGATTTATTAGTTATGTTTTTGGGATATGGTTCACATTTAAATTGGATTGTAGGTTTCCTCCGGATTTCTCAGTAGTGAAAGCTATTCCTATCGTCTCTCCATCGTGTAGAGCGCATGCCTTTTTTTTTTTTGCACGTCCAACTTCCGGTTTTGTTTCAGGTATGAACTCTATATATTAATTTCTCTGTGCCTATGGCTTCAGGTACTTACTGTTGCCTGTTATAGTTTCCACTTAGACTCTTGGGTTCCCGTTTGAACAATCTAACGTTTTGGGAACAGGTATGTACTTTTTATTTAGTACATTTATAATTCTCTGTGGTATGTACCAGTTGATTTGTTTCATTCTGATTATAGGAACTTTGAGTTGAAGTGAGTGCTGCGGATTTATGCATGAACGCTGTTGCTTTGTTTTGCTTTGCTTTGTTTTGCCTGAACGCTGTTTTGCTTTTCTTCGTTGTTTTGCATTCATTTTGTTTTGCATTTGCTCTGCTATAATAATTTTGCTTTTCATTAACTTTGCTTGCATCGGCTTAGTATTAACTCTGCTTTGCATGAGAATTGCTTTGCATAATTGATGCTACTTTTGTTTTATTCATCTTATTTTGTTGCTTTATAGTTATTGGGAAACTGTATGCATTACGCCTCACTGCTGTGTTGCATGACTGCTGCTGTGCATGCATTCTGTTAGAACTTGTTTTTAGTTGTACGTTGTTTCTTCTGCTTTCTCTTTTCTATTTTGCTGATTTGTGTTTTCATGTTAATTGCATTTTCCAATCTTGTAGAGCTGTGAGCTAAAGGTGGAGGCAGTACGACGTGTTGGGGTTGGTTTCCCTTTCTTGTGTGTGTGTTGGTCACCCGCTTGTGCCGATTGTCACAGCGAATTGTGTGTGGGTGTGTGATTCACGTATGTTTAGGGTGACTCTTGCTGGGATATTCATCCCCTTTTCCCTTTCATAGTTTGCTCATCCACTGGCAGGCTCCAGCTCTAAATTGATCGTATATTTTAATGTGTATTATTCTTAGTGTAGCATATCCTTGATGCTGCAACTATTTTTAGTTTTAGTTTTTAGTTAAAGATGAAGAGAAGAGAGAAGAAATGTTTTGTCTTCACAAATAGACCAAAGAATTAAAGTTTAAGTGTTACTACGGAATTAAACATAACTAATTTAAAACTAATGAATATATATTAATGGGTTAGGCACTTGGCGATCGGAAGGTCCACTGTGACGCCCTCTTGATGGAAGCAGCCAAAAGAAAGTTTTAAGCATTAAAAAAAATCACTGTTGTTTCAATTGAGACATAAAAGTTTCTTATCCAAGCCTTTATAATGAAAGATTTCCCTTTTTTTTTTCAAGAATTTTAGTTCCCGTGCTTGGAAATTGATCGGTATTAAGGGATACAGTGGAACCTCGGATTGCGAGTAACGTGGTTTACGAGTGTTCCGCAAACCAAGCAAAGATTTTTAATACATTTTTAATTGGAAACCGAGCAAGTATTAGTTTATGAGCGCTGAGTATCATGTATCACGCATGTAACTCTTATTTTGACACCGAGCGTCACTCTCTCACCTTTTCAAACCCCCCGCCCCCAATGGCTTCGCAAACACACAGAAACTCTGCTCGTGTCTCTTATGCGTGTGCGCGCGTAATTTGACACCGACACACACACGCACAGATGCTCCTTTGCCTTTTCACCCCCTCCCCGGCTTCACAAACACACAGAAACTCTGCTCTGTCGCGATTCTTTTCAAAGGTAAGGTGCTGGTTCATTAGATTCGTTTTGTTTTTACTTTACAGCAGTGATTCCCTTAGTATGCGCTCACGCCAGTCTCCGAGAGATTTTTTTTTTCCCTGTTAAAACGGTATTTCCGTTGTGTTTGTGTGTCCGTTTGTTGTGAAACTTAAAGTGATTCTGTTAATATGTGCTCATGCCAGTCTCGGAGAGATTTCTTTTTTACCTTTTAAAACGGTGTTTCCGTTGTGTGTGTGTGTTTGTTGTGAAACTTAAAAAGTGAGGTGGGGACAGGGAGGAGGAGTGTTACTGTGTAAAACGAGGCGAGGGAAGGGGCTAATTCCACACACACACAGCGCCTGCGTGCACCAATGGAAACACTTATCTGTCTTGATTTATTTGTACTTTTTTTAATTTAAAACATTTGTTTTATTTTCATTTTATAGATTGTATTAATTATTTTTATGTATTTATTTTTTGGGGCTGTGGAATGAATAATTTGAGTTTTCATTATTTCTTATGGGAAATGATGATTTGGTGTACGAGTGTTTTGGACCACGAGCCCATAAATAAGGCTCGTAATCCAAGGTTCCACCGTAGTTAAGAAAGTGACCACTAGTAGCAACCTCACTGGTCTTTGTTTCCTTGAGAGATTAAGGTCTTTAATCTTGTGTTTGTGCTCCCATTGGATATCACTGCCATGTTAAGCAAGTATTCTTTACACAAATATTCTTGTCTTTGACATTGTCCATTTTAGGTATGGCTCACTGTCAGGATGGTGTTAATAAGATGTGGCATCCGGCCAGAACCAGCTTAAACAGTAAATGTACAAACTGCTTAGGCATTGCCAAGTATGTTTCGTGCTGTAACAGGAAATTACACAACGCTGCAAAACACAAATAAATTGTCTTCACTCTAGGGACTCCAAGTATAAGTGACCCCAATGTCTGGTCCATTTCAGTAGCATAGACAGGGCAAAAGTCAGACTACCATGCACAAATCAACTTGAAATGGTGGTGCAATATCAAACATTATGCCATCATACCAGACCATCTGAAGGAACTTCTGTTAAGAACATGACATCAACAGTGTCGAAGACTGTGTATGTATGCAACATGTGACATTGTTTCCTAAATAATAGTAGGCATAGTGCAAAGATCAACTTGTGTATTATTCTTTTTTTGTGTTTATTGCTGGACCCCAAACCAAGTGGGTCAATACTACTACCTATGTATCAGAGTGTGTGGACATGCAAGTGTACCTGGGTACAAAACAATGTTACTACCGTGAACTCAACCTAAGTTGCAAAAGATGTCACACTTGGAGACACGGGCCATACTAAAAGAAATACACTTACACTTCTGCAAAGCAACTTCCTGGCACAAGAGAGAAGCAAGTTTCACAACCCCCTGGCAGTTGTTGTTCATCAGACAGAGATTTGTCATGGGCATCTGAAGGTAACCAGCAAGCTCAATCGTCCACCCTTGCGGGCGTCATCCGCTCTTCAAGAACTCTCCACGACACTTTGTGCCAGAACTCCAAAGTCCTGCAGCAAAGTAACACTCAGAAGAAGGGCTCTCCCGAAAGACGCCATCTCAACAATCACGCACTAACCAGCAATGCTGTGATTCCCTTCGCTGGAGGCGAACCACCAGATGAGAAGGAAAGATGGCCTGGTGTCAAGAAGGGCAGCAAAGAAGCCATTTCTCTCCAAAAAAAAACATCAGGGACAGATTGATCTTCTGCAAAAAGTATGGTGAATGGACTGCTGAGGACTGGGGCAAAGTCATATTCTCGAATTAAGCCTCTTTCCGATTGTTTGGGGCATCTGGAAAAAGGCTTGGCAGGAGAACAAAAGGTGAGCGCTACCATCAGTCCTGTGTCATGCCAACAGTGAAGCATCCTGAGACCATTCATGTGTGGGGTTGCTTCTCATTCTCATGGGCACAATTTTGCCCAAAAACACAGCCATGAATAAAGAATGGTACCAAAACACCCTACAACAGCAACTTCTTCCAACAATCCAACAACAGTTTGGTGAAGAACAATGCATTTTCCAGCACGATGGAGCACCGTGCCATAAGGCAAAAGTGATAACTAAGTGGCTCGGGGACCAAAACGTTAAAATTTTGGGTCCATGGCCTGGAAACTCCCCAGATCTTAATCCCATTGAGAACTTGTGGTCAATCCTCAAGAGGCGGGTGGACAAACAAAAACCCACTAATTCTGACAAACTCCAAGAAGTGATTATGAAAGAATGGGTTGCTATCAGTCAGGATTTGGCCCAGAAGTTGATTGAGAGCAGCCCAGTCGAATTGCAGAGGTCCTGAAAAAGAAGGGCCAACACTGCAAATACTGACTCTTTGCATAAATGTCATGTAATTGTCGATAAAAGCCTTTGAAACGTATGAAGTGCTTGTAATTATATTTCAGTACATCACAGAAACAACTGAAACAAAGATCTAAAAGCAGGTTAGCAACAAACTTTGTGAAAACTAATATTTGTGTCATTCTCAAAACTTTTGGCCACGGCTGTACAATGGAATCACTGTTATGAGTAAGAAAACATGGAAACTGACCATGTCCCAGAACATCTACACTTTAGGATTAGTGTTAATAATGATTTTGAGAAGATTCATGTCATTCTTGTAATGTTTGGTGCAGCTGACTCCAAAACTTTTTCATGTAAACCACATCATGTAAACTCACCACTACCAGGAGTGTGGTAAGTTCACATGATAGCTAATAACATGTGAATCATTTGAATAGGGTTGGACCTATTTGAGTTTTGGTGTACTCAAAGGAATAACATTAGCTCACTCTGTTTATTTGATTGTGGCAACAGCTACTAAGGAAGCATCTTTCGACCCATCACCACAACTTGACAATTAGGGAGAGAATGCCCAGGACTCCAAGTTTCTTCATAAAGACTCTCTACACAGAATACATGTATTGTGACCCTCAAGAAGGACCTCTTTGAAATGACTCTCAGCACCCTAGAAAGCCATGATAAGGGAGGGCAATTTTACAAAATTTGTTGACTGTTACCATAATGATTGTTAAGGTTAAAGTGTGTGAATTGTCTGTGAGGAGTTACATTAATTTACAGTACTGTGCAAAAGTCTTGAGCCACCACACATTTCATATTTTTTTCTTCCAAAGAGCCATAATCATACCTGATCAGTTTCAGAGAAACAGTGAAACTGATCAGATGTGACTTATCATTTGACTTATGGACCAGTGAGAAACAGGTGCAGATGATGACAGATGATCAGGCCAGTGATTTAGTATACTGGTGATGCTGAATGTTGCTGATGTTACATTAACAACCAATTGTTAAATCTTATATTTAGACACAACCTGTCACCCATTTATTTAATTTAATATGAAGAAATGAGGTGTGGCTCAAGACTTGCACCGTACTTTATATGAAAAGAGTCATTGTGATATCAATAGAAGTTTGTAGAAAATGTGATGTGCTGCAATATTTTACACAGCAAACATACTTTTGGGCCACCAGTACTTTGTGTCGCACTAACTGGTTTATTAACTAGATACCTGGGTGTCCATTATCAGGTACAGCGTACAATGAGGCACTGAACATGAAGCAAAAACACGGTGTTGCTCAATGTTCTAATATTTAGAAATAGTTAAACAGTCCACAAAAAGCGGGAGAAGTTAGCGTGAATAGCAGATAATGGTTTGGATTATATGATCACATCACACCAGTCCTTTATTCCCTCCACTGGCTTCTGGTATGGTTCCGGATTCAGTTTAAACTTCTGATGTTTGTTTTTAATGCGATTAATGGTCTGGCACCTTCCTACTTGTGTGAGACAGTACGTTCTGCCAAGCAAAACCTGCTAGTGGTCCCTAGGTCAAGGTGCAAACAATGGGGTGATCGCTCCTTTGCAGTGGCTGGTCCTAAACTCTGGAACACCATTCCACCTAAGTTATGCAACATTACGGACCTCTCTCTGTTTAAAGCAAAACTAAAGACTCACTTATTTAGATTGGCTTTTAATATTTTATAATTTCATGTGTTTTTATCATTTTATATATTATTATTATTATTATTATTATTATTATTAATGTTTTATTTTTCATTTATTTATAATTGTGTTTTATTTTGTTTTTGTATTTTTTATTTCTATTTTATTGCCACTTTATTGTCATTTTTGGTGCTGCGAAGCACTTTGGTTTATCTTAGGTTGCTGTAAGGTGCTATATACAGTAAATGTTGATTTGATTTGGATTACAGTAATCTAATTAAAAGAAAGAGAAAGGAAATCTCTGTTCAGAAAATTGCAAAAAACTATTCATCTTTTCAAAATTGCTGTTGTTCAAAAATTTCTATAGATCAGAGCATATGCTCAAGTGGGGTATATGAGGGTATATGAAATCCCTGCATGTATTTGAGATAGATCGCGGTTTGCGAGTGTTCCACAAGACGAGCAATTTTTAAAAAATAAATTTAGACTTGAAAAACAAGCACGTCTTGGTTTCGAGTGCCGAGTATCATGTATCACGTATGCGCTCTTGTTTTGACACCGAGCGTCACATGATCACAACTGAGCCAATGATTTTTCTCTCTCTTGCACTGGGGAATTATGGCTAATCGTCTCCCCTGCTGGGTCTTAGTACTCCTCTCTTACTGGTATAATCAACATCTCCCTCTCTGTTTCAGCGTGCCTCCTATGTGTGTGCGCATAATTTGACACCGACACACACACACACACACACACACACACACACACTCTCTCGACTTTACACCCCCCTCCCCGGCTTCACACACACATACAGACACACACTCTCTGTCACACGATTCTTTTCAAAGGTAAAGTGATGATTCATTTGTTTGTTTTGTTTACTTTACAGCAGTGATTCCGTTAGTATGCACTGACGCGAGTGTCATTATTAAACATGTCACTGTTTCCGTTGTGTGTGTTTGTTTTAAAACTTAAAAAGCGAGGTGGGGGGAGGAAGGAGTAGTTTTACTGTGTAAGATGAGGCGAGGGAAGGGGCTAATTCCAAACACACACACACACGCACACACAAATACACGGCGTCAGCGCGCACAAACAGAAACACTTATCTGACGGGATTTTTTTTTTTTAAGGTAAAGTACAGGTTAATTTGTTTTATTTTTATTTTATGTATTAAATTAATTATTTTTACGTATTCATTTTTTGGGAGCTGTGAAACTAATAATTTGTGTTTTGATTACTTCTTATGCGAGATTCGATTTGGTTTACGAGTGTTTTGGAATACAAGCCCACTTCTGGAACGAATTATGCTCATAATCCAAGGATACACTGAATTTAAAAATGTGTAATATTCGTTTCTTTCTGACACATTCTAACATTTGTGGCCATTCTGACGCATTTAGA
This sequence comes from Clarias magur, assembly GCA_013621035.1. Classification (NCBI taxonomy): domain Eukaryota; kingdom Metazoa; phylum Chordata; class Actinopteri; order Siluriformes; family Clariidae; genus Clarias; species Clarias magur. Next base: position 271,418 of record QNUK01000150.1, read on the forward strand.
TAGTGAACGCTACAGCTAATACACTCTTTACGTAAATTTTACTTCTGTACATCTTGAATTTCAAATGCAAACTAAATGAAATTGTTGCGATAGCATTGCATTCACAAATACAATACTGTTATCTCTCCTACTCGGCTTGCTCATCAGGGACAGTCTTATAATTTTGATTCATACTCATTCATATTTCATACAAACTTACAAATGACAAATAATTCTTTTGATTATCAAAAGCTGCTTTGCAACAATGTCAGTTACTACGCAAATAAAATTCAATTGAATTCTGTAAACATGAGGAGGTTTTGCACCTTCATTCAAGAAAAATCTAATCATCATTTAAGTCCTGGATTAAATGTTTTTTGTATTTTTAAATACAAAATTTCACAATTTATAAAATCACATATATTTTACAGAATGCCATGTATTAACCTAAATTTTTAAAATGTTAAAATACATTCGCATATACAGGTGTAGCAACTCAAAACAGCCAGGGTCGGGCAACTGGCGTGTGAATGGCGTATGGTTGACATGAATCCCCCCTCCTTCTTCTGCCAGAAGGCGTGTCAAGATTTCACAGTAAACACGCTCACTGAAGCCATATTTATTCATTTACCATCCGCCACCACTAGATGGCGCTTTGTTCTCAAGAAGACGTTAACAGAAGCCAGCAATTTAGCTGCTGAGTAGCAATTACGTGATTTTAACCCTCCTCCCCCCGCCGGACGCTAGCAAACTGCAATATGGAGATGAAGATGACAGTTTAATGAACTTCTTATTCAGGGTAAGTGGTGGCTTTTTTTATATAAAATTTGGGTGTTAGTTTAGTTCCCAGTTTAATAATTATTTTCAATTGGCCGATTTCAAAAATCACTGTCAGCGCCTGCAACAGTCAGATGTAACTTTAGGTAACTTAATCATCTGTTTACCAAGTCTGGAGTTACACCATACTGTCAGTGTCACAAAACTCACAACGTCACTCTCTCACTCAAAAAGACGCTAAAACTTCGGAAATACTATTGTATTACTAATACTATCGGCTGCACTACCCGAGAAACTGATTAATATAGTTTTGTGAGCTCAGTGTATTTTTAGTGTTTGTGTCTTCTGAAAATTATTGAGTGTTCTCTGGGTTTAGATAAATTCAGCATTTATTTATTTTGGGGTGAGAGTTAATCTGCAGTTCGGATTAGGTGTACCGGAGCTAGCAAGCTAAACACTCATAACCATGTTTGTCTTATTATGGTGTTATATTCCTGTCACAATTCTGAGCACGTGGTTTAACATTTTGAGAGCAGACAAAGCACTCTATGCGCGTGCAGTGTTTCCCTTGCTCGCTCAACTTGTTCTCAGCAGACACGCGACTTCTCGATTCTGTGCGCGCTCGACTCTGCCTGTGCGCTCGCTCAACTTTGTCCAGTATGGGAAGCCAAACACATCAAAAGTGGGACGAAACCGCGCGACCGGATTTTTTACTATTATTCTTAGTACGTTATGAAGTCCGGTAATTAAAATGGTGTGTGTGTGTGTGTGTGTGTAACCCCCCAGCCTACAAGAAAAATACCTCATTTACAAGGCAAAAGACAGTGAGAGGTGTGAATGCACGTCTCTGCTTTCCTCTGCAGTGTGTGTGTGTGTTTTAGGTTCTTTGGGGTGCATTCCTAAATTCAATCTGTCTGAATCCGTATAAAACGCCAGGTTGGGAAAATCATGTTTGAGAAAACGACACATTCTGTATCTGCAAAGTTAAGCTTGGAAGTGAAACTCAGGGTCACTCTGATCATTTTGATTCACGCATATTTCCTCACACATTTCATTCTCATTTATTTAATTGTCTTTTAATTCTGTAAAGCTGCTTTGCGATAGTAACCACTGTTAAAAGCGATATATAAATAAATCCAATATTACTAAACAAATCCTGGAGCTTGCGTCGCTATACATTGTAACACATTATGTTCAAGAAAAAAAAAAATTACTTATTTACTCATGACCTCTCATAAGAATGAAATTACTATAGCCTATACTTAGCTGAGTTAGTTACACACGTGGACAAAATTGTTGCTACCCTTCGGTCAATGAAAGAAAAACTCACAATGGTCACAGAAATAACTTTAATCTGACAAAAGTAATAATAAATAAGAATTCTATGAATGTTCACCAATGAAAGTCAGACATTGCTTTTCAACCATGCTTCAACAGAATTATAAAAAAAATGAACTCATGGAACAGGCCTGGACAAAAATGATGGTACCCCTAACTTAATATTTGTTGCACAACCTTTTGAGGCAATCACTGCAATCAAACGATTCCTGTAACTGTCAATGAGACTTCTGCACCTCTCTGCAGGTATTTTGGCCCACTCCTCATGAGCAAGCTGCTCCAGTTGTTTCCGGTTTGAAGGGTGCCTTTTCCAGACAGCATGTTTCAGCTCCTTCCAAAGATGCTCAATAGGATTGAGGTCAGGGCTCATAGAAGGCCACTTTAGAATAGTCCAATGTTTTCCTCTTAGCCATTCTTGGGTGTTTTTAGCTGTGTGTTTTGGGTCATTGTCCTGTTGCAAGACCCATGACCTGCGACTGAGACCCAGCTTTCTGACACTGGCCAGCACATTTCTCTCTAGAATCCCTTGATAGTCTTGAGATTTCATTGTACCCTGCACAGATTGAAGACACCCTGTGCCAGATGCAGCAAAGCAGCCCCAGAACATAACAGAGCCTCCTCCATGTTTCACAGTAGGGACAGTGTTCTTTTCTTCATATGTTTCATTTTTCCATCTGTGAACATAGAGCTGATGTGCCTTGACAAAAAGTTCATTTTTGTCTCATCTGTCCATAGGACATTCTCCCAGAAGCTTTGTGGCTTGTCAACATGTAGTTTGGCATATTCCAGTCTGGCTTTTTTATGATTTGTTTTCAACAATGGTGTCCTCCTTGGTCGTCTCCCATGTAGTCCACTTTGGCTCAAACAACGACGGATGGTGCGATCTGACACTGATGTTCCTTGAGCATGAAGTTCACCTTGGATCTCTTTAGAAGTCTTTCTGGGCTCTTTTGTTACCATTGGGATTATCCGCCTCTTTGATTTGTCATGAATTTTCCTCGTGCGGCCACGTCCAGTCAGGTTGGCTACAGTCCCATGGATCTTAAATTTCTGAATAATATGTGCAACTGTAGTCACAGGAACATCTAGCTGCTTGGAAATGGTCTTATAGCCTTTACCTTTAACATGCTTGTCTATAATTTTCTTTCGAATCTCCTGAGACAACTCTTTCCTTCGCTTCCTCTGGTCCATGTTGAGTGTGGTACATACCATGTCACCAAACAACACAGTGACGACCTGGAGCCCTATATATAGGCCCACTGACTGATTACAAGATTGTAGACACCTGTGATGCTAATTAGTGGACACACCTTGAATTAACATGTCCCTTTGGTCACATTATTTTCAGTATTTTCTAGGGGTACCATCATTTTTGTCCAGGCCTGTTCCATGAGTTTATTTTTTTTTTATAATTCCGGTGAAGCATGGTTGAAAAGCAATGTCTGACTTTCATTGGTTAACATTCATAGAGTTTTTTTTAATTATTACTTTTGTCAGATTAAATTTATTTATGTGACCATTGTGTGTTTTTCTTTCATTGACCGAAGGGTACCAACAATTTTGTCCACGTGTGTATTCATGCAAAACATACTGGTGCAGCATTAAAATACATTTCGGCTGACATTCTAATATTTTTATATTATTATTTTGAAAGTATATGAGATTGGCAGTGGACCGATGTCTTATGCATGAAAGGTCTGAGCATTAAAGCATCGTTAGGGACCGGTACTCTGTACTGTACACTGTATATCTCCAAAATGACAAGCTTGATTTAATCATAAAAATGTGTGCAACCATCTTATTAGAACAACGCAAAGGGGCGTTTATGGGGCGGGGCTTTGTTCACTGCATCATCGCGGGGGATCACGGTCCATTCACGGACACTTCATGGAATTATTATAACGGATAGTTAAAGGTCCTTTCACGGACCAGCCGGTTGTTTGAAAGTGATTCATCTGTATGTAAATGTTTACATACAATCATATGTTACGCTTATCACATCTAAAAATCTGTACTTTACCTACATTTACCTGTTTGGCCTCATGAACCAGCAGAGAGAGCTTTTGTGCATCACAGTTATTCCAATACTCATTGTGTCATTGCTGTTCTCCCCATTAATCTTTTCTACACCTTGACTAAACACAAATATTACCCAATGGTACTGCACAACTTACTCTGATATGGAGTGTTTCCTGTCGGTTTGCATAATACGAATACTCCCAGCCCTCTTTCTGTTGTACTTAAACCCATGCACACACTTCAGTTCATAACGTTCCAGCATTAGAGTGAAAAGATGGTGAGTTGCCTTAACACATTTGTGAATTATTTCACCGTAAATTAATTATCTGTAAAATGTCTCATAGGTTTCATTAACATTTTTTTTAAATGATCTGGAGTTAATTTTGGTTTATACAGAATAGTAGTTTTTGTGCAATATTTGATTAAATGGTTGCTCGACTGGCTATTATTTAGAATTCTGATGTTTACATGCAAAAATGGTTTAATTCCGTAACTGCCAGTGTTAATATTGTAATATTAGATATTATTTTGGTCATGGAAAATAACCTTTAAAGTCAAAATTATTAAATGGTTAAAAATAATTTTTACAAAAAAACAAAGCAATTTTTCTCCTGATCAATTTGTTCATTTTGTTTTTCGTTCCAAAGTCTGTGCTGAAAAGTTCAGTGCTTGTGGGGTTTCTCTTGTTTGCTCTCTTCCATATGAGCCATGCTGCCTGCTGGAGAAAAATAAAGAACCCAGGTAAATGTTCACATACACAACCACCACCACCATACACACAACGTCTCATTTAGGGGCCTCAGGACTCTTTGAGTCAAATGCATATATTTTGTGACGTGCGCCTAAATATCATATTGCTTCTTGGGAGCTCACTACTGCCCTCCCCAAGGGAAGGTGAGGCCACGGGAATGTCTGTTGGTCTATTTCTACCAGGACATGAAAAACTACAGAGCTGAGTCACGCAGCAGATGCTAAATGCGCGAGTCAGCTCTATTGTTTTTTAGGTCCTGACAGAAACAGACAGACCAACACACCCCAAGCTACACTCCTCACCATGTTTAATAGTGCAGGGAGAAGCCCAAGATACATTATTGAGGATTAATCACCAGCCGGTGCCCATTCCTGCAAAAAAATATGGCCACCTACCTGGTGAGCTCCGGAGTGAGCGAGGAGCAATAGGAGGTCGATTATCCTTATATCAAAGGATAGCCATTCTGTGTGGTCGACTAGCTGGAATGTGACTTGTGCACTTTGCATGGCCATGGGTCCCACCCATGCAGCTGTCAATCCAGTGCAAATATCAATATGGGGGTTTAAGGAAGGGTTACATAATAAGTAACCCTAGAGTCCTTATTAAGGTTTATCAGTAAAGTAATGTAAACTGGTGTTGAAGGCCTCGAGCTCCAGAATAACCCCTTAAGTATCTTCCCTGGTAAATGTGACAGAGGTAAAAAGACAAGACTTATACTTATGAAGGAGCAATTTCTGCACAAAAGCTTGCAAATACAGGTCAAGAGCAACAGTTAATGTACAAATCAAACACCAGAATAGAAAAAAAAGAAAATCGTAATCCAAAATGACTTGTGATGGAAAAAGGAACTGGTGTTTGATTTGTAACTTATAAAAACATACCACTGGGAAAGTTAAGTTAATTTTTAGGGGTAGCAGGGATATCCTAGAGTCAAAACAAGACTTCCTTTTTTTTTATAACCCTCCCTTCTTATAATCATTTTGTTTTCCATTCCCCTCCTTGTAAACCCATTTACACTGATATCAACAACTGGATCAACAACTTTATGTTTAATGGAGCTTTAATAGATTTAATACAGATTAAAAAAGTGAACACAGGCTCAATAATACTAGCCAGTTACAGATTGGAAAAATACAGTGGAACCTTGGATTACGAACATAATTTGTTAATTGTAAACATAATTTTAAAAAAGGAAAAAATAAATCCTGATGGAAAAATGTTTCCATTTGTGCACGCAGGCACTGTGTGTGATGTTGTGTGTGAAGCTAAAGTAAGAGAAATGAGCCCCTCCCCTCTCCCTCTTCTCCCCTCTTATTAGAGTTTCACACACACGCAGACACAACGGAAACACTATTTTATCGGGAAAATAAACAAGAAATCTCTCGAATGAGCACAGACTAACGGAACCACTGCTGTAAAGTAGAAATACAAAAAAATTTACCTGCATTTACCTTTGAAAAGAATCGCGACAGAGCAGTGTTTCTGTGTATAGGAAGGGGTATGTATGTGTGTGTAAAGAGGCACGGTGTCCAATGGATCTTTAACCACTTTAATGAGATTTTCTTTTGCTTTACACGCGTACACACGTGTCATAATAAACAGAACACGCACTGTACTCACACAAAAAAAACACAAAAAAATGTTTTGCCCACACACACATGATCAGTGTTATAGTAAACATAAGTACATGCGCGCACTGATGTTGATTATACCAGTGAGAGACATGCACTAAGATCGAGCAGGGGAAATGATTACCACAATTCCGCAGTGCAAGAGAGAGAGAAACTGTTGGCTCAGTTGTGATCACATGTACAGTATTCGTAAACCAAGACTTGCTCGTTTTCCAAGTCATAATTTATAGAAAAAATCTTCTGCAGAAAATCTTGCAAATCGAGGTTCCACTGTAATGTCTTCAAACTTCAAATTACTTCATTTCATCTTGAATTTTGTCTTTGTATCTGCATTATTTGGACCTGCATTATTTTGATGCATTATGCTGCTGCCAACAAGCTAAATAGATAATTGCATAATTGATTAGGAGTATAAATATTCATAATGAAGTGTCAAGTTAGTTCATATTACACTGATCATGGACTCTGTTTAAGGTATGACTCACTGTAAGGATGATGTCGATAAGGAGTGGCATCCAGTCGGATCCACCTGGAATAACAAACGGTGTGAAAGATGCACATGCACAGATTTTTCCTTGAACTGCTGTGATCGGTAAATACATACAACACACAACAAAATGCTCCTAGATGCAATATATGGGATATAATGGGATGAACATATTTAGGGTTATTGAGACTCCATGACTCCAAGCACTCAATCTCAAGTGCTTAGACTCTTGGAGTCTAAAGTAATTTTTAAACAACTGATTTCGTTTAATCTGGTGTCCAACAAAACAAAGTAGGAATTCAGGGCACCTAAAGCTAAGATTTTTCCATTGCAGACAGATATAGCCAGGTACATAACTATTTGGTCAGTGACGCTTTTCATAAGGCTGCTTTTGTACACTACCACAGGGGACTTAAAATTAACCTGTGTGAGATAAGATGTCATTGAAGTGTATACTTTGTATTTTTCCCAGAATATGCCAAAACATTTGTCATTAGCAACACTTGAAATAACCAGGCATTTTTTAATAATACATTTTTATAAAGAAAGATACTGTATCAGAAACATAAGGTGCCACCAAATCAACAACTTCATAAATTCCTTAAAAAGAACTGCACAGGTGAACTACAATGACACATTGTATGATCACAATTTTTTTTTTCTGTGGACTTACGCTAATTATTGTTAAGGTCTACCATCAAAAGAGTCTTTTGAGATTGAAAAAACAGTTGGTTACGTACCTCAAGATGCCAATCCACTGGTAATACTCAAGAACAAAAAGCAAGCTTGTAGCAAAAGAAAAGGACGAGCTCACGATCCAGAACATGGTGCAAGTAGTGGAATGGCATGGACATGTATTGCTGCTAATGGACCTGGATCACCAGTGTTTATTGGTGATGGGATTGCTAACAGATGTACCAGGATAAATTCTGACATGTACTGATGTACACTTTCTGTTGAGGTTTAGCAAAATTCTGCAAAACTAATTGGACAGTGCTTTACAGTATGGATGGATAATGATAACACTGGATGTATACTGCAATAGGACAGAAATATGGTTAAATAAATATATATTTTTAAAAGTTATCACCAATAGGTATAGTCAATTGATTATCACAACCAGAACGTGATAAAAGGAACTTAAAAAGAAAGTGTAGAAATTGGATAATATATTTACTAATTTTATTATTTAGTTTGTAATTATCTTTTATTTTATTTTACAGATTGCCAAAAACACAATTTCAAGGCTGCAGCATAAAATATGATTATGAAACATGTTCATATGTGGCAGTGCTGGAAAGTGGTTGTAAAGATTAAGGTTGAATTAAGGTTCATCAAAAAATAAAAAAATAAATCAAAAGCACAAAAATAATAGAATGATGTATTTGATTTGAACCCGCAATAAACCACTGCATACCTACAAAACAGTTTCTGAGTATTATATGGTTTAATGATACAATAAACAGGCTATGCCCTAGAGTTTAATAGAAGACAATCCTGAATGAAATACCTAAAAAGATATGAATGGGTTCTGAACTAAACGTTGGCCATGATAGAAAGCTGTTCAAATGATGCATAACAGGCTTGCAATTCACTTTCACATCCGTTTCGCATGTAATCATATATTGGTATTGGTATTTGGCCATTTGGTATTTGGCTGGGTTTGTATGTTAGAACAATACTGCCGTAAGTGATTTAATGTTGGTTTCCTAACAATGTAGTAATGCTTTCCCAATCTTAGAACATTAATCACATTTTAATTTAAAGAAAACACCACCACCACTGTTAAATATTGTCTTTTTTATTTAGAATAATGCAGCATCCATTCGTTTGTCAAACATTATACAATTTTTGGTTTTAGCACTATCGCCTTGCACTTCCAGGGTCTGTGTTTGATTCCTTCCTCTGTGTGCATGGAGTTTGCAAGTTCTTCCCATGTTTCGTGGATTTCTTCTAGGTTCCTCCAACAATCCAAATACATGCAGATATGGTTAATTGGCATTCCCAAACAACCTTGTGTCCTGAGTCTCCTGGGATAGGCACCAGACCCCCATGCGACCCTGTATACAGTATAAAGTGGTACAGATGATGAGAAGTCGGTGACAATAAAATGTCACCTCTTCACCTTTAAAATTAAATTAAATTCAATTTGCAATTCAGAGCTTTTAACTGCCATTGTCGCAAAACATCTGTACACAATCAAAATAATTATTTAAGTTTGTATGAGATGTGAATGTGTATGAATCAGAATGATCAGATAGTCCCTGATGAGCAAGCTGAGGGCAACAGTGGTAAGGAAAAACTCCCTGAGATGGCAATAGGAAGAAACCACTCAACAGGGAAACCATCCTCCTTTGGGTGAAACAGAAAGCGGGATTGATCTGCATTCATACTGTGTGTTAGGTTGCAGGCAGTTCAGTGTAACAGTTGTTGTTAATTGATGTTAATATGGAGTCCAGTTAGTTATTAGAGGCTCAGGTAGACTTGTAAGAAATTCCAGTGCTGAACTATCAAGCGACTGCAGCCAAGTCAAGTCCTCAGAGAAACAGCTGTCAACATCAGCTGAGGCCAGAATCGTCTTCATGGTAGAGTGATACCATCTCCAGAAACCAGACGCATCCCAAAGAGACCACTCAGGCAGCCATGTGATGAGATCTCCAACCAGATGCAGAGCACCAGGATGAGTCAGACAGGTCCAGAGGGCAGAGTGGTCTGGAGCACTGGTAGCTTAGGAACAACATGTGTAGCTCAACAAAGATACAGGGACAGGGAAAGAAAGAGAGAACAGGAGAAGGGAGAGCAGAAGAGGAGAGAAAAACTATTGGCTCAGTTATGATCACGTGATGCTTGACGTCAAAACATAAAGCACATGCCTGCTAGGTGATACTTGGTATTCATAAACCAAGACTCGTTTGTTTTTCAAGTCAAAATCTAATAAAACATTTTGCTTGTCTTGCTCGCAAACTGTGTTACCCGCAATCTGGGGTTTCACTGTAAGTATAAAAACAAATTAAAATCCATTACTATATGGTTTTCAGTGTATCCTGAATTCATGCAGTAGCCGAGTCAAAAAGTATCAAGCCCCATTGTTAAAAATTTTTTACCTCTGGTAATAATCATAAATAATGAATAAAATAGATTATTGTGTCCTGTGACTGTATAAAACAAAAAATCAATTTCATGAAAATTGTGGATTTCCTAAAACAATAAATGGATAAAATGTACAATGTCTTATCCTTTAATATTTTTTTTGTTTGATGTGCAAATTGCTGTGGTGTAAAAATATACTGTATATAGCTCAAAACATGCTTTTATAGAAGAATAATTAACCATATTTGCATTGGGGTGCATCATGCTACCACATTGTATATTAATGATTGTTTTGTTTTTTTGGAACATAATCAAATTGAAACAATAAAAAATGTGGTGTTTCTACATAAGAAAATTAGAAAATATTTTTCTGTTTGTTTTTTGATGAGAATGATTAGCTTAACAATGTACTTAAAATTACCATAATGGGGTTTTCTTGGAACCTGCTCCAAGAAGTGATGTCACGGGAGGTCATGCACCTCAGGGTGACCTCAAGAGCCTGGTTCTTCCTCTCAGTCTGTCCATTGGATTGTGGGTGAAGTCCTGATGACAGACTGGGAGTGGATCTGATGAGCTCATCTGATGAGGTAATCCTGTGAGTCCAGGGCAATGTTGGACTATAGGCAGTATGAAATCGGTAGGGGTCTGAGGAAACCTGCCGGAGTGGTGTTGGCGTGTTTGCACCTTACACACACATCACATGCCACCACAAAGCTGGAAACATTCTTCTTTTACAGTGGGCCATCAGAAATGTTGCTGAACCTGAGGCTGAGGTCGTGCCAAGCCAGGGTGGCAGGAGAGCTTGGAGTGCCTATTCCAGGACCTGAGAATGTAGGGTGAAGGGAACGAAGAGGCGGTAGGAGAGGGTGAAGTTGGATTTGGCAAAGAAGAGAACTACCAAGCCTGGCAAGAGTTTAGCCTCTTGGCGCTCTGTAGGTATTCCAGGTTTTTTTGGTAGGTCCAGACTAGGAATGGGGTCTATATTCCCTCTAACTACTGTATCCACTCCTCCAGGGCAAGCTTGATGGCTAGGAGCTCTTGAGCTCTCAACTCCGCAGATGTTAAGCGGTAAGAAACCATGAGCAGGGGTGCAGCTTGTAATCGCACATGGATCTTTGGGAAAGGATGCCCCCCACCTCCGTGCTGAAAGCTTAAACCTCCACAATGAATTGTCATGATATGTCTGGACGATGAGTTGCTTCTTGAGCTCTGTGAAGGCTCTCTTGAATTTCTGGTTCCATCTGAATCGGGTCTTGAGCGAGATCAGGGCCATGAGGGGGGGCAGCAATGGAGCTGGAGCCCGAGAACCTCTGAAGCTCCTGCTGTGAGGTGGGTGTGGGTGAATTTCACCACTGCTTGAAACTTGGCATGCTCCCTCTTGATGCCTGAAGGACCAATGAAGGGCCAATACCGAGAAAGGTGGTCAACATGCCATGGAATTCACATTTCTCTACCTTGACAAACAGGATATTATCTTGGAGCCGTTGAAGCACTTTGTGACCATGGTGTTGATGCTCCTCCTGGTCTTGAGAAAAGAGATCTCCAAGTAGACAAAGACAGATGAGTTAAGGAAGTTTCTGAGAATGTCATTAATAAGAGCTTGGAAGACTGCTGGGGCATCCGTCAGGCAAAACGGGACCACTAGGTACTTATAATATTTTGTTGGGTGTTGAAGGCAGTCTTTTACTCGTCTCCAGACGAGGTGGTATGCATTTCGCAAATCCAATTTGGAAAAAGCTTGGTCTCCTGGAGGAGTTCAAATGCAGTGGACATATGTGGAAGAGGTTATCGGTTCTTTTTAGTGATGTCATTTAGACCTTGATAATCAATACATGAACAAAGGGAACCATTGTAAGCATATTTTAGTAAAATATATTTGTATGATGCAGTAAATGATAATATTAATCAACGTAATATTAACCTTAGTGAAAAACAATATAACTAAATGACAAAGGATGAAAAGTAAGCGGAGAGAAGACCGGTATGCAGAAATAGCAGGGGGGAAAAAGGACCCATGCACAAGATACTGGGAAAAGTGAAAGAGCAGGCACAGGGTGTAAAACATAAACAGTAAAAAGATAGTGATACTCAGTGTACCAGGTGAATCCAAAGATACAGATAAAAAGTGCACTTAATATGTCATGTATATGATGAATAGAGGGGAAAAGTAAAAGTAAGAATGCTTGTAATTGAAAAGCATAAATTATAATTGTCAACAAAAGTATGGGGAAAATGAACCTGACAAGGAATACATTATCATCATACGATAAATCACATAACTAGAAGATATGCAGATACCCGTGTGCATGGGAGCCAGGAACGAAACATAGATAAGAAAGAGACACGCAGACGCTGGTATGCACATCATGTTTAATGAAAAAAAAAAAAAAAAAACAAGAAATAAAAGTACATTAAACATAGTTAAAAGCATATAGTAGAATACAAAATATATGGCCCAAAATAAATGTAAAGTAAAAATAGCATAAGGTGCCTGTAACATTAACAACAGAAGAGAAAAATCACACATCAAACCTTCTATGAGCCAGCACAACACCAATGGGAAGATCCGTAAGAGGAATAAAAGTAGAGTGACCACGATTCAAAAGTGGCATAGACGCGGGAGGAAAATCCATTTGGGTACCAACAGACACCTTAAAATCGGTCTGAGTGCCAACAGATACATAACAATTAGGCCTTTGGATGGATGGCGCTGGACTCCGGCCTCACGGGCCTAAAAGATTGAGGAGGACTACCTGCCTCCAGTCTTTTAGAAGGACCATAATCCGGACTGTCTTGGCTGTCTGAGTCATCCAGAGGGATGTAGTCAGTGTTTGAGCAGTTGCGATTAGCTGTAAAATTAAGGTAAGGGTGTATAAAATATCACAAAGAAGAAAAATTTGACAAATAATAAAAGAAACAATACGAGGGAGATGCTTCTCTCTTAGCATCTCTATGATCTCTCTTATGCCATTGACAGCAAGCAACAGAGCTGATAAACGTATTTAAATACTGTTATGTATTTATTCTTCATTTTCTTCTCTCCTGCAAAGATTATACTTCTTTTTTTTAATTATTATTATTACTCGTCGGTTATTTTAGTGCACATCTTCACGGGTCCTCCTCTTTACTGCCAGCTCTTAAGTAGATGACCTGATTTTCCACAGTAGAAGCTCGGTCCTTCCACTTGACACATTCCATTTGATTTAGTAGATAGAACCATTTTGTTTTCAAAAAAGTCCCAAAATGCACACAACTTCACAAAAGTGTAAATAGAGTAAACTGGCTATTGGAAATACCCCAAATGAAATGAATCCACTGTTTTAACCACAGAAAAAAAAAAGTTAGCCAGCGGTAGTTTTCTGAAGTTCTTTCTGAGGTGAGGCTGCGATTCAAACAAGGAAAGAAGACGTGCTGAGCTTCAGTTCATTGTGATGCAGACAAAAGGTCTAGGGAGGAAACAGAGACATTCTCTGTTTTTTGCATTGAGTTTAATCATGTAGCACTTTTAGTATTCATAGCAAAAGCAACCCAACAGTGTGATTAAAGTACCCGAAATAACCCAGAATTGTACTACAGTACTACTAATAATGAATGTATGAAGGCGCAGTCAAAGCCCAGGGATTCTGCGTGCTGTTGCGTTGTTTTCAGCGAGTAGCATATATTTTTCTGTTTGTTGCATTTCTCAAAATTTTTATTTTTGCACCCGAGTTGTTAGTTACATACACAGCATAGAACATTACATTAACATTAAAAAGCAGAAACAATACAACAATGCAACTCAAATATTTAACATCTAAATTATTTATACTATGCACAAGTAAAAAAGAATGTATGAAAAAAGTATGCTAAGTATATTAAATCCTACTATACTTGAATGGACTTGCAGCCAGACTAATGACTAGTATACTAGTATAGCTATTTTGGGACAACAAATTTTGCACTAAGCAAAAGTACATTGAAATTGTGCAAAAGCATAATTTTAAGTGTATTAAGTATACTTTTATGTGCTAAAGTGGAACAACTTTTCCCACACCCCTCTTACCGCCTGCCAGCACACCTGTTTCAGATAACTGGCTGACTACTCCATCACTTGAGGGTGCACAGAATGCTGCTTAAGGGCTGGATTATTGTTTCTTTGCTTCAGTTCTTTCACTTTTTGGTGCATGGTTTTCCCATTGACGTCTCTTGAATCGCTTCGCTGTTTTTTCCCGGCTTTGATCTAGCCTTTCCTTGTTTTTGACCATGGCTTTTGTTTCCTGTTTTTTGTTGGATAGTTGCTTCGCTGCTTGATTTCTAAGTTACTGATCCAATGCTCCCTTATTTGACCTACAACTCTTTGTTTTGAGTTTCGGCTTAGGTGCTTTGCTGATGGATTCTCTGGTATTTGACCCTTCTTTTCTGACCACGCATTACAATTAATGTAATCGCATTACATTGCGATCCATCATCTGCGCTTGGATGCTCCTCATTCTAGTCTTCCCCGTGACAGAATAATCAAGCCAGCGATATAAATCCAGCAAATTTTGACTGCATGAGATCGGCACTGGAGCGTCCTTCTCGGAGCACAACGGCAGGAACTGCTCAGCACCAAGCAAACCCTCACTGATATCACGACCCAGCTTCAGCGGCTCCAGCTCTCTCTAGCACAAGGCAGGTACTCATTGTTCACGTTGCATGCACATCTCGACCCTGCCCTTGGAGTTCCACATCTTATCTGCCTGAGGGTCTCAGGCAACCACTCAGAGCAGACCTCCCTGTTTATCATGGAGGAATCTCATGTAACTGTCATCCTAGCTCGAACTTTGTCTCAGGTCCAGCAATGTTTCTGGTGTCCCATGGTAAAGGAGTACGTTTCCAGCTTTGTGGCAGCATTTGACGTCTGCGCTAGGTGTAATAACTCCAACACTGCTCCAGCAGGCCTTCTCAGACCATTACTGATCCCATCCCGTCCATGGTCCAATATTGCCGTGGACTTTGGATTACCCTCCTCCGACTGCCATACTTGCATCATGACCATGGTGGATCAGGTATCTAAAGCCGCCTATTTCATTCCGCTACCCAAACTCCCATCCATCAAGGAGACCCACGTTTTCAAACTTCACGGCCTCCCCAAAGATAGAATTTCCGACCATGGGCCCCAGTTCACCTCGCAGTTTTGGAAGGCGTTTTGCAGACTCATTGGAGCCCCCCCCCCCCAGTCTTTCCTCAGCATTCCACCCCAATCCAATGGCCAAACCAAGAGGAAGAATCAGTCCCTTGAAATAGCCATTAGGTTGCATGACTTCTCAAAATGTTTCCTCATGGAACAATTTTCTACGCTGGGTGGAATCCACCCATGCATCCCAAGTCTCCTCATCTACCTGGGTGTGACCCTTCCTGTGCTGCCCGAGGTATCAACCTTCCTTGTTCCAGTTTTATGAGGAAGAGATTAACATTCCTTCTGTTCAAACCTTTGTCCATCATTGCAGGAGGAACTGGTCTCAAGTCAGGAAGGCTCTGTTACGATCCAGCAGCAACCTACAAGAAACAAACAAACTGTAGCTGCTGGGTTCCTGGGTTAAAATCCCAAATATTTTAAAATGGAAACCTAGTCGACTAGGTTGTTCTATTGCTTATTCCACACCAAGTAATACATCTGATAAAGGGTTAGAGAGGGATTTGTGATTCAGCCTTGTGTTAGAATCAAGTTGGCTTTATAGCTTGCCTTTTAGAACTACTCAGGAACTACTCCAAGAAATTACTGCGGAGACAAAAAGTTGTTAACATGTGTTTCGGCATGTACCTGCTCTCCTCTCAGTACTGCAGACCATATAGTACTTCTTCATTTTAACAGTAATCAAGTCATATTACACAAAACTTTTTACAATAAGAAAGAGGTTACCGTTTTAACCAGCTCCTTGCACAAGAAAGCCCAACAACGTCTTTTCTTCCTTAGAAGGCTGAGGATGACCCAGCTTCGACCCCCAATTTTCCCCAACTTCTGTAGAGGGACTATCAAGAGCATCCTGATCAGCTGCATCATTGTCTGGAAACTCGGTGATCTCTGCCTTGTTTTTATATATCCACAATTAAAGCTATTTATATTTATACACCTGCTCTGAAAACACATAGCAGTTTTTGTCCTTTAAAGAAAAATGTCACTTGAAAATAAATTTCTTAATTTTTTTTTTCACGGTTTCACACAAAGTATCATTCGTTGTTTTGTCTTGTTTATACTGTGTATATATATCAACTTTAACCTGGTCAAGGACACAGCTCATGAGGATGGGATGTCAGTCTTTCTCATAAGCTACTATGAACAGACACACATATACACCTGTGCCACCTCGGTCCCAGGGGATAAGATCTGGCTCTCCGGCTTACTGAGTCGCTGCTTTGTCTCCCCCTAGTGTGTCTGTGTGTACATGTCACATTAACATGAGATGAAATTCACCTGTGTCTCCCTGTGTGTTGTCCTCTTTATACCAGTCAACCCCGTAGGTCCCTGTCCGTCCACCGTTGTGTTAAACCAGAATGTGAGATAGAAATGACGACCACTCTTGTTTGTTTTCTCCCCAGGACTGAGTTGAGTTGAGTTGACTGGGGCAGTAGTGGCTCAGTGTGTTAAGGTTATGAAGTTATGAATCGGAAGATCGGTGGTTCGAGCCCCAGCTCCGCCAGGTTGCTGCTGTTGGGCCCTTGAGCAAGGCCCTTAACCCTGTCTGCTCCAGGGGCGCCGTAAAAATGGCTGACCCTGCGCTCTGACCCTGGCCTATACAAGAAGCTGGGATATGCGAAGAATAAAGAATTTCACTGTGCAGTAATGTATGTGTGACCAATAAAGGCTAACTTAACTTAACTTATTCTGCAGTGTCGGGTTCCTTTTGTGTTTCCTAGACCAAGGCTGAGGGGTTCTCCGTCCTTTTTGTTATAGTTTTCGTTGATTTCCGTATTTCCACTTGCATGCTCGCCTGCAGGTCCTTCCTGGGGATTTATCGTGGACATTTACTTTAGTTTCCCTGTGTTGCCATTTCTGTTGGGAGTTTTTCTGAACTGTAAATTAAAGACTGTGAAATCTATCCTGCACTTGCGTCCGCATCCGCTTACTCGAATCATGACACCTACTTTCAAATAGCCAATCCACGTATTCCTGTTTTTTGGGAGGTGGGATGCAGTAACTTCACACAGCAGTCTTAAGCTTGGGATTAAACCAGAGAGACCCTAAAATTGTGAAATGGCAGTGCTTGATTTGTCTATTTTTACATAAGGTTTTCATGTTTGTAATTTACAAAATCCACTATGTTAATCTTCATTTCATATGTTGATTACTATGAAAGTACTCCCAAGTAATACCCACCAAGTGATTAGCTGAGAAAGGTAAGAATTTACAAAAATTTTCATAGATCTTTAATGTGTATAATTCCTTCTGGCTCAATTAGAAAAGTGACATTTTGACTTGATAAAAAAAAAAAAAAAGTTGACAATTAATATAAAATAATTAAATTTGACTGGCCAGAGAAAATTATATTTTCCACAAGTATGCATTCATGGTTTGTGGCTTCAGAAAAAAAATATATTAATGAAGTGCCAAAATGGACAAAAAACAAAACCTCTTCAATGCAATGAATAGGTATTAATGGTTGAGCAGTAAAATATCATAATCGTTGTAATTTACTCATGCAAGATGCTTGTTTGGACATTTAATAACTATTAATAACTAATAAGTAACCATAATATAGCTTCCCAATTATAAATTTTATTTGAATACCCCACTACTAAAAAAATGGTAGGTATTAAGGAATTGCTATAGGGGAAGTAGTCCCTTGGACATTTGAGAGTTGGAGGTTTGAGCCCATCACCTCCAGGTCACCACTGTTGGTTCCTTGAGCTAGACCCTTAATAACCCCAACTGCTCAAATCTTTCCCCAGCCATTAGAAAAACTGGGTGGGTTGCAACAGTAAGGGCATCCAGCATTGCCAGACAGTGCCACACCTCACAGATCAAATTATCATGACCCTTTAATAAAAAATTAACGGCCAGGAAGAAGGTATTGTTACAATAACACACAAGCTCACTAATAGCAATCAAATAACAGTTTGTATAGTTTTGTAGACTACATGTACATCAACGGCTCCTCTGTGGAGATCAAGAGCATCAAATTCCTGTCCACATGGAGGAGAACCCTCAACACAAGCTCATTGCACAAGAAAGCCCAGCAACGTCTTTTCTTCCTGAGAAAGCTGAGGAGGGCCCCCGATCCTCCCCACCTTCTATAGAGGCACGTTCAAGAGCATCCTGAGCAGCTGCGTCACTGTCAGTTTTGGGAATTGTGTCATCTCTGACCTCAAGACCTACAGCGGATAATGAGGACAGCTGAGAAGATCATTTGGGTCTCTCTTCCCTCAAGATCGAAGACAATTACACCACCCGCTGCATCCGCAAAACCACCAGCATTGTGGCTGATCAGACACACCCGTCAAACACAATCTTCATCCTCCAGCCATCTGGAAAAAGGTACCAAAGCATTCGAGCAACACATCCAGACTGCTTTTCATAAGATATTTGTCTCCTCAATAAAAAGGAACTGGACTGATAAACACACACACACTCGGATAAACTCAACTACCTCAAAACATTGAGACTGAACTGATAAACAACGCACACCCATACATGCTGATCAAAAACCATTAACAATTGTACACACCAACCAGTAAATGCTCTTTTGACCAATTTTCATTACTTATTTGCACAAAACCTTTTTATCATTGCTGATAGTTTTCTGGAAACATCAATATGTCAATCGGCCTTGTCTCAGCTAGTCAGCTAATTAGGTTTCTCAGTTAGCTAGTTATTGTTTGCTAATTTATCTTTTAAATTGATGTTGTATGTAGCACCTTGGTCCTGGAAGGACGTTGTTTCGTTTCACTTTGTACTAACTGTGTATGATTAAAATGACGGTAAAAGCCTACTTGAACATTCCCTACAAGTTTCAGTTTTGCTTGGTTTTTGCAGCACCTTATCATAATACAGGGATTTGCCATATAACAGCCGATCAACCCACTGCATATACCTTTTGTGGTTCTATACGTTTCACACGTCCTGTGTGGACAGGAGGGCTTAGCAGACATAAGTAGGCATAAAAAACTCAACAGCTTCCCACACACAGCATGTACACAAAGCGATCATGCACGAGTGTTCTAGCATTATCTCTCTCAGGAAATTTTCTAAAAAAAAAAAATTAATAATAATATATCAAAAACAGACATGCTAAAATGTCTGTTCATATGTACCTTTATTTCAGTAATGCTCAAGCTCACATTTAAAGAATAAAGCCTTTAGTTTATTACCATACAATTGATTCCTTCTTTTTCAACAGATTCTATAACAGCCGGTATTAACAGTCTTTACAGTTCTCTGGAAGTTTATATCTACTATTCAAACAAGATCATACTGTCACACCCGCTCTGAAAACACCAAAAAGAACACAGAAAAATAAAACACTTCATGTTTACACTAGTTTTTTTATTTTATTTTGTCATGCGTTTTTATTTTTCACACGGATTCATCAGTCTATCATAGGACACTAATTATAATTATAACTTTGTACACATCAACTTTTAATTCCCATGGTCAAAATAATCCAAAGCCCTTTTCAGCCCTTCACCTGACCATAAATTTGATTTTCAGAGATCAGCCTCATGTCCAAATGCACTTATTCCATCAAAATCTGTCCGTGAATCATTCTAGGTCAGACCTAGTAACTTTTATAGATCCACCTAAAGCAAATCTGTGTGAGCAGAATCTTCTAGCTCATAAACTATATAGTCATTTGTTGAAACCTGACCACCACCATTGTTCTGCTTTGTGTGAAGTGGACTTGTAATAAGATCTGCTCTCTCCCCTCCTCTCTCTCTCTCTGTCGAGCTATACATGTCGCTCCTGAGCTGCCAGAGATCCAGACTCCCTCTGCCCACTAGACCTTTCTGACCTGTCTGAGTTTCCTACAGTCTACCTGAGCCTCCAAGAATAAACTGGACTCCATATTAACTTAAACACATCTCCTGTTATACTGAACTTCCAGCCTCCTAACAAACTGTATGACTGCAGGTCAGTCCCTGTTATCCGTTATCACTCAAATGAGGATGGGTTACCTGTTGAGTCTGGTTCCTCTCAAGGTTTCTTCCTGTTGTCATCTCAGGTAGTTTTTCCTTGCCACGGTCGCCGTCATCCTCGGCTTGCTCATCAGGGACAATCTTATCATTTTGATTCATGCATATTCACATTTCATACAAACTTCCATAACTCTTATGATAGTGTAAAGCTGCTTTGCGACAATGTCGATTGTTAAAAGCGCTACAAGTAAAATTGACTTGAATTGAATTAATGATGCAATATACAAAGACATTCTCCACAATTTGGCACATACAGCTTTGTGACAACAGTTTGTGGAAGAATCACATTTGGGTGAGATGGTCACAGGTCAAATGTATGCAGTGCTTAGTTATGTAGTATATATTGTATTGTTTTAGGCCCAAAGGAAGTCAGCTTCTTTCATGTTTTATTAATAGGTTTTATATGCTTTGGTTATATTACGTTCTGTCATGTCTCCTTTCTGGCCTGAGTGAGCACTGAGTCACTTCCTTCCCTTTTTATGCCGCTTTCTGGGTGTGTTAGTTTAAAACCATAAAGTCCTCTCATGGTGTTAAACTTTGCTTTTCCCTACTGGACAGTGCTTTGGATTGTCTTATTTTTCTGTATGTTTAGCCACACTGCACGTTCTGCTCTTGAGATGAACTGAAATTCTCACTGCACCTGAGGCCTCCAAACCCAACATCTGGGCCTCTTCTTGGGCACACAGACCAAAATGTGGTGCAATGTTTCTCAGAAAGGTGTACGTTATTATAACTAATATTTGGTGCAGTTGTGCAAGTGTAAGGACTGATGCTGGTTTGAAGACAAATATTTGTTTTATTTAGATTTTTTCTTCTGTTTGCTTACTTTGCAATACATTTTATTGAATTTTATAAAAAATATTAGATAGTAATAGATTTTCTTCATAATCATTGCGTAAATCATTTAGTTTCGTACATAAAATAACATATACACACACACACACAGTACTCACAATAAGTTAGGTATATTGTTATTTACATGAGTGCCTTTCCTATTTGCCCTGAATTTTAATGAAATAAGTAAAAGTTCCCTTTGATATTTCTAATAATGTATGAGAAGAAACATAATTTTCATTAGTTTAATGTTTATTACCCAAAAAATTTAGACAATAACAAGGATAGCCCTAAATAACAAAAATTGACAATGTCAGTAGCGGGTGTTTCCACCATTTGCCACAATGGCAGCTTGACAGTGACGTCTCATGCTCCTCACTAGCCTCATGATGCTGATCTGAGGCAAGGCGTTCCACTCTTCCACAAGTGCTACACGCAGTTCTGCCAGGTCACGTGGGTGTGGTGTGCGATCATCCGTGCTCTATGGGGTTCAGGTCAGGGGACATTGATGGCTATACCATATGAGACACTTCAACTTCCTGAAGTCGAGCTGTGACAATTCTGCCACGATGTGGTGGAGCATTATCATCCATGAACAGAAGGTTGGGTGTGTGCTGGTGGAATTGGGGGATGATGATGGGTTCTGTGATGTCTCTGAGGAAAGAACGTGCAGTGACTGAGCCAACAATAACCAAATCTGTTTTGCACTGACTGGTGATGCCTGTCCAGACTGTTGCTCCTCCTCCACCATTGCAAACCCTGGGGACCATGTTGACCTCAGCGTATCGCTCACTTCGTCTTGTCCAGCAACGGTGACCCGACACTCATCAGTGAACAGGACGGTAGACCACTGCTGCATTGTTCAGGTCACATGGTCTTGTGCCCACTGCAAACGTTCACGGCGGTGTCTTGGTATCGGTGGAGTCGCCTGCAACGGTCGCCTGGCATTCAAGCCAAAGTGGTGGAGTCGGTTGTGAATGGTTTGTCCGGAAACCCTAGTACCCCTCACATCTCGTAAACGGGCCTGCAGCTGTGTGGCAGTTGCATAACAATGTCTGATTGCATAGGTCCTTAGGTACTGGTCATCGTTGCGGTCTGTCACTTGTGGAGCTCCACTCCTAGGTCTGTCATGATCTCTGCCAGTAGTTCTGTGTCTTGATCAGTGGCGGCCGGTCAATAGGAAAACCTTAAAGTTAGGCAGAGAAGAATGCTACTTTAAAATGTAATTATTTAACATAAACATTATTTATTTTAATAATGAAATAAAGCAAAATGTTCATTTGTGTTCGTGTACGCGGGGCGCCGGACAAACGAGTGTCTATGTAGGCACATACATTTTTGAAAAGCATGTGGTTTGTGAGCTCTAATTGGATATTTTCAAATCATTCTTGGGGCGCAGCACTGTGCGTCCCGAACCCTATATTGTTTTTAAATATTTGGGCTCATGTGATTGGACCATTCTCAACGAGGCTTTTCCAGCACTTCTTATGGCAAGATGAGCTGGCTGACTAGATGCAATGTGAGTCATGCCTTTATTTTATGCTAGTAGTAACGCTGCTTAATCACCTGATAAATTGCTATTTACAGGCAAGGATTAAAAGTTTTTTTTATTTATTTTGCACCAGCCGGCACTGGTCATGATGCAAGTCTGCTGATGACACTTTGAGACACACTAAGTTCACGAGCAACATCTGACTGACTGCCACCGACCCGAAGGCGCGCTATGTCCAGGCGGCACTGATAACAGCTTTTTATACTCACAGAATGTTGAAATTGATGCCACATTGAAAAGGGCTGTCTTTTGGTATTGGCCCCAATATAAGGCACACCTGTACACAATGAGACCATTACATGGAAAACACAACATGAGGTGTGTCTAGCATCCCAATACGATTGCCTCCCTGTACCAAAAATGTCTGAAGTGAAACAAACAGCATATGCATATGTATGACATTCACAGAGTCTCACATTATCACTAACTTATTGTGAGTAGCGTGTGATATATATATAAATGAGAGTGAGAGATAAATAGGTAGATGTTTTATTGATCCCAAAGAAAATTCCAGATATCCAGCAGCAATAGAGACAGTAACACAAAATAGGTTGTAGATAGGATTGCACACTGTATATCTTACATATAGTCAATACACACTAGTGCAATGCTAAGAAAAAAACTGCAAGATATATAAGAAGAATGTAAAGTATATAAATCACAAGTTTAAAGAAAAATTTGATGTGCAAATAATATTAATTGTGCACCACAAAAGTGACCATAAAACTGAGTCAGTGTGTAATGGCAATATGTGTAATAGTGAGTTTGTCTTTCATAATTTTTTTATTTACCTGCCGTTTTCTTGGTCATGTGATGCTGGTAACTCCACCCCTTATTTTGCTGTATTTAAAACCATGTATCCTCTTTGATGAATATTTTGAAACAGGATTGTCTCTACTTAATACAATGGTAAGCTGATTATTATACTCTGATTATTCCCAAATTTCATTGAATTCAAAATTTTACATTTGTTTTAGTAAATTATTTTTAAATTATACTGCTTTTCTATTTAACCTTTATATCAAAAGATATTATGTGTAGATTATTATAGATTATTATAAATAATATTATATATACACAGTACAGAACAAAAGTTTGGACACACCTTCTCATTCAAAGAGGTTGAATTTGTATTATGGCAAGAAAAAAGCAGCTAAGTAAAGAAAAACGAGCGCCATCATTACTTTAAGAAATGAAGGTCAGTCAGTCCGAAAAATTGGGAAAACTTTGAAAGTGTCCCCAAGTGCAGTCACAAAAACCATCAAGCGCTACAAAGAAACTGGCTGACATGCGACATGACCGCCCCAGGAAAGGAAGACCGAGAGTCGCCTCTGCTGCGGAGGAGAAGTTCATCCGAGTCACCAGCCTCAGAAATCGCAGGTTAACAGCAGCTCCGATCAGAGAGCAGGTCAATGCCACACAGAGTTCTAGCAGCAGACACATCTCTAGGACAACTGTTAAGAGGAGACTGTGTGAATCAGGCCTTCATGTAGAAGATCTGCTAGGAAACCACTGCTAAGGACAGGCAACAAGCAGAAGAGACGCGTTTGGGCTAAAGAACACAATAAAGAAAACTCGCTGAATGAGAAGGTGTGTACTGTCTGGAAGGTGTGGTCTGTACTGTACATTAGATGCCAGTTTGTTGCACCAAAAGAGAACCATAATAGAAAATGTAAATTATTTAAATATTTTTTCCTAGCAGGTGTGCTGTATTATAAATCATATTTTCATCTCATTTAATTTTGTTATTATATAATTAATTTAATTGAGATTCTTTCAAGGTTTTGGAAAAGGCCTGGGGATATGGAATGATTTGCCTTTTCTTTTCTTTTTTTTTTTTGCATATGCTGCTGAAGAGGTCAGTGTTTGTGGGTTTTGTCCTACTTGCTCTCATTTCTTTGAGCCATGCTGCCTGCAGGATCAAAACATTCAAAGAAGGTAGATGATTTTACACACACACACACACACACACACACACACACACACACCAGCCACAACATTAACACTACTGTCAGGTGAATTGAATAACATTGATTATCAATTATATTCCACTAAACTGTTGACAGAATCTAGGGCACCCATGGCTCATTTATGCCTGTGGACATAAAAGGCCAGTCGTTACAGTAGGTCCAATCCAACAGAAAAGCTAATGTAGCCCAAATTGCTGAAAAAAAGTCCACAATATAAAAGTATCCGAAAACATCCACATCATTACACTCTCACACACACACATGACATAGCAGGCAAAGATTTCAAGATTGTTGAAGGTCTCCAACCTCTGTGGATCAGTCCTTCAAACTCCACAGTATCCA
The DNA here is from genome assembly GCA_013621035.1 of Clarias magur. Classification (NCBI taxonomy): domain Eukaryota; kingdom Metazoa; phylum Chordata; class Actinopteri; order Siluriformes; family Clariidae; genus Clarias; species Clarias magur. The sequence continues at coordinate 296,340 of QNUK01000150.1, forward strand.
ATCCAAATCAAGCACTCGTGGAATGCGCTACACAATCCATTCTGATCCACATAGGCCTCCCTGCAATCCACCTAAAGAAATCCGGGAGGGCTTACGGAGACGTGGAACCTACACAATACTGTGCAATGTTTTGGATTTTCCATCGCTTATCCATGACTTTCTAATCAGGTTCACTTTTTGTTTTTTTCTTTTACTTTACTGGACCTTCGTAAATCTTTGTTGAATATCTCAGATTTGTTGCTGCCACCATGTTGTCACGAAGCAGAAATGTTATTGTATATATTTACAATGATCATCTATAACATTAAAACCTCAATATATTAACATTTGTTATCAATTACTCTGCCCGGACACTCCAAGATTTCATTGACCTAATTTTGCTTCGACAACAGTGCACAGTTTCATTGCAACGTCAATTTGTAAAAGTGATACGTCATGCTCCCAGAACCACTCTTTCACAATTTGAATCCTGGAATATGCCTCTTTTATCAGGGAAGAAAAACTCCATACAGTACATGTGGTTATTCCTGTCTTACACTATATTCAGGTCATCAGCTGACTTCATTTTGTTGCCATATAATGTTGCTGAGTCTAGCCTGAGCAACTGAAGCAACCGCAGATCATAATACTGCCACCAGAGATTGTACAGTGGACACTATGCATAATGGGGGAACGGTTTATGTCCCTGCCTACTTATCCTGATGCGCCTATCACTCTGAAATAGTCAATCTGGACTCATAAGACCTCACCTTTTTCCATCGCTCCAAAGTTCTTTTGCTCTTTATGCTTCCTAGGAAGTTTAAATGATTTTTTTCCCCGTGATTATCAAGTGGGTTTCTTGTTAGTTTCACACAGCTGTTTAGTTCCAATCCTGTGAGCTCTAGTCACATTGTGTGTGAAAATACTTCCACTATTAATTATACCCATGATTTGTATCAGTTTTTTACCATGCGTCTTTTCTAAGTGTTTAAGTGATCTCCATTCATCATTGACTGCATTTCTTCCACAAAGTTGAAGGTTCAGCACAGTCCTTACAGGTTTTTATAACATGTTGGACAGTTCTTAACTCAATTTCAGTAATGTAAAATCTCCTTACTTGTTTTCAGTACTTGATGCAGGCCAATAATTTAACCTTTTGTCAGGGACGGACGTGGACAAGGAAATGACCCAATAGCAGAATTAGATGCTTTAGAATAGCCTTTTATTTATACCCCAGGGAAAAAATGAACAAAGGCTGGGAGAGCAGAGTGTGTGTGTATGCACGTATGTACGTAAGTGTGTGTGTGTGTGTGTGTGTGTGTGTGAGAGAGTTTAGGTGTGTGTGTGTGTTAGTGTATGTACGTATGTATGTGTGTTTATGTTTATTTGTCTGTGCGCGCGTGCGTGTAACGGTCCAGCAGGGGTATGTCCTAGAGCGCACGCGGTGATGACGTCAGGGAATCCTCCGCGAACCCGGAAGTAGCGCGTGCGAGAGTATCCTTGGAGATGGTCCGGCGAATTATTTTTTCTTTTCTTTCCTCGGCGCTGTTTCGCTGCGCGAACTGAGAGCGGATGTCCGAGTCTTTTGTTCTGCCTTTGCTGGGGTGCCGGAGGCTGGTGAATAACGCGAGCGTCGTACCGGGAGGGCAGAAGTGTGGAACGCCGAAGAGTTGACTCAGATCCGAGGTGAGTGCCGCTGAACGGAGATGCAGCTGAGAGCACAAACGAATCCGGGGCGATAGCCAAAATCGAAATCCAAAAACACAGTCCGGGTCATACACGATGATCAGTCCAAAAAACGAGCGAGGTACCAAGGGCGAAGACGAGAGAATAAATCCAGATAGGGTAAGCAGGGGTCGGCAACGAGAAAGAATACAATGACTTAGACTAGCAAGGAAAGCACGGGGCACACGAGCGAGACACTGCGGCGCTGAGTGACACACTCGGCGCGCTTATAAAGCCAAGGGTTGATTGCTTGATTCGATACAGGTGTGCTGTGATTAAGAGCAGAGCGCGTAAGGAAGAACTCAGAAATGGATTATGACTCATGAGTCTGGCTAACTCGTGACAGTACCCCCCCTCCTAGGGACGCCACCTGGCGTTCTGGCTGGTGCGTTGGGGTGTCGCCGGTGGAAGTCAGCAATAAGGGCCGGGTCCAAAATGAATCTAGAAGGAATCCAGCTTCTTTCTTCTGGGCCATAACCTTCCCAGTCTACAAGATATTGGAGACCTTTGCCTCGGCGTCGGGACTTCAAAAGCTTATGCACCGTAAAGGCTTCACTTCCATCGATAATTCGGGGAGGAGGAGCTGGGTGGGTGGGTGGACTCAGTGGGCAAGAAACCAGAGGTTTTATTTGGGAGACATGGAAGGAGGGATTTACTCGACGCATGGTAGACGGCAGGAGAAGTCTAACAGTACAGGGGTTGATGATCTTGGTGATAGTGAATGGACCAATAAACCTGGGAGATAGCTTGCGGGAGGTCGTCTTGAGGGGAATGTAGCGAGAGGACAACATGACTCTTTGGCCCACGCGGTATATCGGTGCCCTGGAGCGGCGTCGGTCGGCTTGTTGCTTAAAGGCCGAAACGGCTCGACGGATCCTAGACCTCGCATTCAGCCACGTCCTCCTGCAACGACGAATGAAAGCTCGAGCAGACGGGACTGAGACTTCTGTCTCCTGAGAGGGAAACAGCGGAGGCTGGTAACCGAGGCAACACTGGAAGGGGGAGAGACCCGTGGCCGATGTGGGCAGGGAATTATGGGCATACTCAACCCATGGGAGCGTCCGGCTCCAGGAATGGGCGTCTTTGGAGGTCATGCACCGGATGGCCATCTCCAGGTCTTGATTGGTCCTCTCCGCCTGACCATTTGTCTGCGGGTGGTAACCTGAGGATAGGCTGGAGGTAGCTCCGATTAGCTTACAGAAGGCAGACCAGAATTGGGCGGTGAATTGGGGACCCCGGTCTGATATGATGTCTGTTGGGAGCCCATGCAGCCGGAAAACGTGGGTGATTAAGAGTTCGGCAGTTTCCTTGGCTGTAGGGAGGCCAGATAAGGGTACGAAGTGGGCAGCCTTGGAAAAGCGATCGACCACCGTGAGAATGCAAGTATTCCCCTCTGAGTTGGGGAGTCCGGTGACAAAGTCGACGGCGATGTGGGACCAGGGCCTGTGAGGGATTGGAAGAGGTCTAAGGGAACCAGCGGGAGGTTTGTTGCTAGTTTTATTCCTGGCACAAGAGTCACATGCACTCACGAAGCGGCGTGTGTCTTCTTTTACGGTAGGCCACCAAAAGCGCTGCTGGACCAGGGCTAACGTCCGTGAGGTGCCCGGGTGGCAGGCTAGTCTGGAGTTATGTCCCCACTGTAGCACGTGGGATCGTTCTGCTTCAGGGACGAAAAGTCTGCCTGGCGGTACCCCAGGGGGACTGGGTTGCTGATGAAGAGCATGCTTGACCCGTGACTCAACCTCCAGTAAGGCCGCTCCTACCAGGCATTGGGGCGGTAAGATTGTGGCGTCAGGTGCTGGATCATGGGGTGGAGAGAACTGCCGAGATAGCGCATCTGGTTTGACGTTTTTCGACCCCGGGCGATAAGACAGGGCGAAATTAAAGCGCGAGAAGAACAGAGACCACCTTGCTTGCCGGGAGTTCAGCCGCTTGGCCGTCCGGAGGTACTCCAGGTTCTTGTGATCCGTCCAGACTAGAAAAGGGGTTTTGGAACCCTCAAGCCAATGTCTCCATTCCTCCAGAGCGAGCTTGACCGCCAGTAATTCTCGATCACCGATGTCATAATTCCTCTCAGCGGAAGAGAGTCGATGAGAGAAGAAGCAACATGGGTGCAGCTTATCATCCTTAGGGAATCTTTGTGATAAGATTGCTCCAACTCCGGTGTCCGAGGCATCCACTTCGACCACAAATTGAAGAGAAGGGTCTGGCTGAAGAAGGATAGGGGCTGAGGTGAAACGCCTCTTTAAATCAAGGAAGGTCCTAGCCGCCTGTTCTGACCACATGAACGGAGTCTTGGATGATGTCAAAGAGATTAGCGGGGCAGCCACCAAGCTGTAGTTGCGGATGAACCGCCTGTAAAAATTGGCGAAACCCAGAAAGCGTTGAAGCTCCTTACGGGTTGTTGGGACAGGCCAGTCTGTGACCGCTTTCAGCTTGACAGGGTCCATCTGAATCTTGGACGGGGCTACAATAAAGCCCAGGAAAGAGACTGTGCTACTGTGGAACTCACACTTCTCAGCCTTTACATAGAGCTGATTCTCGAGGAGCCTCTGAAGTACCTGGCGTACATGCATCTTATGTTCTTCGATGGAGCGTGAGAAGATGAGGATGTCATCTAGGTATACAAAGACAAAGATGTTGATAAAATCCCTGAGGACGTCGTTGACGAGGGCTTGAAACACGCCTGGGGCGTTGGCCAACCCGAAGGGCATGACCAGATACTCGTAGTGGCCTGACGGAGTGTTGAATGCGGTCTTCCACTCGTCCCCTTCCCTGATTCTGACCAGGTGATAAGCACAACGCAGATCCAGTTTCGTAAAAACTTGGGCCCCCTGCAGGAGGTCGAAGGCAGTGGACATCAGGGGCAGAGGGTAGCGGTTCTTGATGGTAATGTCATTCAACCCTCTGTAATCAATGCAGGGACGTAGGGTACCGTCTTTCTTGGCCACGAAGAAGAAGCCTGCCCCAGCGGGTGATGATGACGGCCTTATGATGCCCGCGGCTAATCCCTCCGAAATATACTTATTCATGACCTCCCTTTCCTGGGGAGAGAGTGAAAAGAGGCGTCCTCGGGGTGGAGCTGTGCCGGGTAGAAGGTCGATTCCACAATCATAGGGACGATGAGGAGGGAGAGAAATGGCCCGCGATTTGCTGAACACGGCCTTGAGATCAATATAATCGTGTGGAACCCCAGAGAGATCCGGGAACTCATCGCTGGCTGCTGAGGCGAGGGTAGGGCAGAGAGCAGACTTCAAGCAGGAGGCCAGACAGAGAGAGCTCCATCCCAGGATGGTGTTCTTTTGCCAGTCTATGTGTGGGTTGTGGCGGGTAAGCCATGGGCGCCCGAGAACCAGCTGAGAGTGAGCTTGATGCATGATGAGGAAGGAGATCTCTTCTGTGTGATTGCCCGAGGTCCTCAGAGTAATAGGAATGGTTCGATGGGTGATAGGCGGGAGTGGTGTTCCATCCAGAGCGTGGACAGATAAAGGAGCCTTCAAGGGAACAGTAGGAATGCGCAGTTCCTTGACTTTCGTGTCACTGATCATGTTCTGGTCGGACCCAGAATCAACGAGGGCCTGGGCCACATGGAACTGACTCCGGAGAAGAAGTGTCACAGGCAGGGCGGGACGACCTCTAGGCAGCAGCTCTTGGGCGCCCCCCTCCAGTGTGCCTAGGTTCACTGGGGGGGTCTGGCTTTTAACGGGCACTGTAACCGCAAATGCCCGACCTGGCCACAGTAAAGGCATGCTCCGGCCCGAACCCGTCGCTGTCGCTCCTCCGGTGAGATCTGGGTGCGCCCGACCTGCATTGGTTCAGCCGGGGGGCTGGCTTGCCTGACCGGAGCAGAAGAGGAGCTGGCTTGGAGACGGGGTTGGTTCGAGAGGCGATACCGTTCTCTAAGGCGCGAGTCTATCCGGCCCGCAAGGTCCATCAGAGCGTTCAAGTCTTCGGGGAGCTGCTGGGATGTTAGCTGGTCCTTGACCGACTCAGAGAGCCCGTTCATGAAGGTGTCATACAGGGCCTGGGTGTCCCACTGAGTGGCAGCTGCCAGGGTTCGGAACTCAATGGCGTAGTCATAGGCAGACCGGGGACCCTGACGCAGTTCCAGTAGTTTTCTGGCAGCCTCCCTCCCAACATGGGAGCGGTCGAACACTCTCCTCATCTCCTCAGTGAAAGAGTTGAAGGTGACACAGCAGGGGTCGTTAGCGTCCCAGACGGCAGTTCCCCATTCGCGGGCTCGCCCTATGAGGAGGGTTATGATATATGCCACTTTGGAGCGTTCAGTAGGGAAGGTCGAAGGCTGGAGTTCGAGCAACAGAGAACATTGTGATAAAAATGAGCGGCAGGTACCAGGATTTCCGTCATAGGGCTGGGGATTGGGCAGGCGAGGTTCATGCCGAGCTGGGGGTGTGAGAGCAGATGGGAGTGCGGAGCAGACCTGTTGAAACTGAGTCGATAACTGGGATAGCGACTGGGATATCTGCAGTAGGCTCTGCTGCTGAGAATTAAGGATTGCACCCTGTTGGGCCACAGTTTGGCGCAATTTGGCCTCCGACTGACTAGTGGCGCGGAGTTGGAACTTGGTTCGGAGGCTGGGCCTGGAGTGGGAGGCGTCTGCTGGGTCTGACATGGCCGCAGTGTACTGTCAGGGACGGACGTGGACAAGGAAATGACCCAATAGCAGAATTAGATGCTTTAGAATAGCCTTTTATTTATACCCCAGGGAAAAAATGAACAAAGGCTGGGAGAGCAGAGTGTGTGTGTATGCACGTATGTACGTAAGTGTGTGTGTGTGTGTGTGTGTGTGTGTGTGTGTGAGAGAGTTTAGGTGTGTGTGTGTGTTAGTGTATGTACGTATGTATGTGTGTTTATGTTTATTTGTCTGTGCGCGCGTGTGTAACGGTCCAGCAGGGGTATGTCCTAGAGCGCACGCGGTGATGACGTCAGGGAATCCTCCGCGAACCCGGAAGTAGCGCGTGCGAGAGTATCCTCGGAGATAGTCCGGCGAATTATTTTTCTTTTCTTTCCTCGGCGCTGTTTCGCTGCGCGAACTGAGAGCGGATGTCCGAGTCTTTTGTTCTGCCTTTGCTGGGGCGCCGGAGGCTGGTGAATAACGTGAGCGTCGTACCGGGAGAGCAGAAGTGTGGAACGCCGAAGAGTTGACTCGGATCCGAGGTGAGTGCCGCTGAACGGAGATGCAGCTGAGAGCACAAACGAATCCGGGGCGATAGCCAAAATCGAAATCCAAAAACACAGTCCGGGTCATACACGATGATCAGTCCAAAAAACGAGCGAGGTACCAAGGGCGAAGACGAGAGAATAAATCCAGATAGGGTAAGCAGGGGTCGGCAACGAGAAAGAATACAATGACTTAGATTAGCAAGGAAAGCACGGGGCACACGAGCGAGACACTGCGGCGCTGAGTGACACACTCGGCGCGCTTATAAAGCCAAGGGTTGATTGCTTGATTCGATACAGGTGTGCTGTGATTAAGAGCGGAGCGCGTAAGGAAGAACTCAGAAATGGATTATGACTCATGAGTCTGGCTAACTCGTGACACCTTTATAAAGTAGTGACCTTTTTTTTTTTTTTTTTTTTGGCCGGGAAGTACAGTATGTATACAAGTAAACTGGTGACAGGATCATAAACACCCAAGGCTTATCTATCCCTGCATTGAGCAAAGACCAGCCCATCTAGTCCGATCTCACAGGAAAACCAATGTAGCATAAATTGATGAAAGACAGTTAATGCTAGCTAAGATAGAAAAGGTATCAGAACACTCAGTGCATCACAGCTTGCTGTATAAGAGACTTAGCAAGCAAAGAGATCAAGGTTGTTCATCTAGCCTCCAAATTCCCCAGATGTCAATCCGACTGAGTGTCCATGTGATGCGCTGGACATGTTCTAATACAATCTAGGCGCCAACTTTAAAGGATCTGCTGATAGATACTATAAGTCCTGGTGTCAGATCCCGTGGCACAATATCTGAGGTCTTAAAGGAGTCGTGCCTTAAGCGGTCAGAGCATTTTTGGTGGCACAAGTGGAACCCACATAATACTATTATATTAATACTAATACTACATGTTTTAAAGCTTTTATGTTATGATGGATTGGTGTATACATTGCATTTTAAATTAAAATGTTGACTCTTTTTTTTAGATGACACTCATTGTCGGGATTACATGGATGACACCCTGCATCTGGTTGGATCCAGCTGGACAAACAGCAAGTGTGAAAAGTGCTCATGCAACTCTGGAATCTTTCAGTGCTGTGATTGGTAAATACACTGCAAAATGTTCTACATGTAAAATATAAACAGTAATCAAACTCATTTCTCTGCTGAAAGGATATTTTCCATCACAGCACCCTGAGTGTCTTCCTGTAACAATACATATTTAATATAATGCATTTACCTACTTTCTTATTTTACAGGTGGCCAACAGGCACAGTTGGAGACTGTGTCATTAAGCGTGATTACGAAACCTGTACTTACGAAGTGATAGATCAAGAAAACCCAGATGCTCCATGTGGCTTGGCATATCAGTAACTGGAGTGAATAAAGGTTTATCACTGGAGTAAGGCCAGAGGCACACAGTAATAATATGACATTGATTACTTTTATCTAAAGCTATAATAAAGCCTTAATGCAGAATTATCGATGGTAAGACTTGTGATCTGATTGGTCAAGAAACCTGACTGAGCTCTTTTAAATAATAGAAGAAATCTATACTATATCTACAAAGGAACCACGGTTATGAGTAACAAAATATGATAACTGTCCATACAAGTAACAGGACATGTACACACTGTGCCGAGTCATCCAACAGGCAATACAGGCAGCCGCCTAGAGCCCCGCCTTACAACAAGGGCCCCATGCACCTTGTTAAAAGCATTTCCTTCTCATCACAAGAGAACATGAATACTTAAACATATCATTATATTCACAACACATGGACCCATTAAACATGATGCAATTCGCAACAATGGTGAGAGAGAAAAAAAAATGTACCCACCATATTGAATAAAAAGGTAGCTAGCTGTATAATCAACATGTGACAGATTTCTGGAAATGATTATAAATACAAATAAATGCATAAAAGATGTGAAACGAACACATAAGCACCACATACTAATTTGCATAACACTGCCCTACGATATACTTGGAGAACTGGAGTACCATACAATACACAGTACAATACATAGTTTCCACTATATTTCTTTAAATCGCTCATGTTTGATTGGAAAATGTCCTATTTTAGATCCTTAGGTCCTTATTAGGCAGTTGCATGACAGAAAAGGTGCTGTCAAAAATGAACTTTCCGATATTTTCATCTATGGTAATATGGGTTTAACTGATTTGCACATTTCCTCTCACTATGTCGTCTATCCCGTTGCTGATTTTACAAGGTTCACGCGTATAGGCTAAATGTGTAGTTAATGGCTGTCTACAGTATGTACAGTTGCTAAATTAAAGAGTGAACTTAAATGTGCATGTCTTTGTATGAGAGTGAGTGCTCTCCGTCATTGGGCGTTGGTACTGTGTGTAACCTGGATGCTACTGTAGCTGACAGCAGCGGGAAAATCAACTGTACTGAGAGAAGCTCAGGATGGCATCTAGTCCACCATGAAAAACAAACAACAAAAAAAACATCTACAGAAATATGGTGAAGATGGCAAGTCCATGGCTCAACAGTGCGTAAGCTGTTTCTCATCATTGTGGTATAGTTTGTTCATACAGATGGTTTGTGTGTGTGTGTAGATGTCTTCTTTTTAGAATTAAATATTAAACATAAATAGGTTCAGAAAAACAAACGTGTTTATGTCAAAGATTCCTTTTAAGCTATAATAATTTTAAGCTAAAATAATTCAAGCTAAAAACAGACTTTTTATACACATTTTTAATTGCATACACAATTACTCCAGTGGGCCCAGTTTTCATGATCTTCCCTAGAGCATCACAACCTCACACGGCTGCCACTTTAGGATTGGGTTTTATTAATGATTTTCCAGAGTGTGCAATCAGACTCTCAGATTCGTGTGATGTTTGGTGCAGCTGACGCCAAAACTTTTTCTACTTTATGGAAGCACTCACAGGAGTTTCCGTCTTAGTAGGATCCACAGGGGTAATGATAGCTAATATCATGTGAATCATTGAAATAGGGTTAGACCAGATTTGGGTGTACTCCAAGGAACAGATTAAGCTCACTCTGCTTATTGATTGTGGCAGCAGATACTAATGAAGCTTTTGATCTTTCAGCTCATCGTCACAACTTGACAATTCGGGGGAGAATGCCTGTGACCATGAAGGCTCTCTGCACAGAATACATACAGTACATTTTGGCACTCTTTGCATACAAAAATGACTCTCAGTCATCTAGAAAGTCACGATAAGGGAGGGCAATTTTACAAAATCTTTTGACAGTTACCATAATGGTTGTTAAGGTTCAAGTGCATGAATTCTCTGTGAGGAATTACACTGATGTAATGATGACCTATGAATTATTCAAAAGTAAAAAAAAAAAAAACTTAAGTCATGAACCAGTGAGAAACTGGTGCAGATGATGACAGATGATCAGGGTATAGTATAGTATTATTATCCCAATGATGCTGAATGCTGAGGTTGTTATTGTATCTTTAGGCACTTTGCAACTTGTCACCCATTTATTTAATTTAACCTTAATCGACTTTAATATGAAAAAAATGTGGAGAGGCTCATGACTTTCGCACAGAACTTTATATGACCAGGGTCATTGTGATGTCTGTAGAAGTTTGTACTGTAGCATATTTGTAGAAATGTGATGTGCTGCAATAATTTACACCAGTACTTTGTGTCTCACTAAGTGGTTTGTTAACGAGATACCTGGGTGTCCTTTAGCAGCGTACAATGAGTATAGCGCTAAACATGAAACAAAAACACTGTGGTGCTCAATATACTAATAACTAATTAGAAATAATTCAATAATCCACAGAAGTGGGAGAAGTCAGTGTTGATAGCAGATACTGGTTTGGATTACAGTAATACTAATAAAGATAGAGGATGGGAGCATATATTGTTCTAGAACTTGGTTATATCTTTTAGCATTGATGGTGCCTTTCCAGATGTGTAAGCTGCCCATGCAACACGCACTCATGCAACCCCATACCATCAGAGATGCAGAACTGAGCGCTGATAACAATTTGGGTTGTCCTTGTTCTCTTTAGTCCGGATAACATGGCGTCCCAGTCTCCCAAAAAGAACTTCAAATTTTGATTTACTTGACCACAGAACAGTTTTCCACTTTGCTACAGTCCATTTTAAATGAGCCTAGGCCCAGAGAAAACGCCTGCGCTTCTGGATCATGTTTAGATATGGCTTCTTTTTTGACCTATAGAGTTGTGATGTATGTGATGCAGTGCCGTCTAAGGGCCCAAAGATCACGGGCATCCAATATGGTCTTCCGGCCATGACCTTCACGCACAGAGATTGTTCCAGATTCTCTGAATCTTTGGATGATATTATGCACTGTAGATGATGATAACTTCAAACTCTTTGCCATTTTTCTCTGAGAAACTCCTTTCTGATATCGCGCCAATATTCTTCGCCGCAGAATTGGGGGAATTGGTGATCCTCTGAGATCCATCTTGACTTCTGAGAAACACTTCCACTCTGAGAGGCTCTTTTTATACCCAATCATGTTGCCAATTGACCTAATAAGTTGCAAATTGGTCCTCCAGCTGATTCTTATAAGGTATGTACATTTAACTTTGCCGGCCTCTTATTGCTATTGTTTCAACTTTTTTTTGGAATGTGTAGCTTTCATGAAATCTGAAATGAGCCAATATGTGGCATGACATGTTAAAATATCTCACTTTCAACATTTCACATGTTGTCTATATTCTATTCTGAATAAAATATTGAAATTCGAAACTTCCACTTCATTGCATTCTGTTTCTATTCAATTTGTACAGTGTCCCAACTTTTTTGGAATATTGTACATTTAAAAATGTACATAATTTATTTCTTTCTAACACCTTTACATAGGTACAGCCTTTGCACTCTTTACTTAATTTTTACTTCTGTACATTCTGTAATTTTAAATGCAAACTAAATGGAAGACTAACTGTTGCGACAGCATTGCATTCACAATGAGGAAAAAAAAAACTGCTTCACTTGTGTTTTATGCTAACCAATGGCATGGAAGAATCTCATGGAAGAAAACTTTGAAAGGGCAGGGTGAAATTAGCATATTCCTGAATATATAATTATCATTTCCATTTACCATTTAAATTTAACACATACAATTACATTCGACATTTACATTTAACACTTAATCATACCTGCAGAGCAATATAGGCAATGTAATGTAATCCAACTACTCTACCTTTATAGTATGTGGGAGGAAAATGGCAAAAAATCTCAGGCCGTTTTTTTTTTTTCTTGAGAGTGATCTACTTGCTGAATCTTCATGGAAACGACTGCAGACGACTCCGAGCCATCTCAGCCGGGATCGCCATTTACGTACGTTCGGCCGCCTTTAGAACTTTGTGCCATTCACACTGTTTTATTGCGGCTAAGAGTCTCATCATCTTAATGTGCTTAAAGTCTTCTGTAAAGCATTTTGAATCTTCATTCACAAAAAAATGTAAGTCACCGGTTCACGTCCTTATTTAAATGTTACTTGTATGTTCGCATACAGCATTTTTACAATTTTACAGAATTCCATGTATTAACTTAAAGTTTGAACACATTGAAATACATTCACATGTAAATACATTTTTACGTACGATGACATGTTAAGTTTAATCACATTACCTACATTTACCCGTGTCCTATGGATCAGCAGGGGGAGCTCGGATACTGTAGCTGTTCTCCTCATTACCCTTTTCTACACCATGACTAAGCACCAATATTACCCAATTCTATTGCACAACTTATCCTGATATAGAATGTTTCCTGTCGGTTTTCATAATACTGATAATCCCGCCCTCTTTTCTGTTGTATTTAAACCCATGCACACACTTCAGTTCATAAATTTCCAGCATTAGAGTGGAAAAATGGTGAGTTGACTTAACACATTATTGTGAATTATTTTAAATTACCGTGAATTAATTATCTGTAATCATCATTTATACTTTCATTATCATTATTTGAAATTACATGGAGTTTATTTATTTTTTATACAGAATGTTTTTGTGCACACATTTGTTTAAATGGCTTCTCTAATGGCTATTATTTAGACTTTTGATGTTTACATGCACTCTTGCAAGCACATTTTCTATATTTTCTATATTTGTACAGCTAAATTGTTCTTATCTTCTAAAGCTATATTTTGTATAGCTAAAGTTTTTCTATATTTTATTTCTTATCGATAATCTTTTTTTTTTTTTTAAAGGTCATGGACATTTTATTGCATATTGTAATGTTTATGACTGTGTATGTGACAAATAGAATTTGAATTGTAGTTTCCTACTGTGAACATTTTTATATATATGGCCAAATTTTAACACAACAAAAAATTTTAAGGTACATTTGTTTCGTAAATAATTCTGTCCACATGACCTACAGTTTAGAAATTTCTTTGTCCTCATGAAAATGCAAAATACCCTGTTAAGAGCTGTTAGGAGCATCCCTAATCAACAGGGAGCCAATCAGAAGCCTAGACAAAACATTATTGGTTGCGCTTTATAGCAGTTCATCGGGTCTCATCCCAAACTGATGTCGCTGTCGGCGGGGTCCGTGTCTTCAGAGTTTGGTATGTAGCAGCAATGAGCTTCATAGCACATTCAGGCACCTCTGGTCATTAATGCCATGTGTGAGTTGTTACATGCGTGTACAGTACATACAGTAAGTCCAGTAAGCAACGTTAACACAGTCACTGGTTTACTGTACGTAAGTCCACTATTGCACAAATATCCTCCTAAACAACTGATGTAAAATCAAGGAGAGTTTTCCAAAGATCCATTTTCAATGACCAAAACTTTGTTTGCATGTGTACAAAAGGCCAAAACAGCAGATAAAAATCTTTTTAAATCTTAAAAAAAAAAAAATACCCAGCTATGTGGGGACATGGCCTTTGTTTGGTCATGGAAAATAACCTTTAAAGTTAAAATTATAAAAGGGTTGCTATAGTTCTCTTGAAAAAAAAAAGCAATTTTGTTCTGATCAATTTGTTCATCTTCTTTTTTGTTACAAAGGCTGTGCTGAAAAGTTCAGTGTTTGTGGGGTTTCTCTTGTTTGCTTTCCTCCATATGAGCCATGCTGCCTGCTGGCTAAAAATGCAGAAACCAGGTAAATGTTCACATACAACCACCATCACCACACACATACAGGAATGCACAAGCAATCCTTATACCTGGCTTTAGAAGCAAAGCTAACAGGATTTCAAAACCAAATTTGTACTGGATTGTATTTGTATGTGGCGCCACCTTTTTGCATGGGTGGCACCACAGAACACAAGGTGAGGTATTACGGAAAAATGGCAGTTTTATTTAGAAACAAATGGGGAAGGAGAGGGTTACAGTAAGAAGGAAGGGAAAGCCCAAGATCCATTAACATTAATTACCGCCAACCGGCGCACCTGCAGAAGGGGGGACGCCTACATAGGGAGCCTACGGAGTGAGCGAGGAGCGACAACAGGTTGAGGCGCACGCCCATCACAGGCACACACAGCCAGAGATGTTTTCAAAATAACTTGAAGGTAGCATAATTAGTAATCTGATTACTTTTTACATATAATAATCAGTAGTGTAATAAAATTACAGTTTTAAGGTAGTAATAGGTAATTTGTAGAAGATTACTTTTTTTGAGTAACTTACCCAACACTGGTTATGCAGTATATTATAGTTTACCATTGCAGCTCATATCCTAGTAAAATTTCTTATGAGAAAACCATTATTATTATCATTATTAAGGTAGTTCTAATAGTTTTTTTTTTGTATAATTATTTGCAATGTATAAAATTTCTCTATATGTGACTCTTACGCTATAGTACAGTACATAAAACGTCTTCCAAGCAGAATTTTGGTTTTTGTCTTCCATTTTCCTACTCATCTTTCCTACTCCTTATGATGATTCTCATGATAACAAATCAGCGATGTTTCCACCAGTCAGACACATGTACCGTTGTGTACCCTGGATTAATTGGGTGATTCAGCCTTTTAGAACAACAAGACACCATCAGCTGAGACAGCTCCACCACGGGCTGATTAGACTGTGGTGTGTGTCAAGCAGTGACTAAGTCACCATGACTTCAGCCGCACCCTTCAGCAAGTTCCTTGATTTCCTTCCTTTGGGATTACAAGCAGAACTTGCCTGTTCATTTCCGCTAGCCTCCTAAGGATGACACAATGTCTTTTATGATGGGGCCTCAGGACTTTAAGTTTCAAAGGCATCCTTACTTTGTACAAATTTTGTGGTGTGTGCCTAAATCTCTGATCTCTCCACGCTCACTAAGTAGGTGGCCTCGCCCTTCTGGAAGTGTGTGGAATGGGCACAGGAATGTCTCTCTGTCTATTATCTATTCATACAGGCTTTGGAATCTCTGTAACCGTGGCAATAGTTTGCTTCTTACCTAGAAGATATAAGGTGACAAGGATATGGCTGCACCACGCAGACTCTCCACTGGTTTTCCACAGGGCTCAGTACTTGGTCCTCTTCTGTTCTCCCTCTATACCTGGTCTTTTGGTTAAGTCATATCATTGCATGGCTTTTCATACAATTATTATGCAGATGACACACAACTTATGCTCTCCTTACCTCCCTCAGACACTGAGGTTCTCATCCTGGATGGCTGCTCATCAGCTGTAGCTCAATCCGAGTGAAACCGAACTGCTGTTCATACCTGGTGATTATCCCCCAGTGAAGACCTTGTGATCTCCCTGGACAACAATCAAATTATTCCTTCAGCCACTGCCCACAATCTTGGGGTAACTGTGGACAAAAGTCTAGCATTTTCCCTACACATCGCTAACCTTACTTGCTCTTGTCGATTTCTTCTTTACAGTATCAAAATAAATCTGCCAATTTTTTTCTTCACAGGCTACTCAGGTGCTTGTTCAGTCCCTTGTTATTTCAACACGGGACTACTACAACTCACAATTGCAAGTCTGCCTCTGTCCACCATTCACCCTTACAGATGATCCAGAATGCAGCTGCACATCTTGTTCTCAACCTTCCCAAATTCTCCCACTCCACTTCTCCGCTCCCTGCACTGGCTTCCTGTAGCTGCCTGTATCAAATTTAAAACGCTGAAGCTCACATACAAAGCTAAAAAATGGCCCCGCACCCACTTACAGGGGTTGGACAATGAAAGTAAACGCTGGCCAATTTAATGTTGGAGGTTTCATGGCTAAATTTGACCAGCCTGGTGGCCAATCATCATTGATTGCACATCCAACCAATAAGAGCAGAGTGTAAAGATTTAATTAGCAGAGTAATTGCACAGTTTTGCTTAAATTATTACAATGCACGCAACATAATGTGTGACTTTATCAGAGTTCAAAAGAGGACAAATTGTTGGTGCACTCTCGCTGGCGCATCTGTGACCAAGACAGCAAGTCTTTGTGATGTATGAGCCACCGTATCCAGGGTAATGTCAGCATACCACCAAGAGTAAATGTGGACACAAGAGGAAGCAGTCTGAAAGGGATGCTCAGGTGCTAACCCAGATTGTATCCAAAAAACATAAAACCACAGCTGCCCAACTCACTGCAGAATTAAATGTAGACGTCAACTCTCGTTTTTTCACCAAAACGTTCGTCGGGAGCTCCACAGGGTCAATGTACGTGGCCGGGCTGCTACAGCCAAACCTGTGGTCACTCGTGCCAATGCCAAATGTCAGTTTCAGTGGTGCCAGCAGCGAAAGTCTTGGGCTGTGGACAATGTGAAACATATACTGTTCTCTAACTCCACCTTCAATGTCTTCCCACGTCCAGGAGAGTTACAGTGTGGAGAAGCACCAAAGAAGCGTACCACCCAGACTGTTGCATGCCCAGAGTGGAGCCTGGAGGTGGATCAGTGATGGATTGGGCTGCAATATCATGGCATTCCCTAGGCCCAATACTTGTGCTAGATGGGCACATCACTGCCAAGGACTACTGAACCATTCTGGAGGACCATGTGCACCCAATGGTTCAAACATTGTATCCTAAATACGGTGTCGTGTATCAGGATGACAATGCACAAATTAAAGAAAAATGGCTCAAAATCCCCCTGGCTACTGTGCAGGACTTGTATCTGTCATTCCCAAGACGAATTGATACTGTACTCACTCTGATATACTGTATAACAGACACTTTTCTGTTCTGGCACCTACAGTAGGTGGTGAAATTAACTTCTTCTAGATGTCTGTACAGCCTTCCCAACTGTACTTGACTGATGGCACTTAGTTGGTAAATGATGGCCCAATGTAAGTATCTATCCAATGACGGAAATTTAAAAGCACTTTTTGTAAGTCGCCTCTAGATAAGAGTGTCTGCCACATGCCTAAATGTAAAATGACTTAATTGCGACCTGTCATCAAGTATTACGTTAGCGAAAATCTATTAATAAATACTGTACTTTATCTTCCTGATCATTCAACACAATTGCGAGTCAAAACAAGTTATTTTTTTCTAAGCTCATTCTTAAAACTACTTTGTTTTTCGTGCCCCTCCTTGTAAACAAACTCAAACTGCTATCAACAACTGGATATGAAACATTAGTAAACTTTGTGCTAAAATGGAGGTTATTGAACCAGAAATAAAAAAAATATATATATATGCATGATTTAAATAAAACAAAATCAGATGTAATATCTGAGTTGATGTGACCCGAGTCACAACTGTGATCGGGTTGATGGTGCCAGAAATTGCGGGAGTGAAAGAAAAATCCATAAAGTAACTTAAATAAGCACTCTTTATAACTGTATTGAACATGGAGCTAAACACCAAATTGAGATCCACTCTTGTCAGCCATGAACATGAATATGAGGCAATAGTGAACACAGGTTCAACTATACTAGACAGTTACAGATTGGAAAAAATGATGTAATGTCTTTAAATTTCAGATTACTTTTTCCATCTAGACTTATGTTGTTGTATCTGCATTATTTGGATCTGCATTATTTTTATGCATTGTGCTGCTGCCACATAATAAGCTGAATAGATAACTGCATAATTGACTAGGAATATATGTATACACTGTAATATTGATCACTAACTCTCTTTAAGGTATGACTCACTGTAAGGATGATGTGGATAAGAAGTGGCATCCAGTTGGATCCTCCTGGAATAACAAAGAGTGTCAAAGATGCTCATGCACAGCTGATTCCATGAAATGCTGTGATGGGTAAATACAGACAATACAGCAAAATGCTCTTAGATGAAACATATATAAAGGGCTGAACATATTTAAGGTTATTGAGACTCCAAGATTGCCAGTAGCACTCCATTTCAGGTGTAAAATAAACAATTGATTTCATTCAATCTGATGTCAAACAAAATGAAGTCGGCAAAAATAGAATTCAGGACACGCAAAGCTATAAGAAAAAATTTCCATCCCAGACAACTACAGCTAGGTTCATAAGCATTTGGACAGTGAAGCTGCTCTTTTTTATGGCTTTCAAGGCTTCAAGGTTTTCAAGGCTTCTTTTGTACGTTACCATACTCGACTTAAAATTAACTTGTGTGAGATGAGATGTGATTGAAGTATACTTTTAATGTATTTTTCCCCAGATATGAATATTGTATTGTATTTTGTATGCAAGCATGTTCAGTCATTTTTGTGCTCTGTTGTTAATTCTATGCTCAATAATTAAAAATTATTGCAAGAATTTAACTTTTTAAATAGGCTAATATTTCTAATATATAATTTATTTTGTAATGATCTTTTATTTAATTTTACAGATGGCCAAAAAGAGTGTCTGGAGCCTGCAGGATCAAATATGATTATGAAACATGCACATATGAACTGCTTCATCTGGATAAAGGTACTTCCTGTGGCACTACTGGAAAGTGATTATGATGAACTGCATTGAGGTTCATCATAAAAAAAAGAAATCAGAAGCACAAAAATAATACAATGGTGACTTTGATTTGAACCCGCAATAAAGCATTTCAGACATACCGAACAGTTTCTGAGTATTATATGGTTTAATGATACAATAAACGGGGTAAGACCTGAATTTAATCCTGAATAAAATACAAAAAAAAAAAAAACTATTAAATGGGTTCTGAACTAAAATGCGGGCTATAATAGCAAGCATAATCTATAATACAGTAACTATTCAAATTTGGAAACACTGTGGCAACAAAATAGAAAAACTGAGCAATGTTTAGCAATGTTTCATTAATTCATTATGCACTTGTAAAAATGTTGAAAAGTAAAAATGTTGATATGTAAATTCAACATGGCTGAATTGGCATTGCTGAAACATTATTGAACAACGTTGTATGACCCATTGGTATTTGGTTGTGTTTGTATGTGAGAACAATTTTGCCGTACCAACATTGGTGATTTAATGTTGGTTTCAGTAATGTTTTTCCAATTTTAGGAAATTAATCACATTTTATTTTAAAGAAACCAACAACAATAACCCCATTAAATATTGTATTTTCCAGTGAGAATAGTCCAGCATCCATTTGTTTGTCATACTGTATACAATATATAATTTTTAAATTGTCATGTTTCCACAGCACTGTGGTTTAGTGGTTAGCATTATCACCTTGCACTTCCAGGGTCCGGGTTTGATTCCCGCCTCCATGTGTATGGAGTTTGCATGTTCTTCCTATGTTTGGTGGGTTTTCTCTGTTCCTTCGACAGTCCAAAGACATACAGATTAGATTAATTGCCCGTAGTATATATATTATATATATATATATATAATATATATTGCATATACTGTATGTGTAAGAACAACTAACATTTCTTTAAAATAAACACCTTAAAAAGGAGAACATGAAACATGCATTTAAAAAGATTGTCCTGTATTCATCATAGAATGCCTATAAGTTCTCATTACCTGTATACCCCTTCAGTATAAGATACACAGTATATTTCATTCATTGCTCACATTTAGTAGAAAACAGAGATGGGTAATAAGTTACATTTATTCCATTGCATTTACAGTGAAACCTTGGATTACGAGCATAATTCGTTCAAGAAGTGGACTTGTATTCCAAAACACTCGTAAACCAAATCAAATGTATCCATGAGAAATAATGAAAACTCAAATAATTTGTTCCACAGCCCAAAAAAAAACATAAAAATAATTAATACAATATCTAAAGTAAAAATAAAGCAAAGTAACCTTCACTTTACCCTTTAAAAAGTTTAAATAAATCCTGACAGATAAGTGTTTCCGCTTGTGTGTGGAGGCGGCGTGTATTTGTGTGTGTGTGTGTGTGTGTGTGTGTGTGTGTGTGTGTGTGTGTGTGTGGAATTAGCCGCTTCCCTCACCTCGTCTTACACAGCAAAACTCCTCCTCCCTCCCCCCACCTCGCTTTTTAAGTTTCACAACAAACAAACACACACACACACACACAATGAAAACACTGTTTTAACTGAAAAAAAGAAATATTTCTAAATCACTGGTGTAAAGTAAAAAACAAATGAATGAGCACTTTACCTTTGAAAAGAATTGTGACAGAGCTGAGTGTAAAACAGAGAGTGTGTGTCTGTATGTATGTTTGAAGCCGGGAATCGGAGTGTAAAGACGAGAGTGTGTGTATGTGCATGTATCGGTGTGTGTTGGTGTCAAATTATGCATGCACACGCACATAGGAGAGACGATTACCCAAAATTCCACAGTGCTGGAGAAAGAAAAAACATTGGCTCAGTTGTGATCACATGATGCTCTGTGTCAGAACAAGACCGCATGCGTGATACATGATACTCGGCACTCATAAACCAAGACTTGCTCAGTTTTTCAAGCCAAAATTTATTAAAAATCTTTGCTCGTCTTGCGGAACACTCGTAAACCGCGTTCAATCCAAGTACAATCCAAGGTTCCATTGTACTTGAGTAATGTTTGAAAAAAAATTACTTCAATGAATAGTTTTCCTGCACCATACTTTTTACTTTTACTTGAGTAGATTTGTGAAGAAGAACAGCTACTCTTACTCCGCTACACTCGACTTTTCTAACCATTTATTTGACACATGCGGCTGGTGGATCTACCACATGACTGTGTTTCACCAATCAACTGCAGTAACAATAACCACATGACCATACACATACTGGCAGCATAGCAGGAAAAAATCTTCATCCGTGGTAGCATTAGCAGAGGAATCTGCATCCAATGCTACAACAGAAGAGAATATACACCCCAGGCCTTATAAACAAAGCATGTTTCGCTTCCACAATGTAAATGCAAATTTCAGACATTTCAGCATATTAAAACTTGACCTCTAACCTGAGGAAACATGCCACAGTAAATGTAGCCGTTTCATGGAATGTTGCAATGTTAACATATATAATTATTATACAGATGGTACTCAAGCGGAATAATGATTTTACCGCTGTGCCTTACGGCCACAGCATGTGCATTTGCTTTTACAGCTAAGTGGCGATATATAACTGTAGACTGATGCGTCAGGCCTTAGATCATTCTCTCAAGGGTTAATGAGCCACAGCTCCTTTAGAGCTGCACATAGTAGCGGATAAAATCAAATGAAACATTGTATTTAAACAAATTCATAAATCACAGTACTAAAATTACAGTACACATTTAAATTTTTTATAAAATTTAATTAAAAGATCAAATTTAAGCAAAGTGAAAGTTAACACTCTGAGCCTTTAGATTTTATCATGTGTAATTAGAAAATCTACACATGTAGGGTTTTGTGTCATCTTATATTTTGTGCTCTTTAAATTTGTAGTAGATTTATTACGGGACATAAATGAAACTAAATGACCATAAAATTCAAACATTGTCAGGACGTTCAGCATCTCCCCGTCAGCAGATGTCTATGTTTTTTTGCGTTATTATAAGAATTAAATGCAGTAGGCTGTTATGACTCACTCACTCACTCATCATCTATACCGCTTTATCCTGTATTCAGGGTCACGGGGGCCTGGAGCCTATCCCAGGAGACTTAGGGCACAAGGCAAGGTACACCCTGGACAAGGTGCCAATCCATCGCAGGGCACACACACATACTCACACTCATTCACACACTACGTTCAATTTGGGAACGCCCATTAACCTAACTTACATGTCTTTGGACTGTGGGAGGAAACCGGAGTACCCGGAGAAAACCCACCAAGCACGGGGAGACATGGACTCGTACAAGGCTGTGTCTTGTGCGTCATACAACGTGCAGAAAGCGATGAAGGAGGCGAAGCAGCACTAAGGGAGGAAACTAGAGTCACAGCTGCCACAGAGTCCCTGTGGCAGGGACTAAGGACAATAACAGACTACAAAGCACCAACATCCGGTATGATGGATGTTTTCTATGCTAGCTTCAAGGCTGCAGCTAAAGACGCTTGCAATGCTAATGCTAGTGGCGCCATCAGCAGCAGACAGGAAGACACTGCCAGCACTGGAAATGTCTTCATCATCTCCAACCATGACGTGAGGAGAGCCTTCAAGAGAGTGAACCCTAGGAAAGCAGCAGGACGATATCTCTCAGGATGGTAATCCCCACATGCTTTAAAGAGTCCATCATTGTTCCTGTCCCGAAGAAACCCCATCCTGCTTTCCTCACTGATTATCGCACTGTAGCCCTCACCTCAGTAGTGATCATCTTCTCACTACCATTGTACGCATATGACTGCACCACTACCACTACCAACTCCACCACCATCGTCAAGTTCGCTGACGACACCTGATGAATTCTGGAGAACTGGTGCCAGAGGAACAATCTCCTTGTAAACGTCAGCAAGACAAAGGAGTTGATAGTGGAGAGGAACTACCAGACCCCCATCATCAACAGGAGCTGTGGAGAAAGTGGACATCTTCAGATACCGCTGTGTCTGGACCTGTCATGGTCTTGTCACATCAACACCGTAGTGAAAAAGACCCGGCAGCATCTCTACCACATCAGACACTTGAGAGACTTCAGACTGCCCTCCAGGATGCTCAGGAATTTCTACTCCTACACCATAGAGAGCATCCGGAAACATCACGACCTGGTTAGGTAACAGCACCATGCAGGACAGACAATCTCTACAGAGGGTGTTAAGATCAGCTGAGCGCATCATCCGCACCGAGCTCCCTGACCTGCACTCTATCTACAGTAAGTGGTGCTGGACCAAGGCCAGGAAGATCTGTAAGGACCTCAGTCACCCCAGCATATCTTCTCCATATTTGTACAGCTAGGTTTTCTCATATTTTTCTTATATTGTATATTTTGTCTTCTATAGATATATTATTCTTATCTTAGCTACATCTAAATTTTTCTATTGTATTCCTTTTTTTATTTGTATCCTTTACCTTCAAGGTCATGGGCAGTCGTTTACGTATTTCACTACATATCGCAATGTGTATGAGACAAATAAAATTTCAATGTTTAATTATATTTGAAAACTGCGTCAAATGAAAATTTCACTTTGCGCCACGTGGATGAATGACATGAAATGTGACTGATTTATTTTGGCTGCTGTCGTTTTTTTCCGCGGCAGTAAGCATGGCTGTAATAGCCCTTGATTACCTACTGTAATTATACATATTATAAGTTACTCTTAATTGAGTGATATTATGGATGACTACTTTTTTTTACCTCTACTTGAATAATAGTATTTAGAAGTACAGCCACTCTTACAGAGTTCATCTTTTGGCTACTCTACCCACCTCTGGTAGTAAAGAGTAGACAGTTCAGTACACAGAGCAGTCTGGAATGTAAACAGAAATGAATGGAAGGGAAGGGAAATCCCTCCTCTAAAGATAAAAGTTTGTGCTGAAATTGCTCTGGCAGACAAACTCAGCTTTATTGTGCCTAAATAAGGTCTATTCTTCAGAAAAAAAATATGTCTTCAATCGGATGATTTTGGGGTCTAAATAAAGCACACAGAGGCTTTATAAAATGTGCACATCCAGGTGTAGTTCATTTACACCTGTAGTTAATTTTCACCAATTTACCTGCCTGATGGAGTTGCCTGGCAACCGACATTAAAAAGCCTGCTTAGCTAAACTCAAAGATCCCTGAGTAGGCAACTGTGGTGTTGCAACATTTTTCATAGCATGCACCTATCATGCTCACTTTTAGAAGTAAGTATAAACACAAAGGAAAATGCATTACTATATTGTATTCAGTGTATCCTGAATTCAAGCAATAACTGAGACAAAAAATATCAAGCCCCATTGTTTTAACGATGTAAATAAAGTTGTACCTTTGGTCATTATAATAAAGAATGAGTAAACTAGATGATGGCATTTTGTAACAAGGGCACTGGTGGTTCAGTTCTAGGTGTTTCGCCTGCCATACGGAAGGCCCATGTTTGATTCCCAGTCAGTGCCCAAGCCCGAATAAAATGGGAAGGTTGCATCAGGAAGGGCATCCGGCGTAAAACCTGTGCCAAGTCGTTGTGTTGACCGGATAGTCCGCTGTGGCGAACCCTTACGCAGCCAAAAGACCAACAACATGGTATTCTGTGATACAAAAAATTCCTTTTCATGAAAATTGTAGATTTCACATAACCATAAATGTCTTATTCTTTAATATTTTTCACAATGTCTTATCCTTTAATATTTTTAAATGGTGTGCAATTTGCTGTGGCGTAAAAATATATGTCATTCAAAACATGTTCATGAGGTTACTTGGTACAATGGAACCTTGGATTATGACCATAATTGGTTCCGGAAGCTGGCTCGTATTTCAAAACGCTTGTAAACCAAAGAAATAATGGAAACACAAATTATTCGTTCCACAGCCCAAAAAAATAAATACATAAAAATAATTAATAAAAAATATAAAGTAAAAATAAAACAAATTAACCTGCACTTTACCTTTGAAAAAACTACAAATAAATCCCAACACATAAGTGTTTCCTTTTGTGCGCGCAGGCGCTGTGTTTGTGTGTTTGTGTGTGTGTGTGTGTGTGTGTGAAGCTGAAGTAAGGAGCCCCTCCCTTCTCCTCGTCTTACACAGCTACCCTTCCTCCACTTTTATTTAAGTTTCACACACACGTGCGAACATAACAGAGCACTCTCTAACGACACTCGATTGAGCGACACACTAATGGAATCACTGCTGTAAAGTAAAAATAAAACAAATTAACCTGCACTTTACCTTTGAAAAGAATCACGTCAGACCAGTGTTTCAGAGAGTGTGTGTATGTGTGTGTGTGAAGGCGAAAGGCGGAGGGGTTCAATGACACGCATGCACAAAGACACAAAGTGCAGGCTGATACAGAGAGAGAAAACGGATCTTTTTTGGGGGGGGGGGGGATTTTTCCCCTATCCTCCTTAATTTAGTCGTGTCCAACTCCTCCCCATCACTAGGGGGCTCCCACATTAAGGCTACTACTACCACTCAGCCGGGAGGGCCGAAGACTATCACTTCTTTCACGACCGCCTCTTTTCGAACCACTTGCTCGTTGGGGGCAGCATAACACACTCAGAGGACGGCGCTGTCCACTCCTTCCGCTTGCGCGAGCTCACAGATGCCTCTGATTGGCTGTAGAGCGGTGATTAATGTGGGAACACTAAGTGCCTCTGAGAGAGCTCGGCCAATCAGCTCTCTCTAGACCTCCAGCTGCGAGAGGTTACAGCATCACCCGGGAATCGAACTCGCGATCTCCGGATGATAGGGCGAGTGCTTTACTACTGCGCCACTCGGAGGCCCGAGAAAATGGATCTTTATCCCCTCTAAAGACACTTGCTTTTGCTTAATAAACAGTACATGCATGCAATATGCTTATATGTTAATGTAGTGTTTGAACAAAATGGACTTCATGGGCATTAATCAGAGCACAGCGACGAAGTAAAAGTGTGTGTATAATTCTTAAACATGCATAAAGTATGAATATAATGGTTTTTGTCTTCATTGCAATATATTAATAAATATAAATATAAGCACTAGTTTCCTATATACTGTATGGAAATGTATTATTTAATATATATTTAATATATAATATTTTCTGTAAGGGATAGAGAAACAAAGGTAGTTTTAATGTCCTGGGTTGACTTGAAAGGCCCTCATACTTTCATAATCCGCATTCGAGTGTATATTCATGCTGACCAATACATATTCAAAAAGGTTTAAAATAGTACAGTTTCAGCACAAGCAGATTTGTGACCAAAATAGGTCATCGTGTTTTAAAGTGGGAGTAATGGGCGATGTACATCCTCAGAGGTGCGCTTTCAGAGTAATTTGCTACCTTACACCAAGGGTGCTAGTGTCATTGGAGAGGAAAGTTTATCCTTGTGTACTGTGTGAACTCTGCCTAATTATTTGTCATGTATGTGTTTTCATTTTTATATCATATATATATCAATCATTCATTCTTCTTCTGTAGCAACTTTAACCAAGTAAGGGATGCAATGGATCCAGAATGGAAGCCAGTCCATCATAGGACACTATGCACACACACACACTCACACTCGCGCACACACACACACACACACACACACACACACACACACACAAAACTCCATGAATGCAGTTTGTTTTCATTGCTTTTTACACTGTGGTGCTGGGAAATGTATGAATCTGCGTATGATCTGCAGTGCTGTAAGAGCAGGGTTTAATTTGTTATTACCAACACTGTCGGCTGCGTCACCATTTCAAAGCTTTACTGTTGCTAAAAACCTGTACAATATCACTCACCTGCGGAGACAGCTTGCTAAATGTTAATTACTGGACCAGTTACATAACACATGTGATGATTAAAATGGAAAGGTATTCCATTTTTGTCAGAAAAAATATATTTTATGAGCTCCATGAAAAAAGTAAGTGAACTCTTGGAATTACTAACTCGTTGACCTCAACTTGGAAGCAATAACCCCAACCAGGCGCTTCCTGTAGCTGTGGATCAGACCTGCACATCGTTCAGGAGGAATTTCAGCCCATTTTTCCCCGGCAAACTGTTTGAGCTGCATCATATTCTTTTGACCTCTTGTGTATGGCTCTCTTCAAGTCATTTCATGCAAGTCCACAAGAGATTGGGGCTTCAGAAAAACACAATTCGCCTTTTGGAGTGGCCAAGTCAGAGTCCAAACCTCAACCCAAGCCACTCCAAAAGGCGAATTGTGTTTTTCTGAAGCCTCAATCTCTTGTGGACTTGCTCCATTGTTTTGGGTCTTGTTGTCCTGTTGCATCACCCAATTTCCACAGAGTTTCAGCTGATGTACAGACATTCTCACATTTTTCTGAAGACTTTTTTGATACACTTAGGAATTCATCTTCATGCCTGCAAGCTGGCCAGGCCCTGATGCAGTAGAGCAGGCCCAAATCAGGATGTTTCCTCCACCATACTATATAGTTACAATGATGTTTCCATGGTGATATGCTGTGCCTTTTTATATGTCATATGTAGTGCTGCATGGTCTTTCCAAATATTTCAATCTTAGTTTCATCAGTCCAAGAAACATTTGGACCGTCAGTGTGCTCTTTTGCAAACTTCAGACATGCAGCAACGTTTTACTTATTTTTACTAAGCAGTGGCTTCCTTCATGTTGTCCTGCCATGGACACCCTGCTTGTTCAATGTTTTGCGTACTGTAGTCTCATGAACACAGATGTTAGCCAGTTCCAATGATGCCTTCACATCTTTAGTTTTCACTCTGGATTGTTTTTTTTTTTGTTTGTTTCTTTTACCTCATTGACGAGTCTTCATTGTTCTTTGCCACAGCCTCAAAGTCTCTTCCCAAGTGTCCGTATTTGTATATTATCTGCCTAACTGTAGACTGATTAATTTCTAAAGTCTTTTAAATCACTTTCCCTATCCAACTTTATGTAAATCAACAATTCTTGATCATAGATCCTCTGAAAGCTCTTGTTGGTAAGACATGCCTCACATAAGCGTATTCTTCTTGTGTGGAACTTAAAAAGTGTGTGTTTATCAGTCAAAGTAGTCCTAGTCCACACCGCTAAACTCATTTTGCTAACATGACTCAATGTATCTTAACACATGACTTCATTTAGCTTTCTTTGACGTCATTAACTTTAGAATTTACATTGTTTCCACTAGCACTATGTGATTGTAGGGGCAGACATATAATATAACATTTCTTTATGTTATTATTTTAGGTACATTATATTCGTCAATGCTGTTGATTTAGATGAAGATCAGATCACATTTTATGACAAATTAATGCAGAAAACCACGAAATGTTAAAAGAGTCTCAAATATTTTTTTTTTACCACTATATATAAAATACAGCATCCTAAGTGTTGGAGCCAAAAGATGTTGATTTCTGACAGCACCCGTAAGTACTGTGCCCACAGACGACATGAGCCTAGAAGACCAGAGAAATGAACTGGTAATGGTAGGGATTTACCCTTCTCAAGTACATTTTCAAGTTGTCCCTTTTCTATTCATCCACTCTGGTCTGATTAGAAAAGTGATAACCTGACTTTTAAAATGACCAGGCAAAGGAACAGTTACTGTCTGCAGGCAATGACCCTCATAAACAGTTGAACTGGACTATATGCAATTTGCTGAATAACAGCACCAACATGCTTTTTACAAAATGATTATACTGTACATTACTGTTATTAGCGCCAATCAAAGATACGGTACTGTATATTATGTAAAAGCACCAACATGCTTCTTATAAACTCCTTACCTTACCTCCTACTGCACATTACTGGTACTTGCTATTACAGTATATGTGATGGACACAATGTCTACTTGCACTACCTTGCATACTCACTTTATGTACACCCAAGTGAAAAAAAAAGTATGCTAGTATATTAGTATATTAAATCCTAGCATGCCAAACAAACATGCGACAGACTAATGACTAGTATACTTGAAGTTTGCTATTTTGGAAGAATTAATTTTATATTAAGTTCATTTAAATTCTAATTCAATTATACAAAAACACACTTTTAAGTGTATTAAGTATACTTTTGTGTGCTGAAGTGAAACTACTTTAAATATACTTAGTACACACACACAACTTCACAATCGATTCCCTTCCTGACACAACTCTCCAGGGCAGACAGGGAAGAGGACACCACCGACAGCAGGGCTCAAACCCGGAAACTCAGATTTCCCCAAATCAACAACCTAGCACCTTAGCCTACTGAGCCAACTACATTGGTCTGGAGTTTTTTTTTTTTTCCTGGAACACCAAGAGTGAGGGAAAAAATAAAACATTGTATAACAGGGCACTATACATAAAAGTTCTGACAACATAAGTTTTTTTAAGGACGTGTTCGTTTGGAATTTATTGTAGGAGTCTCTAGTATCACCTCTTTCTACCAGTACATTTTCGGCAATTTGAATGTGATAAATAAAATTACAAGCTGTGGCTTTGTACTGGTGAGAGAATGATTGCTTATAGCTGCTAGAAGACATTTTTAAACAAAACTTGTTTTATCAATGTTCCACAAAAGTAAATGCTACTATAAACAGTTAAAATGCTTAATGCATTGTAAAAAAATAATAATAATAAAATTGGCCTTAATGCAAAGTAATAGAAGCGACAAACCAAAGAAATCAAAGCTAAATCAGATGGGTCATGTGCTGCAGTCGAAAGGTAGCTCTCTAAAGTCAAGCTCATGAAAATAAAAAATTCTGTGACTCAAAATAGTAGAATGTTTCCCAAGCTAAATAAATAAAAGAAATTTACAATACAAAAATCCTGAAAAGAATTGTTCACTTATGCACTTAATACTTGGTCTGAGATCTTTAAGCAGGAATTACCGCATCAATGTGGCACGGCATAAAAGCAATCAGCCTGTGGCACTGCTTACTAAAGACCACATTGCTTTAATATCAGCATTCACCCAATCTGTATTGTTGGGTCAGGTATTTTTCAGCTTTCTCTTGCCAATTTCCCCATAGATTCTCAATAGCATTCAAATTAGCAAGTTGGCTGACCAATTAAGCACATTAATATCAAGGCATGAAACCAGTCAGTGGCAGTTTTGGTTACTAATTGGTTATTTAATTCTCAGATGAACATGCCTTTATTTATTTAACAAAAATTAAGCCAAAAAAAAAACAACCTTTGTGCAATACTAAGTACCCCCCTTCCACTTCCCCGGGATTTGGAAGGTTAAGTTGCAGCCAGGGGCTGATGATTAGCAGCACCTGTCTGCAACTTATTGATTATGACACCAAGATACTGTATAAAGACATAAGCAATGACCGTAAAGAAGCAATTAGTACTGCACATCTGGAAACTGTTATAAATTTATTTCCAAACAATTTGGAATTAAAATTTTTACTGTGGGAAATATTATTTACAAGTGAAAAGCATTTAAGACAGAAATGGATGTCCCAGCACATTCACCTTAAGGTCAAACCATGCAATACTCAGAGAAATATTTTTTTATTTTTTTATTTTAAAAACAAGAGCTACATCTCAGACCCTACAGGCCTCACTGAGCATTTTAAATGTTAAAGTCCATGACAGCAGAGAGAGAAGATTGAACAAGTACTCTTTGTTGGGAAGGGTGCCAAGAGAAACCTCTTCTGTCTAAAATGAACACAGAAGCACAGCTGTTCACAGAACTGGATCTGATCAAAGCACAAGACTTCTGGATAAATGATACAAATTTTTTGTTGTTGTTTGACCTTAATTCCCACCACCATGTTTGGTTAAAACCAAACACCATTACAGTAGAAACACCTCATACCCATCTATGCACCTTGCAGTCTTTCAGTCAACTGTGGACTCTGTATACCAGAGGATTCTAGAGGGAAATGTGAGGCCGTCCATCCAACAGCTAAAATTTGGTTGACACTGGGTCATGCAACAGGATAGTGAACTGAAGCACACAAATAAATCAGAATGGCTAAAACATAAAAGAATCGAAATTTCCGAATGGCCTAGTCTAGCCCTCAACCCAGTTGAAATGACGACCTCGATGAACTAGAGCAATGTTGTAAAGAATAGATCAAAATTCCTCCACTATGATGTGAGAAACTGATAAAGTCATACAGAAAACAATTTCTTCAAGTTTTTGCTGCTAAAGGTAGATCATCAAGCTATTGGATTATGGGGTTACTTAGTATTGCTCACATTTTTGGGCTTCCTGTTTGTTAAATAAACAAATGGTATGGTGAAAAAAGTTGTATGTTGTTTGTCTAAGGTTGCACTAAATTTTAGATATGACTGTAGCACCCAAGTCAAACCGACCATGAAAACTTCAAACTAAATTTTAAGCAACTCTGATTCTGTGCTTCTCCACTCTTCCTCCAGACTTTGGGATCTTGACTTGCTTTTGATGTTCCTGGTTTAGGGATGTCTTGATACTACTGTAGGAATGCAACAGTTGCAGACCATTTCCTGACGACATCTGTGCATGATGGCTCTTGACGCACTGACTCCACCCTCACTCAATTCTTTGTAAAGCTTTGTAAAGTTGTTGAATTGGCTTTGCTTGCACCTTCTGTCACCTACCTTCCTTGT
Organism: Clarias magur; assembly: GCA_013621035.1. NCBI lineage: Eukaryota > Metazoa > Chordata > Actinopteri > Siluriformes > Clariidae > Clarias > Clarias magur. Next base: position 327,532 of record QNUK01000150.1, read on the forward strand.
GGAGCAAGTCAACGATCATCGTCTGAGTAATTATCAACTCAGCAGTCTTCCCCATGCATGTAATGAACATAGTATTTATAGTGTATCAACAGTTGTTTACTCAAACTCAAAATGTAATATATTGTAATATTTTAAGATACTGGATTTTCTTTTCATATGCAAAATAAGCCGTAATTGTAAAAAAAAATAAACAACAACAAAAAAAGGTTGAAATAGTTCACATATGTAATTAACCCAGAATATATAAATTGAATTACAAAATAACATTTTTGGTTTCTAAAAGAAGTTGTACTGTTTCTATGTTTTAAGCTTCTTGTTGTATTTTTCTTATTGTAACCTCTGCCTTTTAGTGTTTTAATTACACACAAAAGGCAGTAAAGATTTTAACTGTAAAGAAGAGTCCTAAACCTGGTTCCACATCATGATGCTCTAGTGCACGAAGCAAGCTCTATGAACACATGGTTTGCAATGGTTAGAGTGGAAGCCTTTGAGTTTCCTGCACAGATCACTGCCCTCAAACCCACTGAACATGTTTGGGATGAACTGGAGTGCTGACTGCCCCACAGGCATCCTCACCCAACATCAGTCCCTGACATCACTAATGCTCTCATGGCTCAATGATCTCAAATACCCACAGCGATAAAAAAAGGGGAAGCTATTATAACATCAAAAGGGGATGAAATCTGGAATGGGAGATCCAATATGCACCAATTAATGTCCTCAAATGTTTCGCCTTATAGTGCACAGACAGGAATATTCTGGAAATTGCAGTCAATAGAAGGTGTGTTGTGCCAGGTATAAATATATTGGTACGTTAGTGATGTAACTTATTTGGCCATGTAAAATATTTCTTTGTGTGTGTGTGTGTGTGTGTGTGTGCCCTGGGATGGATTGGCACTCTGCCTGAGGTGTATCTTACCTAGTGTCCAGATTCCACTGAAATAGGCTCCAAGCCTCCCATGTACAGGATAAGTGGTATGCAGATTGAGTGAGTGAATTTCGCAGTTGTATTGCTTTTCTCTTAAACCGCAATATCAAGGGATATTACATCTGGATTTATGGCACAATGTGGGCCATTACAAAATGCAGAAAAGTTAAAGGCATAGTTATGGAGCTATTAGAGTGAGGAATGCAAGTTCGTAAGTTTCGAACTGCCAGTGGTTTCTGGACATTTAATGCAATCCCTAGTAAGAATCAAATTGCTTCATTAATGAAAGCACACATTAAAGCAGAGATATATTTGTACGGTGTGGAAAGATTTTGATTAGAATTAAATTACTTAATTTGCAAACCTTCATGTATTTAGCGTAGGAGCTGCACAAATTTCTTTACCATAGTTCAGTAGAATTGGTATAATTATAAGTCATAATAATAAAAAAAAAGTGACAAATGCCACCTCAGTTCATTAATGTAAAATGTAGCTCACATTAGGTGTGTGTGTGTGTGTATGTGTGTATAATATGCTAGGGATGCAACAAAGAAGCACCATAATAAAAAGCAACACCACATTAAATCAGCCGATTGTTATGTAGCCCCTAAAATATGAAGGCCCTACAGTTATTATTATTATTATTATTATTATTTTAGAAGTGGAAAAAAATTTATTGCTAATGTCAGGGTTTGCAGCACGGTATCTTAGAGGTTAGCTCTGTGGTCTCACACCTCCACGTTCCGGGTTCGATTCCTGCCTCGGGTCTGTGTGCGTGGAGTTGTTGTAGTTATATGGAGTCATTCTTTCCATGCTTGGTGGGTTTATCCCACGTACTCTGGTTTCCTCCTACAGTCCAAAGTTTAGGTTGCAGATTAGGTTAATTGACGTTTCCAAATTGACCAGTGTGTGTATGTGTGTGTGTGTGTGTGTGTGTGCCCTGCGATGGATTGGCAGCTTGTCAAGGGTGTATGCCACCTTGTACCCTAAAGCTCCAGGCCCCCGGGGACCTTGTATGCAGGATAAAGTGGTATAGACGATGATTGAATGAATGCCAGGGTTGCCCTCTAGAGGCATGCAGACACAGCTGCTATGGACTACAGTGCGTTTTTATTTTTACTTCTTGGGATTTTTTGTTGTTGTTCAGTTGTGTCTGTGATTAATGTTGTTTTTTTAAAGCCCAAATCTAGTCTAATGTCTTTGATTATGTTCACATTACGAGCAACATTGTTCATGGATGTCCCAGATCTTTGCCCCTGATCTTTGAGTCAGATCAGAGTGACTTTTATCTGATCCTGAAATGGCACACATCGATATGTCTTAGCTTCTACCACCTGTGATAAAACACAGTATTTGTGTGACCACTTATTTATTTCAAACAACGAATGTGATTTTAGCGTAAATATGATGTAGCAGTTTGCTCTGGAGGATGGCAGCCAGTTAGCCGACTGTATTTGTTAAGATCCAGGGGGAGGAATAAAGCCAAATGCATCACTTTAGCTGTTTTAGCACCTATTTCTAGCACTGCTATGAATTTCCCATGCTACTAGTGTTCACTGATGTCTGTGAGCTACCGATACATGAGCAGGGCAAAAGGTCACTGAATTCTTTAAAACATTAGGGTAAATTTTTATAACGCCATCCACATATTCTGGTAGCCGTAAAATGTAAAGTTAAACCTTGGATTGCGAGCATAAGTCGTTCTGGAATTTTGCTTGTATATCAAAGCACTTGTATATCAAATTGTTTTCAAAAACAAATTTCTCCATAAGAAATAATGAAAACTCTGATGATCCCCAAAGCTATTCATATAAAAATAATTACTACAAATCATAAAGTAAAAGTAAAACAAATTAACCTGCACTTTACCTTAAAAAAAAGAATTGTGGCTGTAGTGATTAGGAACAGAGAGAGGGGAGGAGGAAGAGTTCTTAATTTAATGATGAATAGATATTTAGTCTATGTGTGTGTTTAATGTTAAGCCTGTGTGCATGTGTATATGTGCAAGAATGTATGTTTGTGTGTGTCTGAATGTGCTTGTGTGAGGTATTGAGTTTTTTTTTTTTTTTCTGAAACATGCTCTGATTTCTTTTTCTGTATATAACCTCAGCAGTAGGTGCTAGTGGATGTGAAACAGAGGTGGACATCATATTTCCTGGCACATAGCTTTTGCTGTACCTTTGCACCCTGGTACATTACATCTTTGCTTTTTTCAGCCATGATTATTTAGTGGCCTGGGGTGTCCAGGCACACATCAGAGACCGGTCCTTTTCTTTTCTTCTCTTCTCATACTCCCCAGTAATTGTGGAACTTGGAACTTCTCCACTTTTACAAAGGGGTTTCATTCTTCAGGGTAGGAGTGCTGTGGTAATTTTTCTGCTGTATGTGACCAGGGTTATTGTGATAGCAGCAGCAGCATGAAAAACGCTGCTGGTGGAAATAATGGGGAGCTTTAGTTTTAGCAGATTTATTTGTTTTTTTATTTTATTTTATTTTTAACTTGTGCTGCAAGACTTTACATCCTGTACAGCATTCTATGTCTGGCCTCCTGTATTTCTATTCCAGTATTTGGATTTTGTATGAGTATGGAAGAGGTTTATTTAATGCCAAAATTCTTACTCTAAAGTCAGATTTCAAAATTTAATCCAAAAACTTTTATTCAAGATTTCATCAAAGTTTCTGACTCTCTCCTCAGAATTATGTCTTTAATCACAGAATTCTGGCCTTATATATATATATATATCATTAAACTTAAAATTCTAAGTTTATTCTAAGTTTAATCATTTTAAAATTATTAAAATTTGAATTTTTACTATTTTCTTAGAATTCTGATTTTTTTTGTTGTTCTAAGAATTGCAACTTTAAATGCTAAATTTTGACTTAATAAACTCAGAATACTAAAGGGGGCAAACAGAACTGAAAATAATAATAATAATAATAATTATTATTATTATTATTATTATGCCCTAATAATCGTCCACACATGAGATACCTGTGTGTCTATTAGTAACTACAGCATAGAGTGAGCATTTTAACATGAAGCAAAAAACATTGTGATGATTTACCATTATAATAATCAGAAATGGGTAAATAAGCCACAGAAGTAGGGATTCAGTGGAGGACGTTGGAGTCAATAGCAGGCACTAGTTCATAATACAGTAGTACAAATAGAAATACTATAGCAATACTGTAGATTTTAGAGCAAATGTGTAAACGGTTTACATGTAAAGAAGCAAAGTATCAGGGTTAAAAATGTTTAAATATACAGTACCATGATAAAAATGTGTGAAACGGTTGCTTTTTCATAATTCCAGCATTCTGAATTTTTATAGACAAGATTTTAGCAACTTGGCAGTATACTTTTTAAGGACATGCAAATCAGAGAAAATAGGATTTTGACATGTTTTTCCACCAAGTTGGAAGCAGAGATATTCAAATGTGCACCAATTAGGTTAAGCAAATTCCCTGCATGTATATGGGGGTGGCAAATGTCAAAATTGTAATACTTGTTTTTCTCTGACATCTCTGAGGCATTCGGCATAAGTGTGGGGTAAATTTAACACAGTAAATATGCTATATATACGTGATGGACTTTAGTTCCGTTTTAGACTACATGCGAGAGGTAAATTGGGCCTTGCTGTCGTTCTGTTTCTGACGGCATGATAGCGCATCTTGCATTTTAGGCTAAATTGCTGTTTTATTTTAAGTTAAATTGCTGCTCAATCTTAAATTATATATATTTTATTTTATATTATTGCGGCAGCTGGGGCATGGTCAAACATCATCTGCAAGTAACATGCAATGCTTTACACCTGTGGCTTGTTATCAAGGTTATTTATTGGTGTTTTTTTGTGTTAGCAGAGAGAGAGAGAAGCCCAGAGAGAGAGAATCGGGGAAAATACTCACAGCACCCTAAGTGTGTGTGTGAGTGTACGCGCGTGTTAAGTGATTCTGGCTGAAAACCAACTACTGAATTCACAATGAGTGCTAAATAATAGTTAACTCACATACACTGCCTGTCTCAACCCTTCCTCCTAAGACAATTCCAAATACAGTTTTTTAATCACACCAGTTCCATCATATGCATTAAATGGCGTAATACACCAATGTGAGCACACACACACACACACACACACACACACACACACACAGTGACCTCAGTCACGCGTCAGACAGCACAGCAGAGTGACAGGTAAATAGGTGAAAATAGGTGACCAAAAACAGGTCAAAACTCTCAAATATTCTCTATACTGCTTATACTGTACAGGGGCACAGAGGGGCCTGAAGCCTATCCCAGGGTTCTTAGGGAACTAGATGAGGGACACCCTGGATGAAATGCCAATGCATCAAAGGGTTGTGCACAGACACACACACACACAGTGCGAAATTAACCTGGAGATATAAGAATCTGGAAGTTGGCCAAACCTAGTCAGCAGATGATGAGCTGTTAGTACATACTACTGGTGTCTTTTATATTATAAGCAGTACCATATTATTTAATGTAATACAGTATTAAGTGTTTTAACATACTTTATGGTATTTAATTAATGTTAAGCACATTTAGAGTTAACATACTGTATAAATCTTATCATTATGGTATGAAAACATATCTAACATGCTGTATGTTTGACATTTCATTTGACAGTATTCTGGTTAATTTTCCACAGTAGCCTATTATGGAATATGACAGAACCATGTATCGTACTGTATTACATGTTTTGATATACCAAATGTGTTCCAAAATGCCTTGTTTTGGTGAAGCATATACTAAATAATGTACCATGGTAGAAGAATGTACTGTAGTGTGGTACAGGTCATTGTATGAGCACATAAGTATCATAGTACTGATTACCAGACATTGACTACAGAGTACCTACAGTACAGCATGGTAAAAAAAAAATGTATAGGTGATAACCATTTTATCTTTTTTTATATACATTAGAAGTTTGAATCAATCTGAATATGATAGATTGTAATAACGATATGTTCATAAAATTGTGCCCTGGTGGACTAGTGCCATGCAGCACACTGATTATTATCTCCTGTATTGTGCTGCCCGACATAATGGTGACTGGTTAACTGCATGAATACCTCGGTGTGTAGGAGTTCTTCACAAAGTGGCCAGTGAGTGTATATCACAATGTGAAATTGTCTGTTGACTCCAGTCTACATTAAGTGCGACTCACTGTCAGGGTGGCTTGGATGAGACGCAGCAAGTGTGAAGACTGTAGGTGCAAGGCCGCTTCCCTGTAATGCTGTGACAAGTAATTACACACAACACAGCAAACTGCTCTTACATGCAAAATACTGTATGTACTGTACATGCAAGAACATGGATTATTGAAATAAATGTTTCTCTATTAAAGACCCGATGATTTTGGTAAGAATCCCGAGACTGACAGTACCACTCAAGATTTCCTCAATTGATTTTCTTTATTCAAATATAAGAAAGTGGGTAGGCAGCTAAACCACAATTTTTCATTGCAGACAAGCAAATGATATGTTAATGAAGATCAGGGTCTCAGAGCAACAGTCCCTTCAGTGTGACACAAATGTTAGCAATCTTTATTGAGTACCAAATTAACTGCATTATTATTATTATGGATGGCATCATATTACAAAATCAATGAGTTGACCAAAGCTTAGTTAGATCAATAAACCTTTGACAGCATGCCAATATTTTACTCAGCATTCCACTGGTGTTTTTTTGAAAGTTGGAATTAAAAAGGAAGAAAAAAAAAAAGCCCAAGTAACATTTTGAAAAGATGCACATTTTGAGCTCAATAGGGAGTGCGCACCAATACATCATGTGTCAGGAATAACCCCCTGTGATTTTGTGTGTAGTTCCTTTTATTTTCACTTCATTTCCCATTAAGCACCTCGGTCAGGGGACGTGGGGCGCTCACCTGAACCGAGCTGCTCATTAGTTTTATTATAAATGGTTTGTTTTAGTTCAGTTTAGCGTCTTGCATCTGTTGAAATAACCTCATTTATGTCTGTGTTTAGTTCGTGGTTCTTCTATACGTGTTTTAGTTTCATTTTCATTTAAAGTATATTTGTTTAAGTTCCCTGTTTTTGTTTATAATAAAAATACATTGTTTCCTTCAAACACCTGGATTCTCTGCGTTTATGCCTCGCACCCCAAGTTCATGACATCATGTTGAATGTGCAAAGATTTTAATAATGAAAGGCCAAAGACAACCTAAGGATGTGGTACAAGGATGTGGTATAAGTGTGTGAATACTTATTCACACACTGTGGGACATTTGCACAGTAGATGCTAATTAACCTGGAGATATAAGAATCTGGAAGTTGGCCAAACCTAGTCAGCAGATGATGAGCTGTTAGTACGTACTACTGGTGTCTTTTATATTATAAGCAGTACATTATTTAATGTAATACAGTATTACGTTTTTTTTAACATACACTATGGTAGTTAATACAGGATTAATAGGATGGTCTCACAAGGAACATCCAGGCTTTCTGTTCAGTGGAAGAAGTCACTACACCACCTGCGTCCACTTTACTTGACAGTGTTCGCCACGTCCAGCTCTTCCATAACATCAAAGTTATTTATTGGTGTTTGGTCATCATGATGACCAATACTCCTATAAATGTATTATTTATAATGAATATTTCCCAGTGAATGTCTAGGGCAACCCATTGATGACTCCTGGTAACCCTGGGCTCCTTTTTTCCCCGTTCTGTCATGGAGTTCCCCTCACACTCTGCACTGCATGCTGTGGATTTTCTGCTGTCTACAGTGGTGTTCATTTACTTTGCCAAATGCTTACAGTATGTTTTGATTCAAGCCTGGTCTCGTTCCAAGTCCTATCATTGTTTGTCTATAGCACTTAGATATGAAGTGTTTAGTATTTTACTTCTCTGCTCCCTTATGACCAAGGATGAACGTAGGAGCGGCTCAATGATTAAATGTGCGTTTTTGCTCTACGATTTTAATATCCAATTTCAAGACATCCTACAGTACTTCAATCTTTTTATCGTCTCCCTATTGCGTTATGATCCTATTAACATGTTTTAGAGTTTGTTCTGGATCAGTCGGTGTATTTAAGTTCCATTTGGCTGTGTGTCTTTGTGTTGCGGCAGTTATGTTCTCGTGTTTTATGGTTAGTGTTCAAAGTGTTCCTGATATTAGTATCCACATCATTGTTGTTTTCAGTTCTAGTTGTTGTGCATGTGCGTGTGTTTTTTAGGCTTGCGCTAATGGAGATTCAGTAAATATAGTCCTTTTGAAGAGGCAGAGAGATGTTTGTCTAATCGATTTGTTGGTTTGCTTTTTGGTTCCAGAGTCTGTGCTGAAGAGGTCGGTGTTTGTGGGGTTTCTCCTGGTTACTCTTGTCTCTGTGAGCCAGGCTGCATGCAGGCATGAGAAAATAAAGTTATACTGTACAGTATGTTCACACACACACTGCTTTTACCTGAATTTAGAGAAAAAGTTAACAGCATTTTAAAAGCCAACCCATCGAGTTTTCAGTATGATCTTTTCAAACCCTATTACATACTTCACTTATGAAATGTCTGTTTGTTTTGTTTGTTTGTTTGTTTGTTTGTTTGTTTGTTTTTGTTTGTTTGTTCTGGAGAGGGGCAAATAGTACATAACCAATAGTGCATAAACTATAATACATACCATGGTAAAATTTCTCATGGGCAATATTGGCCGTTACTCATAATTACATAATAACCGTGGTATCCAGTTATGTCCAGCTATATTACATATCATAATATACCATAATATTGCTATGGTACTTCAGACATTACCACGGTAGGCACCATAAGTCTTTACAGGGTTGGTGCTGTGCTATGGTACTGTATGTACCACAATACTTTAGTGAATACCATGGTACTTACCAGTTGCCACAGTTTCTACCAAATTCCAGAAAGTATCTAATATTGTATTTTGTGCATACAGTACCATATTCGGAATGCTAGTACATGCTATAGGTGTGGTATATTACCGACCCTACATTATCATTGTATGTAATATTAAATGCTTTAACATACAGTGTGGTATACTGTACAGTATAATTAATGTTACATACATCTAATGGAACAATACAGTGGAACCTCGGATTGTGAGTAACGTTGTTTACGAGTGTTCCGCAAACCGAGCAAAGATTTTTAATACATTTTTAATCGGAGACCGAGCAAGTATTAGTTTACGAGCGCCAGGTATCATGTATCACACATGCGACTCTTATTTTGACACCAAGCAGCAAGAGATCACAACTGAGCCAATGATTTTTCTCTCTCTTGAGCTGTGGGAATTATGGGTAATCGTCTCCCGTGGTGCGTCCCCTGTGTCAAAATAAAAGTCCCCTGCTGCGTCTTAGTGCTCGTCTCTTATAATCAACATCTCCCTCTCATCTGTGTGCGCGCGCGTAATTTGACACTGTGCCCCACACACACAGACTCACACAGACACAAAGACACACACACACACAGATCTCCTCGGCTGCACACGCGCTTTATTTACACAGAAAACTCAGCTCTGTCGCGATTCTTTTCAAAGGTAAGGTGCTGGTTCATTAGTTTTTTTTCTTTTTTTTTTACTTTACATCAGTGATTCCGTTAGTTGCTCACGCGAGTATCATTAGAGAGATTTCTTTTTTTTTCCGTTAAAACAGTGTTTGCATTGTGTATGTTAGTTGTGAAACTTAAAAAGCGAAGTGTGGGGAGGGAGAAGGAGTTTTACTGTTTAAGACAAGGCAAGGGGCTAATTTCACACACACACACATACAAATACACATACACGACGCCTGCGTGCACAAACGGAAACACTTAACTGTCTGGATTTATTTTAACTTTTTTTTTTTAATGTTAAGTGCACATTAATTTGTTTTATTTCCACTTTATATGTTGTATTAATTATTTTTATGTATTTATTGTTTTGGGCTGTAGAACGAATAATTTGAGTTTTCATTATTTCTTATGGGAAAAGTCCAAAAAGTGTTTTTGGAATACGAGCCCGCTTCCAGAACGAAGTATGCTCGTAAACCAAGGTTCCACTGTACTATATAACCATTATTGTATGTAAACATTTATAACATATACTGTATTTTTGACCTGGTTTGTGTTCCAAAGTACCTTATTATGGAACATGGTAGAACCATATACTAAATAATATACCACGGTAGAAGCATGTACCGTAGTGTGGTACATGTCATGTACTATAAGAGTAAATAAGCATCATGGTACTGATTTACCAGGGATTGACTACCAGAGTACCTATACCATGGTAAAATTTCTTATGGGTGATTGATTTCAAATGGGTCATTTGAATCAATCTGAATATGATAGATTGTAATAATAATATGTTCATAAAACTGTGCCCTGGTGGACTAGTAGCTAGCATGCAGAACACTCACTGACTGCTGTCCGGATGATTTGTTATTTATTGTGCTGGTGCCACATACAGTAATGGTGACTGGTTAACTGCATGAATACCTCGGTGTGTAGGAGTTCTTCACAAAGTGGCCAGTGAGTGTATATCACAATGTGAAATTGCCTGTTGACTCCAGTCTACATTAGGTGCGACTCACTGTCAGGATGGCTTGGACGAGACGTGACACCCGGTGAGAAACAGCAAGTGTGAAGACTGTAGGTGCAAGGCCGCTTCCCTGTAATGCTGTGACAAGTAATTACACACAACACAGCAAACTGCTCTTACATGCAAAATACTGTATGTACTGTACATGCAAGAACATGGATTATTGAAATAAATGTTTCTCTATTAAAGACCCGATGATTTTGGTAAGAATCCCGAGACTGACAGTACCACTCAAGATTTCCTCAATGGATTTTCTTTATTCAAATATAAGAAAGTGGGTAGGCAGCTAAACCACAATTTTTCATTGCAGACAAGCAAATTATATGTTAATGAAGATCAGGGTCTCAGAGCAACAGTCCCTTCAGTGTGACACAAATGTTAGCAATCTTTATTGAGTACCAAATTAACTGCATTATTATTAGTATGGATGGCATCATATTACAAAATCAATGAGTTGACCAAAGCTTAGTTAGATCAATAAACTTTAATATTTTACTGAGTATTCTATTTGCGGTTTTTGAAAGTTGGAATTGAAAGGAGGAGGGGGGGGGGGTGAAACCAACTAACATTTTGAAAATATTTTATGCACATTTTGAGTTCAATAGGGAGTGAGCACCAATACATCATGATGAATGTGCAAAGATTTTAATAATGAAAGGCCAAAGACAACCTAAGGATGTGGTAAGGTTGAAGGCAAATATGAAGGAAAAGGTGTTTGAACTGTTTTTTTTTTTTTATTTTCATACTATTAATATGCGACACGGTGGAGTAGTGGATAGCACTGTCACCTTGCACCTCCAGGGTCCGGGTTCAATTCCCGTCTCTGTGTGCATGGAGTTTGCATGTTCTCCCCGTGCTTGGTGGGTTTCCTCCGGGTACTCCGGTTTCCTCCCACAGTCCAAAGACATGTAGGTTAGGCTAATTGCCGTTCCCAAATTGGCAATAGTGTGTGAATGAGAGTGTGAGTGTTTGTGCCCTGCGATGGATTGGCACCCTGTCCAGGATGTACCCTGCCTCCTGCCCCAAGTCTCCTGGGATAGACTCTAGGCCACCAGCGACCCTGAATACAGGGTGAAGCAGTATATTCTTAACATTCTGTACATCATTCAACCATTTTATTATTTGCAATAATATATATTTTGTCTTTTTATATATATAATATAATATTTGTCTTTTTTTGCCCATTCCAATTAGGAAATAGAAAGGCAAAAGTACAAAAATACACAAGGCATTTGAGCTCAACATATAATAAAGCATTAAGAGTAGCAGAATAGAGTCTTTTTGGGTGGTTGTGTCAATATATTCGACTGAGTCCTCTGGTTAAATAGAAACAAAATGCTGCATACTGAATAAGACTTTTCTGAGATATAAATTGGAATAATTCATGAAGCCAGAGGCAGGTGGATGACTTTAAAAAATCACAAATTTTGAGCAAAGCTGTAGTCAAAAACAACTGAATAAAATGTCAATATCTGTGTAGAAGAGTGAGACCGTGTTGACTTTGTGCTTTTGGATCTTTATTTATGTCTTGAGCAAACTCTGCGCAAATTACTGGCACAAATCACATTGATATGCAGCATTTACTGGCAGTGTGTGTGTGATGCTGGTAACTCCAACCCCCTTTTCTGCGTTTTTTTTTTATTTTTATTTATCTTAATCCTCAGGTCATAGAATTTAAAATATGTTAAGTTTACATACTGTATATTATACGTATAGAAAGTTATTAAATTGGATCTGTGCAATGACTAATATGCTTCATTAACACTTGCTGCAGTGAAGTGGAATTGTTTGTCTAATTATGATAATCTTAGAATATACAAAACGCCTTAAATGAGATTTTCACCTTGTGTAACTATAGAAACAGATATTGCTCATGATAAAGGTGAAGTACAAAAGTAGCCAATTTGCAAGAAAAGAAAAACTCTCAGTTTATCCACTTATGTTCTGTGCAGTTATTGCTTATTTTCTATACATATACTGTACATCATATTAGCAAACGTTACTGATCAGAAACACAACAAAAACAAAACCGATTAAATCAAATCTGATCAGATGCGAGATAAAGAATGACTGAACTCAAAGGTTATTTATACACCAAAAAAATGATACAAAAGGTGCATTCTGGGAAATGAAGTCCAACCATGGCTGGAGTCTCTGGGTGCAAGGTGCCCTCCAGGGGTTATCCTGGAACTATTACCTATGGTTAAACTGAAATGTAATACACGTGTATTTCAAATGCTAATGATATATTTCAAGCACAACAAATCTGTTAGCTACTTAATTATTCAAAGCTGCTTATTAAATAAAAAATCTTTAGGAAACACATTTTTTAATGTTTATATCTACATATATATATCTGAAGACATGACATGAATAATGCATGCTGTTTTATCTCATGCAGCTTGTATTCAGAGGCAAATCTAGAGATGCTGCTTGTTTCCCCCCACTTTATTGCCATTATGATACCAAGATATCTTTATAAAGAACATATCTAAATGTTTGTATATATATATATATATATATATATATATATATATATATATATATATCATCATATAGTTACATCATCTGGTTTTTGGTGACTCTGTATAAACATTATACAAGGACAATTTAATCAATGTGGCAAATTCCAAAGTTACATTTTTACCATGCTTCAAAAGTGAAGATATCATAACCGTACAAGGGGCACTCAAGTCAAACTGGGACGTGTGATGACGACATTGCTGGCTAATAAAGCTGTAAACCTGTTTGACATTTACAGAAGACCTGTATACAGACACAGTATACGGTGATGAGACTCTTAGCCGCAGTAAAATATTCAAATGGTGCAAACATTTTTAAAGAAGGCTGTAGGACCGAGGTGGCTCTGAGACCTCTGCCGTTGTTCCCACGAACGTTCAGTGAGTGGAACACAGGATCCTTAAGAATGATAGATAGCGACAGATATCTTGTTGCCAACTTGCAAAAGAGATGCATCTGTCTGTAAGAATTGTGCACACAATTATTCACCAACACCACTTTCACCAAGTTACTGCCACGTCTTTAGACAACGTCATGGTGTCTAAGCACTAGTGAAACTCTGTAATAAGGTGTATTAGTGTAGCAGGGGATTACTGTATATAGAGAAATAAAGGGAGCTTTCACTCTCATAACTGTATTCTGTGATTCTGCGCAGTCAAAAGTCCCGGTTTGACTTGAACACCACATTTCACTTACTAATGTCAAGCGTAAATCTGTTTTAATATAATAAAAATATATATATTAAATAGAATAGAATCATGAATACCATTTTTATAATCAATTCTATAAATTTTTATGTCATGAAGATTAAGATGTGTGTCTAATTTCTTGAGGTGCAGTTACCATCCTTAATGGTTTAGCTATTGGATTACATTCACCATCTACCATTGCTCTGTTTCCTCTTTTCCTTTTCCTCTTGGTCTTTTCTTAAAATTATGACATTTCAATATAAAAATGCACGAGTCCCACATGTTCAATGGTTGATGAGGCAGACTTAAGGAGGGTTTCTGTTTGATTGTTGGGGGGGCTCTTTTACTAGTAGGTAGTCAATTTTTAAGTAGTTTGGAGCCTATCAAGGTGGGATACAACCTGGACCAGTGCCAATCCATCACAGGGCGCGCGCACACACACACACACACACACACACATTCACACACTATGGGCAATTTGGGAACACCAAATAGCCTTATTTGCACATCTTTGGACTGTGGGAGGAAACCAGAGTACCCAAAGAAACCCCCCCCCCCAGGGGAGAACATGCAAACTCCACGCACACAGACCCAAGGCTGGAATCGAACCCGGATCCAAGAGGCGCAAGGCGGCAATGCTAACCCGCCCACCATGCTAATCTACCGCGTCGTCATGTCCAAACCTGACATCTTCAAATTTTTCAGACCGCCAATTAATTTCCTTGCACTGCTATACCATGACACCCCTAGCTCATTAACTAGATATCTGATGCTCACTTCTTACTTCATTTACTGCTGCAAAACTGTAGCGAGAAACTAATTACACTGTGCACTTGTGCATAAATATAGTAGCAATAAAATTGTGCTGAATGAAATGAAGAGTGTAAAACCCACACATAAGCAAGGGCACACAGAGTAATAGATGTGAAGCCTCACTCGACTGACTTCATCTTCACAACAAACTCAAGGACATGAATTTGCTTTGGATAATGAGATGAAAGTTTTTTCTGTATGTTTTTTTTTTGTTTGTTTGTTTGTTTTTATTAACACGTAGAAACAGTTCTGCTTCAAACAGAACTGACGGAAAAGGACGTTGTTGCTTTCTAGGTTATAAATTTAGCTTTATAATTTCATACTTTCAGTTTCCACTGTCTAATTATTGCTAAAAAAGCGTGCGGCCGATTAAAACTCGGAAGGATCGGGCTATAACACGCCAGCCGTCAGATTAATGCGGCGCGTATTCAGCTGGCAAAGTGTTATACCTATTTGTAGCGGTAAAAAAATATTAGTATGAAAAGTATAACAGAAGAGGTCATTTCAGCTGTAACATGAACACACTCTTTGTAATGCTGCAGAGTTTCAATAGTAACAGCTCATACACAGGCATTTAGAGGCCAAAAATCTACTTTAAAATAAGACAGTAAATGAAAAAAAAAAGAAAAGAAAAAAAAGTACTGTAATGCACTTTTATAACAAGCATCCTTAAAAAAAAAAAAGTCTCGTATTAAATGTGTTAAATAACACATTTTAAATCTGTTGCGTTTTTAACTGCTTTGTTATTACATAAATGTCAACGTATCAGACCGAGCATATTGTCATTACTGTAAGAGAAATGAATCCAGACTTTCAGAAAAATCTGATGTAGAATGCAATTGTTATATAACGCTCATACTACTTTATTAATAGTAGAGTAAATTCCTAATAGACATTCATGAAACTCATAATATGCTTCCTATTGCTAGAAACATTGACAGAGATATTCTTTCTTTATTTTTATATATATAATAATAAATTAAATATAAATAATAAATTAACTTTATCTTTATTGCCACTGGAGAGAGAAACTGAATTCAATTAAATCTAAGACGCAAAGGCATGTAGGTTAGAAAAGCTTGTTAATTAGAACTTTTCGATCTTGTTGTACATCTCCTGGAGTAGCAACCCAAACGTCTGCTTCTCGTCGCATTCATATCGCGGACTTTCAAAGAAATAGTTGGAACATATCATTCCTCCTGACAAGGGAAATAGGGGAGTGAATGTCCTGTGCAGCGGAAATTGCCGTCATTAAGGTGGACGTAATGTAGCCGCAGCCTGAGGAAGGAGGGAAGGCACGACAGGGGAATTTAGGACACAGACAGACACGTGATACCTGCACAGCGATGAGCTTTCGATCGGTGGCTCGAGGAAACACGTTAGGTTAGGAATTTTGCAGCCAGTTCTTCAGGCTATGTAGGTATGCAAGCTGTAGTGTGGTGTGTGCTGAGGGTAAGTCAGTGAAAACAACTTAAGAAATGAATACAGTGATTGATGGAGTCATTGATTGCAGGTGTGTGTACTTAGAAGATAATGATCCTTAAATGGCAGAGCAAATAATGATTATAATAAGCATCCAACACATAATGATGGTGCTTAAAGCATCATAGTATCTCTTTACAGGATCCCATTTTTTAAAGTGCTGGAACATTGTTGCAAACCATTTTTGCCTTACTGTTTCCAATATGGAATGGAAAGTAGCAAATGCATGTTTAAAAAGTTAGTAGGAAAAAAAGATAATGTCAGTAATTCATGTATTTATTAAACCAAGATGATCATTTGTATAAGGGGTGTTCCAGTCATACCAGAACTTTTGATCAGGCAGAATAACAGGACACTGTTACTGTATGAGAGTAAAAACTACCTTTATTTACTTATACCTTTATATCAAGGTAGAAAAATTCTTCACAAGTGGAAAGAGTCATTGAGCACATTGGGGAACAGTGATTGGTTGCTGGGAGAAATGGTAATAAATGATTAGTTACTGGCAACAGTTACCAGTGATTGTTTATTGGGATCAATTAAGTTTAGTTATTGGTTGGTGTGATTAAATGATTAGTCTTAAGAACAGCATTTAGTCACTGCGAGCAATGCTCATGAGGAACAATGATGATTGATGGCTGGTAGTCTGGAAGAATGAGGTTCTGAGAAAAGAGCGAAGAAAAAAAAATGTTCTGGGTTTAATTCCCAAACATGTTCAAATGGAAATCTAGTGTGCTATGTAGTGTGTATAATCCCTATACACACATAATCAAGTAGTGCCCTTGGTCAGGGGTGAGAGAGGGATTTGTGTTAGCGGCTAGTTAGCTTTTAAGTTCACGTTAGCCGTAAACAAAGCAGCGAGATGGTTCGTGAACCTGCTGGAGTGTTGGAACAAGTTCGCGATCACTTTAGCTTGCATTAATGTGAGTTTGAAACGCAACAACGGAGACAATTTGGACTGACTTGGAATTAATTCCAAAGGAGACAAAAGTGTTGTTTAAGATGCCATAAGATTATCAGATGTGTTTTGTGCTACAGTAACTGGTTTTGAATGCGAATTTTGGCAAGCAGTTGCTCTCTCCCCTTTCCAGTACTGCCACTGAATTAGGGGTTCGTTTCCTCTGAATACAAAACACAGTAAACAAAAAAACTGTCTTTCATTTACTCACCCACTCACTCACCTTCTATACCGCTTAATGCTGTATTCAGGGTCACAGGGGGCCTGGAGCTTATCTCAGGAGACTTAAGGCACGACGTGGGGTACTGTATATGGACTGATGGACAGATGTGCCAGTCCATCACAGGGCACACACACATACCCAAGGGATGTTCCAAATGGCCTGAAGTACCCTGCAAAGTACACTTCACAGGGTGCTCAGCCATATTAAGTGTGATTCCAAACCGCAAGGAGCAAAAATGTTCAGGTCAAAGGGAACTGCGAACGGTGTGAGCGAGTGAACGGGCAACAACAAGGGAAGATACGCCTCCATCCCTCCACCAGCAGAGACATAGCAGAAACTAAGCATAGCCAGACACAAAAATACAAATAAACTCAATATCGTAACAGTAATAATGTACGCACAGCACCGCGCCAGCGCCTTAAACATACATTCACGCCAAATACCACACAGAGCTTTATCAGTCATCTCCCAGAGTTATCTACTTTGATTGGATCGCCATCTGGCTCCACAGAAATCGATCAGGCAACTGAATATCTAGAGTCAACACTTCGTTATAGCTTAGATAATGTAGCTCCAGTTAAAAGGAAAATGATTAGAGATAAGAAACTCGCTCCTTGGTATAATGACCACACACATGCTTTAAAACAAACCGCGCGAAAATTAGAACATAAATGGCGCCAAACTAAATTGTTAGTATTCAAAATAGCTTGGAAGGACAATTTAAATAATTCAGATGATCTAACCACATCACATCAGAACTTAGAACACTTTACTCACCTTGAAGCGAGGGAACTAATTTCACTCATCTCTTCTTCAAAATCGTCAACCTGTATATTAGATCCTATACCGACACATTTTCTCAAACAGATAGTACCAGCAATAATAGAACCCCTGTTGAAAGTAATTAACTGTTCACTCAGTAGTGGGTATGTCCCCAAATCCTTTAAATTAGCCGTTATTAAACCGCTAATCAAGAAACCTGACCTTGACCCCTGTCTGCTTTCTAATTACAGGCCGATATCAAACCTTCCGTTTATCTCCAAGATTTTTGAAAAGGTAGTATCACAGCAGCTATGTTCACATCTACACAGAAATAGCATAAATGAACCGTATCAGTCAGGATTTAGGCCTCATCACAGCACAGAGACAGCACTTGTTAAAGTAGTAAACGACCTCCTATGGGCCTCTGATCAGGGTTACGTCACTATACTTGTGTTACTGGACCTCAGTGCAGCTTTTGACACCATTGATCATAGTATTCTCCTTCACAGATTAGAAAAGGTAGTTGGAATTAAGGGAACTGCCCTCTTGTGGCTCAGATCCTACTTGACTGATCGTTATCAGTTTGTAGATTTAGATGATGACCATTCCTCATGTTCTCAAGTGGAGTTTGGTGTTCCACAGGGCTCAGTTTTAGGCCCACTGCTTTTTCCCTTTACATGCTTCCTCTGGGCAACATCATTCGTAAACATGGTATTAGTTTTCATTGTTATGCTGATGACACACAATTATATGTCTCAGCAAAACCAGATGAGAGAAACCAGTTTGCTAAAATTGAGCAGTGTGTGCAGGACATACGAGATTGGATGTTAATTAATTTTCTTCTGCTTAATCCTGATAAGACAGAAGTTCGGGTCATAGAACCACAAGTAGCTAGAAGTAAGCTTTCTGATCAGACTGTAACTTTAGATGGCCTTTCTGTTCCATCAAGTGCAACAGTTAAAGACCTCGGTGTGATTATAGATTCCAGCCTTTCGTTTGAAGCTCATGTAGATAATATCACCAGGATAGCTTTCTTTCACCTTAGAAATATTGCCAAGATAAGAAACACATTGTCACTAAATGATGCAGAAAAACTAGTTCATGCTTTTATCACCTCTAGGTTGGACTATTGTAACGCCTTACTGTCTGGTTGTTCAACTAGGTGTATAAACAAGCTTCAGTTAGTACAGAATGCAGAAGCGAGAGTCCTCACTAGAACCAGAAGATCCGAGCTCATCACCCCTATCTTATCTTCACTGCATTGGCTCCCTGTGAAATTTCGCATCAATTTTAAGATACTACTTTTGACATTTAAAGCACTAAATGGTCTCGCGCCACAGTATCCGAGTGAACTGCTAGTGTCTTACGATCCGCCACGCCTACTTCGATCAAAGGATGCAGGCTGCCTGTCAGTACCACGTATTATTAAAACTACAGCAGGGGGCGGAGCTTTTTCTTACAAAGCCCCAAAGTTATGGAATAGTCTTCCTGTTAATGTTCGGGACTCAGACACAGTCTCAGTGTTTAAGTCTAGGCTAAAAACCTATTTATTTTGCCAAGCATTTTTGTAAATAGATTAACCTTTGGTAAATGAGCAGATCTGGGGGACTCATGGACGTAGAGTATTCTGGTGAACTGGTATGTTTAGATGCTGTCCTCCCCACTCTCATTGTTCACTCAGGTTTGTTGACGGTGAGGTGATTGGTTGCTTTACATCTCAGGGAGCCCTCATGTCTGTGTTTCCTTCTGGCTCTCCCTTGTCGTTATGCTGTTATAGTTAGTCCTGCCGGAGTCCCTGCTTGCACTTTGCACTAATATACATTCACCTTATACATGTTGACTGTGACCAGACCTAACTGCCATCTCTCCTTATTTTCTGTTCTCTCCTTTTCTGTTCTCTCATCTCTCTCTCTCTCTCCCTCTCTCCTTTCCCTCTCTCTGTCTCTCTGTCGAGCTATACATGTTCTCTCCTCTCTCTCTCTCTCTCTCTCTCTCTCCTTTTCCCTCTCCCTGTTTCTCTGTTGAACTATGCATGCCGCTCCTGAGTTGCCAGTGATCCAGACCCCTCTGCCCTCTAGAGCCATCTAACCCGTCCTGGAGTCCTGCTTCTGGTTGGAGATCTCGTCGCATGGATGCCCCGTGTGGTCTGCCTGGATCGTATGGTGGCTGGGGATGGTTTCCATGAAGACTGTCCTGTCCTCGATTGATGCTCTGGGGACCTGTGACTTCAGTTGTTCGATAGCTCAGGACTGGAATCTCCTACAGTCTACCTGAGCCTCCAGGAACAAACTGGACTCCTTTTAATTTAATTTAAACACATCTCCTGTTACACTGAACTTCCAGTACACATTATTATGCTGATCAATCCCTGCTATCTATTATCATCCAGATGAGGATGGGTTCCCTGTTGAGTCTGGTGTCTCTCAAGGTTTCTTCCTATTACCATCTCAGGGAGTTTTTCCTTGCCACCGTCACCCTCAGCTTGCTCATCAGGGACAATCTTATCATTTTGATTCATACACATTCATATTGCATACAAACTTACTTTTTTTGATTGTGTAAAGCTGCTTTGCGACAATGTCAGTTGTTAAAAGCGCTATACAAATAAAATTGAATTGAAAAAGGATTTATATATTTATTATCATTATTATCAAGGATGACATGTTAAACGGTAAAAAATTTACATTTTACCTTAATCAAGACATCCTTAGTATTAAATAGGCAAGTAAAAATAATCAATAATATATTTACAAGTTAGACACGTTTCAGGAGTGTTTTATAATGGTATCAGTTACTTATCAGTTGATAAATATTCAATATTTAATGTTGTCGTGTGAAATTTTCACAGCAGCAGCAACAGGTATCAGAGATGCTTATGTTACCATGGTAACGCACGGAGGAAGTGGCTTCTGCGCTGGTGACTTCGCAGGGTGTTCTGAAAGGTGGAGTTTTGTTGAGGGAGATTCTCTTCACAAACAGAGCAGGGACTAGGGAGCACCCGGTGAAAGGAACGTGGCTCCACACACTACGGAAAATTTGGGAATACCAATTAGCATAATCTGCAGGTCTTTGGATTGTGGGAGGAAACCCACCAGGTTCAGGGGAGAACATGCAAACTCCATGCACACAGCGAAGGGAATCGAATCTGGCGGGACTCGAACCCAGACCATGGAGGCGAATGTTGACAAGGAAGCTTTGGGTTTGGTGTTTGCAAAAAACTTCATTTAGACTCTGATGTTGTAACATTAGGCTAAAGTATGTAATGTAAAGAATTTTGAATATAAAAAAAAAAACATGAACATGGTTAAAAATAAATGAGACAAACATTTACTTTGGATATAAAATGTAAAATTAAAGTGTACATTTTGTATTTCTCACTCAAGAGAAATACACAGTACCAGGTCATATCATATTAATATTAATATAATAGATTTGAATAGAGATGGCACAGTGGTGTAATGATTACCACCGTCGCCTCACACCTCCAGGGTTGAGGGGTTTCCTCCCATCATCGGAAGACATGCAGAGTAGGCTGATTGGCATTCCCAAATTCAATGAGTATGTGTACGTGTGTGCCCTGTAACAGTTTGGCACCCTGTCCAGGGTGAACCCCGGCTCATGCCCAAAAGTCCACCGGGATAGGCTCCAGGCTTCCTGCTGCTCTGAATAGGATAAGCAGTATAGAAAATGAATAACTGAATGAATGCTCATTGCAGAAATGAGCACAGGGCACTCATACAGTTTCATGTTAGGAAAAAAAGTCATTTTAACATTCGTTCACTTTTAGTAAGACATATAAATTGAGCGTTTGGACCTGAGCAATGCAGAAATTACAAAAGATACAGACACTTTCAAGCTCAAGTGAACTATCAAGGAGTGTGTTTACTACCTGAGTGCAGTTTTTCGGTGCACTTTTCAGTGTCGACAGAGCCTGTGAGCATTTAATGCGAAATAAGAAAAGTGTGTTTGATGTAATCACTCTTCATAAGGTTTTTTTTTTTTTTTTTTTTTTTTTTTGATAAGACATGTATTGTGTTTGTCAGATTTCTCCCCGTTTTTGCCGGACTGTCAGTCATGATAAATTGCTGCAGTTTAAATTCCAATTTTTTTTCTCCCTATACACAGCAGTACGGCTCGTCGTGAACTGTAATCACTGGCGGTATGGAAAGCATGCTGTTCTCTCTGAAAACACGCACACATGCAGTCAGGTCCAGACGTATGAGTCGACTGCGCGAGAACTGTCCCAGTTCCTCTATTCCATTTGTTTATGACTCCAAATAGTGAGTTCTTAATGACTTAGGATGTGCAGAAGGAATGATTATGTATGATGAGTTCAGGGATGGACACAAAGAAGAATGGAAACTATAAAATAAGATTTTAGATTGATATGTAGCAATCAAATGAGTGCGTGGATGTATCCTGTAGCTAAAGATAATGGATGGATGGATGAACGCTGAATGATTGGATGGAGGGACGAATGGATGGATGGATGGATGGATGAATGAATGGATGGAGGGGTGGATAAAATGGATGAATGGATGGATGGATGAATGAATGGATGGAGGGACAAATGGATGGATGGATGGATGGATGGACGGACAATTGGATGAATGGAGGCACGAATGGATGGATGGACGGAGGGATGGATGAATGGAGGCACGGATGGATGGATGGATGGATGGATGGATGGATGGACGGACGGATGGATGAATGGAGGCACGAATGGATGGATGGATGGATGGATGGATGGACAGACGGATGGATGAATGGAGGCACGAATGGATGGATGGATGGATGGACAGACGGATGGATGAATGGATGAATGGATGGATGGACGGACGGACGGATGGATGAATGGATGAATGGAGGCACGAATGGATGGATGGATGGATGGATGGATGGATGGAGGCACGAATGGATGGATGGATGGATCGAGGCACGAATGGATGGATGGATGGACAGATACATAGACAGATGGATGGATGGACAGATTAAAGGATGAATAGACAGATGGAGGCTGACGATAACACCCTGAACATTAAGGAGCCAATGTACTTTTATGTGTAAAAGTACATATATTCAGTTTTACAGTTGAACAGTTTGAGTGCAAAACATAATAGATTTAATTTTCAGACTATCGATATTTAAAAAAAAATTATTATTATTATTATTTTCCTCAGACACTGAAGGTTGTCTATAACAATATTTTTGTTGAAATTTTTCCTCTTTTTTGCTGCATTAGGAAGCCATGATGCACAATATTTCTGAAAGAGTGATAACACTAAAACAATCAAACAATGTGTGGTATTGTCGCTTCTGTATAAAAGACCCAAGATCAGAAGAGCTATGAGAAATTATGGACAAGCGGACAACATCTGACATTTTTCATCCTGGGTCCCTCATCCACACCCACCTACTCCACTAAAAATACCCCCAGCCACACTTACTGTAGCTCTTGGCCATTCGCCTTATAGTGACACACAGTTGACACCTGCAGCAAGTATTTACAAATGGAGTGTTACAGTCCCATCCAGACCATGCTCTGTTTTACATCCATATTAGATACTCAATATGATTATAAAAAAAACAAAGAGAAGAAATGTACATTCAGCATTAACAGTTATATACTGCCCCCTTTACCTTAAAACAAAAAATGAACCAGCAAGTAATAATTTTTTGAAGAAACTTTGAAAAGAAGAAATTACTGCAAAGCAACGAATCATGAGATCAGTTCATGGGAAGGTTACTGTATATTTACGCATCATTTATCCATTTCAAGGGCTCAGTTTGAGGTTTGTGTTAATCAAACTGTTGGTCAGATTGTTCATAGAATTTAAACATTATATAGACCATCCACAGAAATGATGATAATAATATAAACACCCACATTATATTGAAGGTATCTGTATAGTTGTATTCTATAACTTATTTTTTTATGTTTTGCTGGAAAGTCCAGGCTTTGGACCAGTTTTCCCACAATGCTGTGAATGGTGAGTTTATTACAGGAAGCATTTCCTGGCTCATTGTGGAGGCGATATATACAATTCCTGGTCAGCAAAAAAAAATGCACAATCGAGGATGTCATTGAGTCTTGTTTAGTTTTGATTACAGCAGACAGTGTGATGGCCGGTTCATGCATAAAAATGATTCCTCATACTACCAGAACCACTCTTTCACAATTTGTGTCCTGCAATATACACATGCCATCAGGGAAGAAAAATGTGTTAACTTAGTCATTCAGGATATACATATCGTCAGCTGACTTCATTTTATTGCCACATCGTTTACTCTATGTGAATGGATCACATTAATAATACATGATGGATGGATGGATGGATGGATCGATCGAGCGATGTAGGAATGGGTATGACGTATGATTATTATTTAAAAACATTTCTAAGCAAATAGTTGGAGAGCTCTACAGAAAGCATTATGGTTGGATGGATGAATTGAGGGATGGATACTAAAAAAAGGATTCTGGAAGGATAGATGGATGGCTGGATAAATGATGTTATAAATTGATGGATGAATGCCAGGTTGTGGATATGTCTGGATCCATCCATTTTCTACTGTCTGTCTATCTTAAGTTTTTAAACAGTTTGTATTTCATCCATGTTTATAATCCTTGCTTACTGCTGTCCAGCCACCGTGATCTCTTATTCTCCTGTTCTATAGTTTGATACTTATACTTTTCACACCTTATACTTTCTCGTAGTGATTTTTTTTTTTATTGTCTAACTTAAATTTCTATTTTTTGCATTAGTTCCGGGTGCCCACCTTGTTCCCGAAGTCTCCTCCATGTGACCCTGTATACAGAATAAAGCGATATAGATGATGAGTGAGTGAGACTGAATTATTTTCATTTCATTGTGTAAACTAAATTTCTAATGTAATTAGACAATGTAATTTCACGACAAATATATAAATATAGCAAGAATATATTTTTAGCATAAAAGTTTATAGTGTATTATATTCTTTTCTTTTCTTTTTTTAGGTATCCACAGTTTCGTTGCATGTTGAACTGTGTAGTGTTTGTAATTGGCAAATAAATTGAAACTTCAATTTGAATATGCAATGTTCAGCTTTGTTTTTTATGTGGTCTATAGCAGACATAAAAAAAAAAAAAAAACGACAGATCAAGGGCTGTAGCGAGTACCAAAGGAATGTTAAATATGCGTGAGCGATACGTGTACGAGTTTGCATACCTGCATATTATTATAGCGAGCTGTCGTCTTGTGCCAAAGTGAAGCTAAAACTGTTAAAGGTGGAGGCTGATGATGCCGTGAACGACAGGTTTTGTATTGCTTTTGATCTTCAACAATCTTTGTGATTAAATAGGTATACTGTGCAAAAAAAAACAACAACAAAAAAAAAAACTCAACCTCTCTTCTGTCATTGATGAAATTTGCTGCCACTACTGTACTTTCTTTTTGACTTTCCAGAAAACACAGTTTAATATATTTGATATTAAAACTCAACCAACATAACATGTGAGAAATGGAGTTATAGCTTTTTTGGGGAAAAAAGAATAAATCACACAGAATTCCTACTTATATAACCCCGAAATATTTTGACATTAGTGCTTTTTAACACCCCTGTGACCTCTAAATAAATATCACAAAATATCAGAGCGTTAAACTTCTTGCTTCATTAAAAATAAATTTAAAAAATACATTTAGAAAACAGACTTGCTGCGAAACTGTTCAAAAATGCACAAAGATTTCCACAGGGCCAAAACAAACTGATTTGATAACCTAGACAATAAGTCATACAGACAGTCAGGTGTGTAGTAGCAGAATTCAGCTGCAATCGCAATCACCACTCTTTCCTTCTGTCAAAATTTGTTTTCTTTTTTCTTCTTCTTCTTCTTTATTCTTTTGAAAAAGCATCATCTGAAAGACCGAACGCTCACTTATGGATTCTTCCATCTCACTTTAGGCCGACCTGGCGAGGTCAACCACTTCGAGCTCAGAGAATCAAAAAAGTGACAGACATGCTTTATAAACATGGCATTGCTTTTATCACTTTCTGAGAGAATTACCCTGTCAGTCAGTCTTATGCAGAGAGAGAGAGAGCGATGGGAAACACATGATCCTTACTCTGTACCTCTCCGGGCCGATGTTTTTCCTTGCAATAGTTTACTTTTTAATGTAATAAGTTGTTCTTCGTAGGGTTTTATTTTCTGAGAGCAATACTATCTCAGAAATCAATACAAAAATGGGCATGGGGGCGGGGGTACACCCTGGATGGGGTGGCCAATCCATCGCAGGGCCCATACACACACGCTCATTCACACAATACGGCCTAATTATATACCAGTAATCATACACCAATTAGCCTAATCCGCATGGGAGGAAGCCCGGAATACACTGAGGAAACCCATGAAGCGCGGGGAGAAAATACAAATAACATGAACACAGATCCAAACCCAGGACCTAGAGGTGCAAATCACATAAGTGAATTGATAGTTGTCACTGGGAACCTAGTGAGAGGTTAAATTTGCGAGCATTGGTGGCTCAGTGGTAGGTGCTTTGCCTGCCATGCGGAAGGCCCTGGTTCGATTCCCAGCCAATACCCAAGCCACTGGATGCAGCGCCGGTCCCAAGCCTGGATAAAATGGGAGGGTTGCATCAGGAATGGCATCCGGCGTAAAAACCTGTGCCAGGATGTACAGTATGTGCGGACAAGATAGTCTGCTGTGGTGACCCGTTGCCGGGAGCAACTGAAAGACCAACAACACTGCATATACAGTGCAGACCAAAAGTTTGGACACACCTTCTCATTCAGCGAGTTTTCTTTATTGTGTTCTTTATTGTGTTCTTTAGCCCAGACGCGTCTCTTCTGCTTGTTGCCTGTCCTTAGCAGTGGTTTCCTAGCAGATATTCTAGCATGAAGGCCTGATTCACACAGTCTCCTCTTAACAGTTGTTCTAGAGATGTGTCTGCTGCTAGAACTCTGTGTGGCATTGACCTGCTCTCTGATCTGAGCTGCTGTTAACCTGCGATTTCTGAGGCTGGTGACTCGGATGAACTTCTCCTCCGCAGCAGAGGCGACTCTCGGTCTTCCTTTCCTGGGGCGGTCCGCATGTCAGCCAGTTTCTTTGTAGCGCTTAATGGTTTTTGTGACTGCACTTGGGGACACTTTCAAAGTTTTCCCAATTTTTTCGGACTGACTGACCTTCATTTCTTAAAGTAATGATGGCCGCTCGTTTTTCTTTCTTCACTTAGCTGCTTTTTTCTTGCCATAATACAAATTCAACCTCTTTGAATGAGAAGGTGTGTCCAAACTTTTGGTCTGTACTCTAGATCGATGCCGAGGTCAAAATGGGAAACTGTGGAAGATCATACTGCGTCCGAGCTACAACATGTTGTTACAAATTTCCTATCACACACATGATCGTACGCTAACCAGGTCCAATGAGATTGAGTTGCGTTATTACTACGCCTGGTAATATAATACCACAATCTTATCACGTGCTTACTACATTGTCATTGTGTCCGGCGGGTTGAGATAAATACCATGACACGCACAGCGGTGTTGTGAGGAACCGGGTCCAGTATTTATACTAAACTCTCTGAACATGACATAGACGCACTGATAACCTAAATGTGATTAGCACCAGAAGAACGTAATATGACCATAATGCGGTCTCCTACAACATGGCATGAACCTTCCACTGTGATAGCACGAGTGTAGCAACAACACAGGAACATACAGTACCAAGGACAGCTCAGATAGAACGCCATTCAATCGTTCTTGTCTGCACCATGCTTCTAGGATGTCAATGAAGTCCTTAAGACCTTAAGTCATCATTAATAGAACCTTAATAAGTTCTTCTTGCTTCGACCACGTTCTCACCAGCCTTTTTTTGAACATGTGTGGCAGCTCCACGTCAAGGGAGACAATACTACTGTACGTCCTGACTGTTTCTACTGCGGTCCTGCCAAGATGTAAACGTTCTTCTTGCATTCACAGGGGTTTTGCTCTGAGTAAAGGTGGGAAAATATGTAGCAGCTCACACACATACTGTACCTGTTTTCCCTGCCACACAGACATCAATAAGTGTTTCTGTGTTGAACATGTGAGCTAAAAGTGAGGAATGCCAGAGCTTTATATGTGTCTCAGGTTTAAATAACAGCCTACATGGCAGCTCTTATATGCACACACACACACACACACACAAACCCCAGGGTGCAAAATAAACCAGCTAAAAGCTCTGCTGACTTAGCGAGCCAGGAGCTGAAACACACAATATGTACTCCAGACGACCACACACACACACACACACACACACACACACACACACACACACACACACACACACACACATACACACACACACAAATTATGCTCTTTGTAAAAAAAAAAAATCTCTTTTCAGAAATGGTTACTAAGAACTGGCATATGAACGTTTACGATTATACACTAATTATGTGTTTTCAACAAGCCATGTGTTATCCCAGTGGTCACAATTGTAAACAGCCACATGTTTACGTCTCCTAGGAGTGTGATTTAATTGTGGGAGTAAAGCATTATTAAAAAATCACTATAAAACCATGCTGTTGAATTCTCAAATCTACAGGCGGAATCGTGGATGTAACACAATCGTTGACGTAGATTCTGTGTCTACTGAAAACCTACAGTGATGTACAGTACAGGGACCCCAAATGTGATCAAGCCGACCCTTTTCAACTGCAATAGCATTTAAATGTCCCTGTATTGTCACTCAGGGGCTCATGACTCCCCATAATTCACTCTCTCTCTATATATATATATAAATAGTACATTATATTATACTATTATACCATGCCTGCAATGTTTAGACCTCCAGGGTCGAGGGTTCGAGTCCCACCACGTGCCTGTGTGTGTGTGGAGTTTGTGATGTTCTCCCTGTGGGTTTCCTCCAGGTGCTCCAGGTTCCTCACAAAGACCAAAGACAAGCAGATTAAGTTAACTGCCGTTCCCAAATTGCATGTATTGTGTGTGTGTGTGTGTGTGTGTGTGTGTGTGTGTGTGTGTGTGTGTGTGTGTGTGTGTGTGCGCACCCTGTGATGGATTGGCACCGTGTCCAGAGTGTACCCAACCTCGTGCCCTGGGATAGGCTCCTGGCCTAGTGTCCCTGACCCTACAGGATCAACGGTATAGGCGTGAATGAATATTATATTATATTATACATACACACAAACTGTATATATGGTATATTATTCTGTCTTTCAAAAATATAATATGATGTACAGTGGGGGGGGCGGCACGGTGGTGTAGTGGTTAGCACTGTCGCCTTGCACCTCCAGGGTCCCGGGTTCGATTCGCGGCCAGGCTCGATTCCCATCTCTGTGTGCATGGAGTTTGCATGTTCTCCCTGTGCTTGCTGGGTTTCCTCCTGGTACTCCGGTTTCCTCCCACAGTCCAAAGACATGCAGATTAGGCTATTTGGCGTTCCCAAATTGCCTGTAGTGTGTGAATGAGTGAGTGTCTGTGCCCTGCTATGGATTGGCACCCTGTCCAGCGTGTACCCGCCTTGTGCCCTAAGTCTCCTGGGATAGGCTCCAGGCCACCAGCGACCCCGAATACAGGATACAGCAGTATAGAAGATGAGTGAGTGGACAGTGGGGCAAATTAAAGAGGTTATAGCATCATGTTTAGCTATTTGTGAGCAGTGGGTTTTTTTTTTTTTTTTTTTCATATTCTCTGAATTGCTATTTGGGAACATTTGGGAAATGGAAATCCATTTCTTCCTCACTGGAACATCGGCGGCTGTTGTTCACTGTCCCAGCAGACATTCTAAAACGGCGTTTTCGAAAATATTTAACATAGACATTGTTTCCTTTTCAGTAAAACCACGACGACCTTTACCCGAGTTTGCACCTTTATTTCTGTCTCAAGTTGAAAGCCGCTATTCAATGGGCACTTAAACGCTATTCCTGTACGACTGGGAATTTATACATCAGAGAACATGACGGTAAATCGGTTGTTACCAAAAGCTCTAAAGGCACTTTCGCTCGTTGTGGCTTTCATCAGTTAATTTACTGAGAACGCATCGGGACGTCATTGATTTCTGACTCAGCCCGGCACTGCGAGATTTTATAGGGTCTACGGTGCGGCTGCTACGTTAAAGAAATCAATAAAACACAAAACGCACACAGAGACGTCTGACATGACCTCACAGATCTTTTTTTTTTTTTTTCCGACCCTCTTGCTGATTGTCTATGAAACTAATCTACAGTACTTTTGTGTTATGAAACAGCACTCGTGACAGTTGCTTGGAATTGCAACGAATAAATTCCGTAGCATACAAAGTTTAGCTTTAAGGGCTAGAAATCCATCCAGAGTGTATTGATCTCTGCGGCTAGTGGGAATTAATTTGGTTGCAAACTCTATTTCGTGTTCTCCATCGGGAAATGTTTATCACTGCCACAGCAGTGTTTAACCCACACATGCACAATTACATTGCACGCATGCTGTTATGGATCTGTTTTGCTCCCTAATTAGCTTTCTTGCAGCAGACACACAAGCTGTGTATGTGTATGTGTGTGTGTGTGTGTGTGTGTGTTTATGAATTAAATGACCAAGGATTAAGTGGAAAGGTGTGTACTTAGGAATGAAAAAAGTCTAAATTAGGGCAAAACCAAAGGCCTTGATTCACTTTTGTACAGCAGACGTTCAGGCTGAAGCTCCAGCTGTGGTTCAGACTTACACAGGGACTCGTTTGCTCTACTTACAGTATACAGATGAAAGGAGTCGCCACTGTCAGTGCTTTGTACGTCTGAGCTTTCAACACAGTGACGTCTTCATGATTTCACTGTAACATGACAAGTGGCTTGATTTTTGTCTTAACCTTAAGAGAAAGAGAAACGCGACCCTGGTGAGGAAATAACTGTGTGCAGTTAATGTACGTGAAAACCTGGACATTTCACAACATTCAGTGTACTGTAACTACTGGCTGTGAAATGAGTCAATCTTTAATAAATTTAAGTGAAAAAAAAAAAAAAAGATTTCATCACGACATAATTTTTTAATTTATTTTTTATTTTATCTAATAACGAATACTGTGACTATAATGTTTGTACATGAAACATAAAAAAATAATCTGTTTTTGTGGTGCTGCAGCAGCGTCACAGGCCCTGATCCAGCTCAAAGTTATAAAGATAATATAATGTGAGTTTTGAAAGGTATAATAACAACTACCATATTATATATTATATATTGTGGTGTACAACAGGGGCAGGTCCCGCACATGCCGCTAGCTTCCAAACTGAGATGATATAGCACCATAAAAAATATATTATTATTATTATTATAATATGCATATAATAAAACTGTAAAGTTGGCGTGAAAAAAAAGAAATTGTGGCGACATATGATGAGTAATAGAACACATCAAGATGGTTTTGGGGATTTTTGTCTGTCTGTTTGTTTGTGCACGCATCACATAAAAACTGCTGAACGAATTTTAATGGGGTCACATACTGCATGCATGTGGCCGAGCTTGAGGTAACATGAAACATAAACGTTGTTTCAACACAATCGGCCCACGAAAAGAGTTTTAAATGGAATTTTAAATGGAAAACGCCCTTATTTTTACGTCGTAAAAAAAAAAAAAAATGTTAGTTCTTCTCAAAATTCAACAGATGGCGCTGGACATTTTTTAAAACGCATTTATGAGTGTGCGACTGAATTCCACGCGAACGAAATCACAAGCACATCTAGTAGATAGATTATTATGCTCAACCAAAAGTTTTTATTTTAATTAACTAACTTCAGTTGTTGCCTTTGGGCACAAGGCAGGGTGCACACACACCCACACACACACACACACACGCACACGGGGGAACACCCATCTGTCTAATCTGCATGTCTGCAAAAGGTGCAAAGCTACTACTGTACACCACCGGGCTGCCATGTTGGTGGTAAATTAACTCCACCCCTATAAAAAGTTGCCAACCATCCCAAGAGCAGGAAAAAGTACATGTTCAACGTTGTATAGCATTACAACTTGTAAAATCACTACCACGGCAAAAACGCCACAGAATGAACCACAGATCATTCATAATACTGTGACTATACAGTATACTGTAATGTACAGTTTCACATGAATATTTTTTTTTATATTGTTTGTTGTGATATATAATCAGTGTACATACCCATGAGGTGAAACAGTTTAATGTCCTGATGCTCATCGAATGACTAAATGAAGGAATGAATAAATAAAAGAAATGAACCAATTATGGTCAGAATTTCTTCGTATACGCAGTATGGGTGGCAGTGCTGGCTCAATCAGTTAAGGATGACGGTTACTGATCAGAAGGTCGAGGGTTCAAGCAACGCCAAGTTGCCACTGTTGAGCCCTTGTGCGAGCCCCTTAACCCTATCAGCTTCAGGAGTGCTGTATTCTGGCTATACCCCAGCTTCCTAACTGGGATATGTGAAAAAATATCCCTCTGCTGTAAAGTACTTGTGACAAGTAATTAAATCATCATCATCATCAAATAAGCTACTATAACACTTCTGTTAACTTACCTTGCTACAGCATGTCAGTGTGAAACAGGGTTTATATGGCCTTAAATAAGTACAACAGATTCAGTATTTGCTTTGAGGATGCTGATGAAAAAGTACAGAGAAGGTAATAGCGAGTTGCATTGTGTCTTTGTAGATTGATAAAGAGAGTATGCTGTGGTGCCGAGAAAGTAGCTGTGGTATTGTATGAGGAGGTCTAGAGTGGCAGAGAAGTATGTTAAGAGTGGTGCAGGACAAATACCATAGTACCGGCAAAATTCCATTCAATTCTGTCCAGCCAGTTTTGTGTGATGCTGCAAAGAAATCTGTCTGGACAGACATGCATACAGAAAAATCTGCATTTTACGCTTTTAAATGAGAGCTGTCAGACAGTGGTGAGATGTGCTATAGGTGTGACAGAAGAGTTTAAAGTGGAAGTGGGTCTGCATCAAGGATCGGCTATGAGCCCCTTCTTGTTTGCCATGCTGATGGACAGGATGACAGATGAGGTTAGACAGGAGTCTCCATGGACTCTGATGTTTGCAGATGACATTGTGCTTTGTAGCGAGAGCAGGGAACACGTACTGTAGAGGAAAATCTAGAGAGGTGGTGGTATGAAGGTTGGGAGCTACAGGGAGCAGAGGTAAAGAAGATGCAGGACTTTAAGTACTTAGGGTTAACGGTCCAGAGCAACAACAAGTGTGGAAAGGAGGTGCAGAGGCGTGTGCAGGCAGGTTGGAACGAGTGGGGAAAAGTGCCAGGTGTGTTAGAGAATGAAAGGAAAGGTGTACAAGACAGTGATGAGACCAGTGATGCTCTACGGTTTAGAGACAGTGGCACTGAAGAAAAGACATGAGGCAGAGCTGGAGGTAGCAGAGGTGAAGGTGTTGAAGTTCTCAGAAGGTCCATCAAAGGAACAACTCATGTTTGGATGTTTTGGAGATAAAGTCAGAGAGGCCAGATTGAGGTGGTTCAGAAAAGAGATTGTGAGCGTATTGGTATAAGGATACTGAGGTTGGAAATGCCAGGACGTAGGTCCAGAGGAAGACCGAAGAGGAGATTTATGGATGTAGTGAGAGAGGACATGAAGTTAGTTGTTGTGAGAGAAGAGGATGCAGACGATAGGGTTAGAGGGGGGCAGGAGATTTGCTGTAATAGATCCTGAAAGGGAACAGCCGAAAGACAAAGAAGAAGAAGACCTTGCTATGTCACTAAGTTACATAACACTGGATAGAATTTCATATTACTCTTTATAATTCATGGTTAGCAAGTTAAGGCAAATGTTAAAGGAGTGCAATCAAGCAGACGAGTCAGCAATAACCGATAGATACGCTGTGACTACAATACGTAAAGTAAATCGAGTGGCAACTCGTAATAATTATTTTATCTACTGTATAATAACACATAGATATACTATATAAAATAATATACGAGGTATGTTCAAGTCAAACGGGGACTTATGTAAAGCTAAATTTCTCATAAATGAAGGTGTAAAATCAAATGTAGCCCCTTAAGAAATAGCCAACAACCCAGATACTCCCCACCCTGGAGATATCTCTCATTTCTGTGGCACTTACTCAAGGTGTCAGGTTGCCAGCTTGACGACTGATTATCATTCACAAAAACTACGGGCAATTACGAATGCCAATTATCCTATCCTTCATGTCTTTGGACTGTGGTAGCCAGAGTAGCATGCAAAATGAAATAATAGTCATCTATATAAAAAAGAGAGGTTTTGTCTGTACATTTGGACAGAACTCGCTCTTTCAATGATTTCTTTACATTTCGTCTCAGAAAATTTTCTGTCTGCACGTAGACCAGTCATATTTTGTCACAGCATAACGTAATACCGGTTGGAAAGAATTTGATGAACTTTTGGCAGTACTATGGTATTTGCCTGAAGTTAAATCTGTACCATAAATTAATCAAAATGTTGAGTTAGAAGGGACGTTTTGAGCAGTTACTGTGGGTGTGTCTGAAATCGGCCGCTGAACAAAATTTAATCAAACTTCTGCAGTACATACTGGAGATATCTGCCTGAAGTTTAACCTGCACTACCCGATCTACTTTTTTCGATTTATCATTTGTGACTTTCCGATGACCTAACTGGGAGTGTGAAGATCAAAGTAAAACTTGGTGTAAACAAGGCATAAGATACCCAACCTTACAAAAGTTTATTTCTCTGTATTAATAAGACTGCCATACAGACTTATAGGGAGACGTGTATGTGGGCTTCAACCTGAAATAATAATCATTCCATTAAGCAGATCAGCTTTTTTTTTTTTTAATCTTTCATCTTTTAACTATCTGTAAATGCTGTGTGTCTGGCGTTCATGTGCCCTTGCAGTGTTCATTCATATAGTGTGGTTACTGTATTAATTAGATATTATGCAAGATCACTAAAGTAGTGACGGGGTCACGTGCCACCGTCGTACAGACAACAGATCTCTGACCTCGACGTTATCGCCGAGGGGGCGTGGTTTTAAGATCCCCATGACGCCTATAAATTGTTTGAAAATGACTTACGCCACGTATTTTATGTTGTTATTATGTAAATATTTTTATTTACATATATATATTTATAATTGTGAGGAATACTATTATTCCTCACAATAACATTAATTGCCTGTTTAAAAAAAAAACTTCCTCATTGCCCGGATGCGGGCGCGCGAACGCATGATAAACGCGCGCGCATGGTTTTGTTCACCGCGTGCGGTCTGAGTCTGACGTGAGAGCAGCAGTGTGGAAAGCCAAATCGTCCATAACCTTTTCAAAACCCAAACCCAGGCAGTTATGTTGTCTTTCAAAAGGAACAAATCGTTAACGAATGCATGGTGATTAACTGTGGGTTGATGTCTATAGAAATAAAATGTTTTATGGGTGATACTGACAATTACTTTGATTTATTATTATTATTATTATTTATTATTATTATTATTATTATTATTTCTGTAAGATATTTTGGTCCATTTTTATGCCCACAGTGCGAACACTTTTTGTTTGATTTGTGTCCTTTTTGCATTGAGTGTATTTAGAGCAAGGGGACACAGTGGCTTAAAGGTTCGAACCGTCGCCTCACTCATCCACGGTTCGGGTTCGATTCCTGCCAGTCTGTGTGCATGAAGTTTGTATGTTCTCCCCGTGTTTGGTGGGTTTCCTTCAACATCCAAAGACATGCAGAATAGGTTAATTAGCGTTCCCAAATTGCCTGTAGTGGGTGAATGTGTGTGCCCTGCGATCAACTGGCACACAAACCATGGTATACCCCACCTCGTGCCCTAGGTCTCCCAGGATAGGCTCCAGGTTCCAGGCCCCCGCAACCCTGTATACAGAATAAAATGGTATAGACGATGAGTGAATAAGTGTTTAGAGCATATTCATTTAGTAATGCTGCTTCTTTCAATTTTTAAATACATTCAGTTTTATATTGTGCAGTTATTACCATCTTTTATAGACTTTTCCGGTCCCAGGACTCACATGTACTTGAGCTTTTGAGATGCAGATCATTTAATGATATGTAATTAAACAACAATCTCTATATTATGCTTATATTATTGGTCAATGGTAAGCCATTCAGAGTCTTTATTGGTTTTAGAGCATTACTGAATTCCTTAGTGTGAGCTTGAGGTGATAAAGATTTGTTCCTTTTCTGCTAGTTTAATATGTATAGTGGATCTTAATGGCTGAACCACGGTGGCACAGTGGTGTAGTGTTTACCACTGTCGCGTTGTACCTCCAGGATCCGGGTTTGATTCCTGCCTCAAGTCTGTATGCATGGAGTTTGCATGTTCTCCCTATGCTTGGTGGGTTACCCCCAACATTCCAAAGGCATGCATATTAGGCTAATTGGCATTCCCAAATTGCCAGTAGTGCATGAATGAGCATGTAAGTGTAGGGTGTACCCCGCCTCGTGCCCTAAGTCTCCTGGGATAGGCTCAAGCCTATTCTTTCATTCTTTCTTTCTTTCTTTCTTTTTTGTTCTCCATTTTTTCTATTTTGAATATTTATTATTCAACATTATGCATTATTTCTAATATTACTACTTAAATGTAGTCAAATTTGTCATACTGTCCATGGTATCTCTTTTGTACAAAAATCTGATTTTAGTTCCATTCCTTCCAATGAAACCTGATCACTTTCACACAACACTCCAGTGACTCCTAACACAGATGATCAGATTTTGCGCAAAGGCCATGCCAGCTCATGTGTGCTATTCCACTGCATGTTTTAATTGCATTGATTTAGTTAAAAGTTACAGTTAGTCCCAACCTCCTCACAAGATTTTTATAATTGAATTAGTTTACATTAGTATTAAATTCATTCATCACATTCACATTATACAATTCAATCTACAACTTGGACTTTTGATTGCCCAGAATAACAGGACACCGTTATAAGAGTAAAAGCTACATTCACTTCTCTATATGATGACCTGCTACACTAATGCACTTACCCCTGAATTATGCTCGGACTGTCAGCTACACATCTGAACTCCTTTACTCTCCCAAACATGTCTTGGAGCGAGGTCGGGACTGTACACGGGATGTGACAATAACTCCTAACCAAGTTCCTGTAATGTGCAAGTGGTGTTGGTGAATGATTGTCTGTACAGTTTCCACAGATTTCCTCAAGTTGGCAACAAGTTATCTGTCAATTTTAAAGGATCAGGTGTGTGGAAACTTTTCTACCACTCACTTAATTTCCCCAGGAATATTGACACCTTGACCGGTCTGTCATTCACAGATGTACGGCCTTTTTTTTTTTAAACCATTTGCAAAGTTCAATGTTTTACCGCGGCTAAGGGTTTGATCACCGGACTGTGTGTCAAGTCTCCTGTAAATGTCGATGGGATTTATACCTTCATTTACGCGTCATCACGCCCGCGGTGTATTCCTACCTCACACTCGGTGATCCCAGGACTCCAGACTCCACACACCACCTATCACAAGCCCGACCAGGATCAAGCGCTTTTACTTGAGATGAAGAAGAAGAAGAAGTGAATGAGCACGTTTTTGTAGCGTTTGTGGAACCTTTGGCTTTCCACAGCGCAACGAAAAAACGGAGCGACTCCGACTCGCGCCACTTCGGTTCAAGCGCAAAAAGAGCAAAACCGACAGAGGAGGCAGAGAGAGAGAGAGAGAGAGAGAGTGAGAGACACAGCGGAACACTCGATGTCATCACCCTGCCTGGAAGAACAGTCACATAGTTTATTATTTATTGAGCACTTTGCATGACTCTTGTTTCCACATTGAGCTTTTTTTTTTTTTATTATTATTATTAGAGTCATTGGTTATGATTGTGATGGTTGTTACAGCGAGTGCAGATGCGCAGGAATGAGGGATTAGTAGGAATTAGTCTCAGAAGTTGTGACCAGACGTTTTGGGAATAAAAATGGCACAAAGAAAAGTTTAAACGGGAAAAGCAGAGGTTTTGTGTCCGTATGGACGGGAAAGCAGCAGCGGATCTTCTTCACCCGGGGAGCTGGACTTCGTCATCTTCTCAGAAATAAAATATCCATAACTGTCTTTTCTTCTTCTTCTTCTTCTCCTTCTTCTTTTAAACAGTGCAATTTTTCACTGGCTGTCAAGTGGATCTACAGGAATTTGGATGTGAAATAATTCAATAAAAGGCGATTAGAGATGGAAATGTCTAATTTCTTTTAAAAAACAAACAAACAAACAAAAAAAAACCCGGGATCACCGCACCTTCATTCGGATTTATCATGATTTTATTAAATATTCTGGCACTCCTGGTTTTAGCGGGTAAGTCAAAGAAAAAGTCTTCATTTCCTGTCAAACCAGATTTCACACAACAAATAAAGAAAAATGCAACTTTTTAACATTATTGATAATGCAGGGGGATAAAAAAAAAATCACCTCTCTCTCTCTCTCTCTCTCTTCAGTCAGAAAAATATATAGACACTTTAGGAAAAGAAAAATGTGTATAAATAATTCACTATTTTATATATTCTGTATATATACAATAATATTATGATAATATATCAAAATATTTAAAACTGTATGAAAATATTAGTAATATTATATTAAAATAATATACATATTATTTTTCTTTTCCTAACATGTTTATAAAATATTTTTTGCCTGACGCCTGACTTTGTGTGTGTTTGTGTGTGTGTATGTATATAATTGATTCAGTAATGTAGCACGATTCTTTTCAGTGCCGATTCATGTGTCGACAAGCTGACTACAAGATCTTTAAAAAAAAAAAAAGGAGAGAAACTTTTATACGTTTGCATTTGAGGTGGTAAAAAGTCGCAGTTTCTTCATAATCCTGCAGGTGGTGTGTTCTAATCGAGTCACACACTGATGTGAGAGGAGCAATTATTTGCTACATTTGTTTAGAATTGTTATAAAATCTGAAGGAAAAAAAAAAAAAAAACAATTATAGTGTAATGAATCGCAATACAAACTGAATCTGCACGCAGGTATCGTGATATCGGATCAGATCGTCCCTGGTGATTTTCAACATTTATAAAATAATTATTCAGGTTAACGTAATATCCTGGAGGCTAGGATATAGCCATCAGATTTAATAGCTATAATATTTCCAGGACATTACTGATTTATTGATTTATACGTATATTAATGTCTTCTTACATAATTACATCAGTCATTGTTTTTTTTTGGTTTCATTTCAATTGTTTTTTTCTCAGAAAAATATTGTTACACATGATGTATCTCAAATGGTTTTCTGAAACCTTTTAGCGCGCGCACACAAACTACCTGCAAACGCCATTATAGAGAAATTATCAGGTCTTCCGAAACTAATATTAATCATTATGCTAATTAGCCTAAATGACTTAATGTCGACCTTATTCAAAAGGAGGACAAATCTAGTTACAGAGCTCAAAGTAGACAATTAAATTAGAACCATTATGTGTAAAAGTTGACATGTTGAATTAAATAATAATATGTTACATTTATTATTTAAAGAAGTTAATGAAGTACTGGTATGCTAAAATTGATTTAACATCAGTGACAACCAACAACAATTAATCAGTCACTGTCACAGTGAATATTAGCCATCAGCTGTGTTTATTTTATTTAGATTCTTTTGCTACAAGTTTCATGTTTTATCCAACATAAATCGTGATTAAAACGTTTTTTTTATCACATTAATAAGTAAATGAATGAATGAATTAAATAGCTTTTATTAATTACTGTACAATTTGACTACTCAGTAAAGGCAGTTGCTAGTTAAGATTGTTAGCTGTTATGCTAATTACAAACCATCCTAAATGCCACATCTGGTCATTAGCATGTTGCAATAAGATTATTCTAGAACATTACATAAAAACGTGACATTCAGTATTTTAGATGTTTCAAACCCAAAATATGCAATACAGATTTTTTAATTTAGAGATGCAATTAAAATTGGAATTTAAAGTACAGTACATTCATTTGCTGACGAGTCGGTCATGTGCTCTCTTGCTAAACATTGCCTCGCAAGAAGTCTTCCTAATTATTAAACTAGCATGTGTGCATGTAGAGGAGTTTGCATGTTTCCTCCCGCAGTCCAAAGCCATGCAGATTAGGCTAATTGGCGTTCCCAAAGTCCTCGTAGTGTAGAATGAGTGTAGTGTGTATGTGTGTGTATTGCGATGACACCCTGTCCAGGGTGTACCCTGCCTGGTGGGACAGGCTCCACGCCCCCTGTCTGTTAGGAAATAGATTGCACCTAGCTTTCTAGTGTTATTGGAACGAACATCAATTGCAGTGGAAATAAAATGTCAGGATTTTAGTTGAATCAGTTGAATTTCTGTGCATAAGTGATCGATTATGAAAAATGGCAATTGATTTCAATTGGTAAAAATACCTAAAACAAGCTGTGTTCCATGTATATTCTTTGCAATTGTGTCATGCTTTGCACGTTGTTTTGTTGTGTATGGCTAACTGGAACTAGCTGTACAGCTAACTGAAAACTCAATTTAACTGGGTTAACTCAATTTAAAGGCTGGTAAGTCAAGGAATTAAGGGTGACGTAGCATCACGGTTGGCATGCAAAGCAGGCCAATTATAGTGACTGAGACCTAATGGTAAAGGTAACATACTTATAAAAGTATTATAAAAATTATAAAT
This sequence comes from Clarias magur, assembly GCA_013621035.1. Taxonomy (NCBI): domain Eukaryota; kingdom Metazoa; phylum Chordata; class Actinopteri; order Siluriformes; family Clariidae; genus Clarias; species Clarias magur. Next base: position 368,066 of record QNUK01000150.1, read on the forward strand.
TATTATGTGTTGTACTGTGAAGTTAAACTGATTATTCATTGATCACCGATTGGTTTACTCAAACCTTCGATCAATTATAGAAAAGGTTACCGACTCCCATCACTATTGACCATAGGTTAACTTAATAATGCCCTAAACACCAGGCACTTGAAATATTTTAGCGGTCAATACTAAATTGGTGACCAAACCATTCAGAAAATGAAGGCATTGTAACTAGCATGCAGTCACCTGCTAATAAAGGTAGCAAGATGCTATCTTGGCTTGTCAGCAATACACAAAATTTTTTCAGTAAAGACTATACTAAGATTTATTTATTTTTTTTTTAATCAATTGCCATTTGATAACTACAATTTTGCTTGACATCTTTATCCAATTATGGTTCACTACTCTTAAACTACTCAGAAATACAAATAAGTTAGCAAACACCAGTGTTTGGATAGCAGGCTAGTCATTCATTACGCTTTTTATTTTTCAGACAAATTGTTAATGGTTGATATTGATATTGATTTCTGGCTGAATTTACTCACAATCGTATTTTTATTATTATTATTTTATAGTTTTGTTCCACGTCAGTTAATCTTGCTAACTCTTGCTTAAAATATATATGTGACATTTGACACATTTTTAGTCAAGGTGCAACCCACAAGTGATTAAAAACCAAGCTAAAACTGTAAATTAAACACTGTTAATTAATTCTGTTAACCGGCAAATATTTGTTATGAATTTTATTTATTGTGAAATATCTCAGATTTCTTTATTACAGAAATACTTATAATGTTTATGTGAGAAATGAAATACATCTGCTCCCAAACTTCAGAATCCTATAAATCACAACACAGACTGAGATAAACCCTGTGGCTTTTATTTATTAGTTACTTTGTTCAAGTAAAACATTTAATCACGATTGTTTTATGGTAATTTTAAACTTCCAGTATTGTCAATGTAAGCACAGTCCATGTTGGAACGGGTCAGTGATGGCTCAGTGGTTTTAAAGTATCGAGTCATGAATTGAAACGTTGTTGGTCCATTAGGCAAGACTCTTATCCTGTCACTTCCTCAGTTGTACGTCGCTTTGGATAAGAGAATCAGACAGATGAGTTCAATCTGAGGTAGTTCAGTGCGTAATCTTTGGACTACTGAAAGTTGCAGTTTCAAACCACCAAGATGCCACTGTTGTCCCCTTAAACAAGGCCCTTATGTGTAATGAGATCAATCCAAGTCGCTCTGGATAAAGACATCCGCCAGTTGCTGTAAATGTAAAATGTAAGGTATACAGACGGTGGCACATGAAGGGTTAACCGATCAGAATTCAAGCACTACCATGCTGCCTCTCATGCAAGACCCTTAATATTCAACTACTCTGCTACGTCTGGTCTCAGATGCAAGTCGATTTGGAGAAAATTGTAATGGAAATCAAATCTGAGTAATTCCGTTATTACCCAGCTCTTCCCCATACACACCGAATTCTCTAATGTCAGTTAGTTCTTCAATATTTGCTCCGAATAATGTAGGACAGACTCTGACGACGCTGAATAAACCCCCACAGTAAAGCTTGTTCTTTCAGCAACAGGGATTTAGTCATGTAGATAAACGTCCACAGAGCTGAAAAGACGAGCAAATCACGGTCACAATCCCGGGACACACTTTAAATCTACTTCTGCACAAATTGCAGTCATTAACAAAATGTGAAACTAGCTATATTTCATTTTTCAATTAGTTTATATAGCGCTTTTAACAAGAGTCATCGTCACAAAACAGCTTCGCAGAAATCAGTCTCCAGACTGCTAATGAGTGAGGCGAGGAAACACATCCTGGGAACGGCAAAAAAGAAAAAAAAGAAAAAAAGGGGGGGGGTAAAGAATTAAAGTCTTAGAAAGGGGAAGGCATGCGGAGATAAACCATCAGTGATATAATGAGTTTATTAGCCTGAACTGAACTAATGGGAGCATTCAATTTTGTTCCTTTTTTTTCAATAAATCTAGAAAAACTATTAAAGTTAAACTTTCTGTCCAAAAGTACAATAATGTTTTAGGAACCAGAATGTCTAGGACACCAGGAACTTTTTTGCATTTGGCTGTTACAGTGTATTTCCTTTGTCATTTCCATTTATTGTTTGAGTTTGTTTGAGTTTGTTTTTTCGATTTTTTTTTTTTTCAGTCAAATCACAGTTTGAGTCCAATCTACCATCCAAAGTACAGTGTGTTTCCTGTTCCCATTAAATAAGGTTTGTGTGGCAGTGGTGAATGACTGAATGTCTTGTCCCTCCTCCCCACACCAGATGAGGTGGCTGCTTTGGAGAATGGCGATTGGACGGGGCCCATGGACTGTTTACGTGCGAGCGAGATGTGTAACCAGAACGCGCAGTGCAGCTCACGTTTCCGTATCATGCGCCAGTGCCTGGTTGGCCGGGACCGCAGCGCCATGCTGGAGAATAAGGAGTGTCAGGTGGCCCTGGAGGTCCTGCAGGACAGCCCGCTGCACCAGTGCCACTGCAAGAGGGGCATGAAGAAGGAGCTGCAGTGCCTGCAGAGCTACTGGACCATCCACATGAGCCTCAACGAAGGTAAACCGTCATGTCCTACATTGCGGTTATATTAACACATATTACGATTAAAGTGATTTCAACTACAATTTAGTATTTAAGCAAATGATGGCAGTAAAAGTAGTTGCAAGAAGGCAACTTATATTCCATGTTATTATTATTTCTGAAATCTTTCTTTCTTTCTTTCTTTCTTTCATAACATGGCCACCATGACCTTTGCTAAGTAATACACTATATGGACAGAGGTATTTGGCCAAACCTGCAATGCCATTTTATCCAAATGCATATACTTCAATATGGAGTCACTCCCCCTTTTTGCAGATATAACACCTTCCACTCTACTTGGAAGGCTGTCCACAAGATTTCAGAGTGTTTCTGTGGGAATTCGTGCCCATTCATTCTGTAGAGCATTTACGAGGTCAGGCACTGATGTTGGACGAGAGGGTTCTCAGGTTCATGTTCATCCCAGAGGTGCTTGATGGGGTTGAGGTCAGGGCTCTGTGTTCGGGCCAGTCAAGTTCTTCCACACCGAACTCATCAAACCATGTCAGTCATGTTGGAATAGAAAAGGAATCTCCCCAAACTGTTGCCACGAAGATGTCCAAGATGTCTTGGTATGCTGAAGCAGAAAGATTGACCTTCACTGGGGAGAAGGGGCCTGACTGAAACCCCTGAATTCAATAATTAACAGGTTTGGCCAAATACTTTTGTTCATATAGTGTATGACATGATGCCTGCACATGGCTTATATCAACTTGTAAAATGTATATTTTACAAATTAATATATAATACTAAATTAGCCTTCAAATTCACTAAATTCACTAAAGTTTAAAACAAACAACACACTTATGATCGAGGCCAGCACTGAGTCCATACTGTAGGTCATGTTCAGCATACATCAAGCCAAACTCCACTGGAATTACTGACTGCGCATACGTTACCTGTAATAAATTGCACATTTTTACGATTAGATTAGTCCACAGGTTCCTACTGCGATTTCAACCTCTACGCAGTTAATTGTGCAGCGGTATATGCTAATAATATTCATACGGCACCCCATGAAGTGATATTCCGGAAGTGATTGGCAGTTGTGCGCCAAATTTGTCCTGCGTGTTTACTTCCAGGGTCCCTTATTTTGGACAAGTTTGAGTAAAGAGCCGCACAAATCCTTGCAATTGTCACACAATTCTCCAGTTGCATCTCAGTTCCCATGGCGACGAGCGCCACCTGTTCATGTTTTGCAGCGTTTCACAGGCACGGCAGGGTGTGAGTGAAGAAACTAATCCTGATCTAATCCAAAACAGGTGCGCACAATCAGGTAGTATGCTAATGACTAGAGAAGGGGTGGAGTAAGGACCAAAATAGAAACAAATGCGGACATAAGTACATGATGCTTGTCGTCATGGGAACCACGTCATGGAGGAGGGATCTATGAGAGATATTGGTAATCCTTTTATTTTCTTCACCAAATCAAAAAAGTTTCATGGAAGATAAAACAATTGCCTACGTTTACAAACCTAGGTGCATTGTTTGTCTCATGTGACATTGCAGCAAATTGCAGGTTATACAGTAGATTTCGATATACAGTATAGGTCTTTGGTTAAAATAAACTCGAAAACATTATGCGATGCCAGAGCTTCTATACTGTAGTTAGCGTATACAGCTTAGTGATAATTAAGCAAAGTATAATTACAACCATTTCATAAGTGTCAAAGCCTTTTAGTGACAATTACAGTACGTTTATGCAAAGAGTCAATACTTGCGGTGATGAACCTTTGTTTTCAAGACCTTTGCAATTCGCCCTGGTACTGTATGCTATCAATGAACTTCTGGGCCTTACACACAGGCATTGTCAAACTGTTATTGGATTGTTTGTGGAAGTTGCTCTTGTTGGATGTTTTTGTTCCATTCTCTACTCATGGCTGTGTTCTTAGTCAAAATTGTGAGTGAGCCCATTCCCTTGCCTGAGAAGCAACCTTATGCATGAATGGTCTTAGGATGCTTTAGTGTTGGCATGATACAGGACTGCTGTTAATATAATTTGAGGATCCACCATCACGTGAACCGATAACGAAGCGGGCACTAGGGAATATACATAGCCAATGTGCATTGAGCTAACAAGTTCTGAATGTTGGTGATTATTGTGATATACAAGAGTACCAATGGAACAGGCCCCGTATAGCTGTGCGATTAAAAGCTACATTCACATTACAAACCACATTGTCTCCTTTCCGATCTTGTGCACAGATAAGATTTGCATGTCATGACGGTTTACATTCATAATTACGACTGACTCTAATGTGGACGCGTCCGTCATCCGAAACAGCACGCACGAGCACAGCGATACGTCTCTGCTCACAACATCGGGGCTAAAACACGGCATGTGTCGTTCATTTTAAATAATGGATACAATTTCAGGAAAAAATATGGCAAGCAGTTAGTCGGCTGTATTTGTTGAGGTTCAAAAGGGAAAAAAAGCCGTACACCGCACTTCAGCTGTTTTAGCAGCTAATGCTAGCAGTGCTAGCAATAAAAACACGTATTCCGATCTAGTCATTCTCATTCAGGTTGCATGTCCGTGTATCGGATCTTTATCTGATCTAGGACCACATCTGAAAGTGACTCAGATCCGATCAGATTTCAGGCATTCAGGCAGCCCTAAAAAAAAAAAAAAATCAGACAGCATATGCCAGGAGACATAGGGCACGAGGTGCTAAGCGCAAAGCCGCCGTGCCACCAGTTTTGGATTCACACATTTTGAATTATTTTGTTAAACCTGTAAATGTTAACTGCTTTAGAATTGATGCATCCCTTAAAAAACATACTCCTGCCTTACCAGTTCAATCCTCCACAAATAACCTTATTTTTGAGTGAGTGGGAGTGGGTGGTCGGGACAATACTTTAACCTACTGGATTGGAGTGCGGAGCAGGAGATCAGCAGGGAAAAAGACAAAAGACAATCGCTTTCGTATGAGACACGGCATTTAAACAGCGAGTAAAACAAGTTACGCATCAATTCCGTGTTTAGTACAGTACATAATGTCTGCGGCGTTTAATCCTTGAAGCTTTACAAAACACAGCTGCAAAACATAAATGCTGTTTAATAGGTTTGAATTAGAAAAAAAAAGTCCCAAAATCCAAAAAACAGATGAAATTGAATCGACAGTCTAGAGTCCAGATTCAAAGCTCTAACGTCAAGTCAGGGTTTTTCATTTACAGGGCCACTGCTTTATCTGCAATGTTATTTAGCTATTTCTGCTGAGGTAGGCACATGACTCTGAGATTCTGTTTGGAAACTATCGCCGGCTGTGTAATGTGTGATCTACTGTATTAGGCTCGTGAATGCTAACGGACAGCTGAAAGACCTTTCTTTCTTTCCCTAAGAGCCCTCGGTACTTTTAGAGAGCTGCTGAGTTATTTAGAAGCTGTACAAAGAGTGTGTAGATGCGCTACTATCCCGGTTTTACAGGACTGTGAGGTCCAAAATGGAAAAGTTTACCGTTTTAATACTGTAGTGCTTAAGCTATCTTTATTGTTGCGGTGTGTTGTAAAACGATGTCTAGGACGAGGGCAGCTCAGCGTATTAGAGGAGAGTTTGCCACATACTTGCTGTTGGGCTCTTGAGCAATATGTGAAGAAGACTAATTAGCATGATAGCTTGGCCACTGAGCTCCACTGTGTGTGGAGTTTCTACAGAATGTGCCCCATGTTTGATGGCTTTGCAAACATGTACGTATATGTATAAAGGAAGGTTCTGGGACGTTTATATAAGGGACAAGGATAAGGGGCCATTGAGACAGGATGCAAGTGTTTAGACGCTTTATATCGACCGTTTCAGTTGTTCAGGAGCAAGGACACTGAAGCAGCAACATCTCAACTTACAAGTATGCTCGGTTGTGTAGAAAACCAGACAAGACCCGTGGTTCCGTACACAAAGCCATAGATTAGGTACTGTAAAACAGACAGCCGTGAATACTCAATCCGTATTTGTTTACAGTGACGCGATTTCAATAGGAAGGTCGCATGACAGAACTCATGAAGGTTGTCGGCTGTGAATGAAGACTAGATATCTAGGTACCTATAGTGGAGTTTGTCTGTTGTTCAAGGAAGTCCCTGAAAAGATGAAGGATACAAAATGGAAAGAAGATATGAAGTGGATGTTGTGACTGAAGGAGACGGAAACAGGAGAGGCCAAGGGAGTAGCGTGACCCGCTTCATTCATATGACATGCATGGAGATGTTTTCACTTAACATTGGCCAAAGTGCGTTAAGTTCACTTCAAGTAGGCAAATTGTCAAAAATAAAACGGGTTGGAATTTGTCTGCTTTATATAAAATGTTCAAGTTCAGGTTCACACACACACACACACACGTATATATGCATATGCATATGAACTTGAGTAACATCCAATTCTTAATCCAAAGGGTTTACTATGATGTTGGCCCACCCTTTGCAGCTATAATTCAATCCAATTAAATTTTATTTGTATAGCGCGTTTGTCACTGTCGCAAAGCAGCACAATCAAAAGAAATTATGGAAGTTTGTATGAAATGTGAATGTGTATGAACCAGAATGGTTAGATTGTCCCTGATGAGCACGCCGAGGGCGACGGTGGCAAGGAGAAACTCCCTGAGATGGCATCAGGAAGAAACCTTGAGAGGAACCGGACTCAACGGGGAACCCATATCCTCATCCAACGAAGGCCCGGCTCGCAGTCTCCGCTCTAATTCATCCCAATGGTGTTCAGTCGGGTTGAGGTCAGGACTCTGAGCAGGCCAGTCATTTTTTCCCACAGCAAACTCACCCATCTGTATGTTTACGGACATTGCCTTGTGCAGTCATGTTGGAATTAGTGTGGGGTTATTTTTCACGAATTGAGCTCGGCCCCTATACTTGCAAGAAAAGGAACTCTTCAGCAATGCTTCAGCATACCAAGACATTTTGGACTATTTCATGCTCTCAAGTTTGTGGGAACAAGTTTGGGGACGAGTTTTGACTGGCCTCGACCCAGCGGAACCCGATCTAATTAAGTTAAGTGTGAGGAAATAAATATAAATCATAAGTATCCCTGATGAGTAAGCCGAGAGTGACGGTGGCAAGTGAAACCATCCTGAGAGGAAGAAGGAACCGCACTCAACAGAGAACCCATCCTCATTTGGGTGATATCAGATAGCAGGGATTGATTTGCGGTCATACTGTGTGTGAGGAGGCTGGAAGTCCATTATAACAGGAGATGTGTTTCAATTAATATGGAGTCCACTTTCGTTATTGGTGCCTCAGGTACAAAACCGTTTGCAGGAGTTTCGGTCCTGACCTATTGAGCAACTGCAGTCACAAGTAATCAGAGAAAAAAAACTGCCTGCATCAGCTGAGTCCCAGATCATCTTCATGGTCAAGTGGAACCGTTTCAAGTTACCACACGCATCCTAAGCAGACCACACGGGGCCATCGTCTGCAGCGAGTCAGAGATCTCCATGCAATGAGAATTCAAACCAGGAGCAGGGCACTAGGATGAATCAGACAGGTCCAGAGGGCAGGGGGAGTCTGTATCGCTGGCAACTCGGGAGCTCTATGTGTAGCTTGAGAGAGAGAGAGAGAGAGAGAGAGAGAGAGAGAGTTTGATATAGTCGTAGTCTCAGTGGATAAGGTCAATGGAGATGGGCCAATGGCCATTAACTCTTTAAGGGCGTCATCGAGGAACCTGAATACAGAGAATTACATACAGTAGATACTTGAAGTACTTGATACTCTGCTTCTACATCACTACTGTATCATTGCATTCCCCCACCCCACCCCACCCTAACCCTTGTGTGCATCTAGGTGTACTTTGGAACCAATTTCCGCACTGTTATTAAGAGCAGCGCCGCGTACCCTGAGACTGAATCTGCAGATGATATATAGGAGAAGACAAGAACAAACAACGACGCATGTTGTGACACAGCGCTTGTAAAACACCCCGAGCGGTTGCAATGGAGTGCGGCTGAATTATTTGCACTGTACTGTGTACACTGAGAGTGTTTGATTATGCAGCGCAGGAAAAGGAAGATGTACTCTACCTGGCTTTCATTTGCACAGCTTTTTATTGTGCGGAGCTCTTTTACTCTTGGGAACGTGTTGGCGTCCTTCCCTCACAGTGATGGCGAATCGCTATAGGAGTTCGGGCATTAAGATCAGCGTGAATTATAGATTATAAACCCATCTGCCTCAGCAGCGCCGCTACAAATGAGTCGTATTGACGCAAGTAATCGGTGTGTTACACTCTCAGCACTGCCATTTCAATATCGTTGAGCGGCAGGCCTGCTAAGGTAAAAGGCATACGCGCACACATGCGCGTGCACACACGCACACATATATACCGAGCACCCTTTCATCAAAGCATGTGTGTATACAGATAAGGCAGTAGGCAGAGGCACAACTTGAATACTTTGAGTGAGCCACTGATGAAGCCCCGACTACCCAATGGCCGTGTGGATGAAAATGTGTTGCTTTTGTTTGCTGATCTTGCAACCTCATGGAATCTATTGAAACATCATGTTTTGTGCATAAACTCTAATCTGATTGGTTACATTTTGGGAAGAAGTGTGATCTGATTAACTGAAGTTGCATTGAGGTAGAACCTGTGGTGTGAGTGTTTATTAGAGATGGGGGGAAATTGGTTCGCCTATTGATTCATGATTCTTTGGTGTGACGAGTTATTATTTTTTTATTTTAAAAAAATGAATATATATATATATATATATAATTTTATTAACTTTTTTTTTTATTATTTACACTAATAAAATACATCCACTGGTCGATCAGCCAGTAACTGGAAATGGCTGGTTTTCCGCTTGATCAGCTGCGGATACAACCAATTCTGTTCTGTAAGCTCAACCTTCCGAGTGGTTGAACAAAAATGCATTCTTATGTATATTATCAAATATTATCAAAACTTTTTGTATGTTGGAAAGTCTCTGATCAGTCTTTTTTCCAAACATCTGTGAGTGAATGAATCCACACTAGTCTCAAAACACCATGAATGCAAATTAGTGACGAAATCCGCAACTGTGGTTATATGGCACACATTAAACCATTCACACATTGGCATCCTGTAAGGTAGGTGTGAATTATTTGACAAGTTTGTTCAGAAATAATAGTTATGGTGGATGTTGTATATTATAATAAAATTAAAAGTTCGTTTTTGTATTTTATGGTACCTTATATCTTATTTAAATGCCACCCTTCTGTTTTAATTGAAACAAAAAAAACTGTTATAAGGGATGGGCTACATTTAATTACTCATGTTCAAATCAGTTGCGAAGCTGTTGAATAAAGCTAAGACATACAACTTTAAGGTTCAAGGCCTTCAAATTGTAACTAAATCAGTTCAGGTCAGGATATCGCAATATAAAACAAATCTGCACCTACAGTAGGTATTGTGATAATATGAAGCCCCAAAGAATCAACCAACCCAGACTGTTGCATGTCCAGAGTGAAGCATGGGGGTGGATCAGTGATGGTTTGGGCTGCAACGTCATGGCATTCCCTACTGTAGGCCCAATACTTGTGTTGGATGGGCGTGTCACTGCCAAGGCCTACAGTACCAAACCATTCTGGAGGACCATGTGCACCCAATGTTCAAACATTGTATCCTGAAGGCGGTGCTGTGTTTCAGGATGATAATGCACCAATACACACAGCAAGACTGGTGACAGAGTGGTTTGATGAACATGAAAGTGAAGTTGAACATCTCCCATGGCCTGCGCAGTCACCAGATCTAAATATTATTGAGTCACTTTGGGGTGTTTTGGAGGAGCGAGTCAGGAAACGTTTTCCTCCACCAGCATCACGTCGTGACCTGGACACTATTCTGCAAGAAGAACGGCTCAAAATCCCTCTGGCCACCGTGCAGGACTTGTATCCATCACTCCCAAGACGAATTGATGATGTATTGGCCGCAAAAGGAGGCCCTACTTCATACTAATGAATTACTGTGGTCTAAATCCAGGCATTTCAGTTTCATTGTCCAACCCCTGTATGTAGTCGAGCTCAGCTGTCAAAATGATCAGCATGCGCCTCCATAATTCTGTGACATTCCAAATGGCTAATACGCATGATTGTAGAAGATGGAGCTGATTTCTGCTTATTTTATGCTATGAAGTGAGGTTTATTAGCATATACCCTGTGGGATGTTCACTTAAAAGTCTTCCATGTGCACTCTAATAACCTCCTGCTTATTTCAGCAGCATCTGGCTTTCTCTGCATCTCTGGGCACACAGTGGCTTTTGTGCCATTGCTTTTTTATTTTATTTTCAATCCACCGAACGGTTGGACTCCTATTTTAGGCATCAGCACAGGCCGTCATTAAGATGTTTTCCCAGCGACGCTTTTGTTCTCGATTCCACCATTCTGTTGAGCTGAAAAGCAAAAGGCTTGTGAAAAATACAGGGCTCTCGAGCGGCCCGAACAGCGATGATTACAGCACCTCAGAACTCAATCAAATTGACCAAGAGAACACAAAACACACAATCTGAAACTTTAGGGGGCTCATGTGCAGACACGCTTGTGTGGATACTCTCAAAAGCAAGGTTATCTTCAAGCCATTCTGTCTGTCTGATGGCATGCTAGTGTTTTCTGCTGCTAAAGAAATGCACAATTTGCCCAAAAAGAAAAAAGGTGAACAGAAAGAGTGGCAAAATGAAAGAAGAAATGAAATGTTTGTCTGAAAGAGGCAGACAGAAGAGGGGCCAGACGAAAACACTGACCCTGCATTCACATGATAGGATTTTTTTTTTTTCATTTCACATTGACCAAATTGTGCTACTTTGGCTACAGTACGTCCGTTTCAAGTCCTAAGCAATAACCATCTTTTTTCTTCCTCATTATACTCTCTGTCAGAGGTAGAAACACTGGCTTTAGAAAGTAAAAGTCCTGCCACATGTTTATATGAGCTATTAATTCAACCAGCTAATTAACAAATTAGCAAAACTCTTCAACCAGAACTGATGATCAAATCGCCTGTTCTGCACTTGTTTAGTCAGTGGATGGAACATACAGTATATGTGGCAGGACTTTTACTTTCTAAAGCCGGGCAGGAAAAAAAAAGTCACCATTTCTGAACAGTCAAATTCCTTTAATTGGGTTAAAAACTTTCTAACATATTATTAAAACCTGAAAGGATTGTGATGGATAGTGGAAATAGAAGAAATGTCTTCAGGAAAAAAATTCAGCATCTCAGTGATGGATGATCACTTAAATCATCAATAAAACTAAATAGTAGAAATCAGAGCTACAGTCCTGTTCAAATTTTTTTTTATTCTTTTAATTTTATATATATTTTTTGTGTAAACACATGATAAAAATAATCTGATTGTAGCTCTCAGTATTACAACCTCAAATACAGCATAACGAGCATAATTCGTTCCGGAAGTGGGCTCGTATTCCAAAACACTCGTAAACCAAATCATAATTTCCCATAAGAAATAATGAAAACTCAAATTATTCATTCCTCAACCCCCAAAAATAAAAACATAAAAATAATTAATACAATCTTTAAAAGGAAAATAAAACAAATTAATCTGCACTTTAACTTAAAAAAAAAGTGCGCGCAGGCGCTGTGTGTGTGTGTGTGTGCGTGTGTAATTAGCCCCTTCCTTCACCTCGTTTTACACAGTAACACTCCTTCTCCCTCTCCCCACTTCGCTTTGTAAGATTCACAACAAACACACACACACACACACACACACACACACACACAGACACACAATGGAAACACCGTTTTATCAGGAAAAAAAAAATCTCTCTGAGACTGGCATGAGCGTATATTAACGGACTCACTGTTGAGAGAGTGCCGCTCGGTGTCAAAATAAGAGTCGCATCGTGATACATGATACTCGGCGCTCGTAAACTGATACTTGCTCGGTTTCCGAATAAAAATGTATTAAAAATCTTTGCTCGGTTTGCGGAACACTCGTAAACCATGTTACTCGCAATCCGAGGTTCCACTGTACAAACCTCGGATGAACTACAGTACATACTGTACAGTATAACTTTTTTAAATCTCCTTTATTGCGTCCACAGGATTTAATAGGGGTAAGTTGAATTCAAATTGCTGCTAATCATCAACCCTGATTAATTAAGCATTAATCATCAGCATGAATGACCTCTATAAAAGCAGAAGTTTACGACGTCCCAGGATATACACCACAAGGTCAGACCGTGCAATGTTCAGAGAAATACAAAACACCCAAGAGCTATGTCTTAGACAGTACAGGCGTCATTGAGCATGCTACTGTAAATGTTAAATCCATGACCGCACAATTAGAAGAAGACTGAAGAACAAGATATGCCAAGATTGGATTAGAAAACTTCACGTTTCCTTTAAAGAACCCAGAACACCGACTGCACCCCAGACCTCCTCACCCACCACCAGAGCCTAACCTCACTAACACTCTTGCTCATAACTGAATGAACACACCCACCCACGCTCCAAAATCTAGTGGAAAGTCTTCCAAGCAGAGTGGGGGGTTATTATAGTAACCAAGTGGGAGCTAGAGTGGGATGTTCAAGAAGAACATATGTGTTGTGTAATGGTCATGTGAACACAAAGTTTTAGCCATAGGGTATACTGTACTGTATGTATAATTTTTTATTTTTCAATGCATAGCAACAAGAAGTCAATTCTGCATTTAAAGATTTTTTTTTCACTCCGCCTACAGTGCAGGAGCATCATTGTGATTTTAACAGAGCGTCATTGTGATTGCGAACCGAACTGTTTAGGTATGCAATGCATGGCTATCCAGCGACGTGATCAATGTCTGCCAATCATCGTGTGAGGATGTCACACTTTGCTAGCAAGGTTTCTGACAGAGCTGAGATTAAAAAGCAAATAACACGCCTCCTGTATTGGTGAAATCTATTGAGGGGGTTATTAAAGTTAACACACTCAAAGTGCATTTTAAGCAAAAGGGGAGGGGGGAGGGGGGGGAGACGTGGACAAAAAACGTTTTTGACATTTCACACTGACTGATCTAATGGCTTTTCCCAGACTGCCACAACAAATAAATGTGACACAATAAAATGCATATTAATTTTAACCTTCATATTGATACGATGTCTGGTAAGAGATCATTTCACAGTTCGACAGCTGGGACAACCAAGCGTCACCAGTCCCATTGTCCGTTACTCTTCTGTTTTTTTTTTAAATCTTATTAAGTTACATAAACTCATCTCACGTTTATAAATATCGAGTAGCCCCGCCCATCTCATGTCCTCCGCAGTGGTTCTGCCGTGCCACTTTGTTGCTGTCAATTGCTGCAGCTCTTCTTGCTGTATCACGTTGCTGCCGGTATGAGTGCAGGGTCTGAGGAGGGAAAAAAAAAAAGAGAGAGAGAGAGAGCGAGAGAGGAATATTAAAAAAAAATGGATGAGCGAAAAAAGAGAGTGAAAGTATGAGGGGAAATGGACTGAAAGAGATTGAGGGAGATTAAATGGCTGGGAAGAGACCGAGACTGAGCCAGAGAGAGAAAAAAATACTATATTTGACAGAATGAAAGGGAAGGATTGAGAGAGAATGCGAGAGAGCAGAGAAAGATTAGAGAGAAGGGGGAGCGAACGAATAGGGAAGAAAGAGAAATGATAATGAAAGAGAGAGATTTTAAAACAATAACGTGTGTTATATAGTAATAATTTGTAGTATATAGGAAAGTTTTTAAGTCACTTTAAGCTTGTAATACAGTAAATGTCCTCAACTTGCAGTTCCACAAAAATACATAAAAATGCTGTAATCACAATCGGCTCCTAAATCCTATACGCTCCGCCCTTTAATCTGGGAAACTGGCCTACAAGAGCTTGATTGGCTCGTATATGTGATGATGCAATAATACGTTGATGCATGTCTGATTACACGAATAATGTTGAGTAATGTCTGTAAAACAAGTCATTTCCTTTAAAACAATTAAAACAGGCTGGAAAGTTATTTATATTTTGCACCTACTGTATTTTAAAGATTTCCCCACATATTTTGTTTAGCATAAGAGGGACGTTCAAGTCAAACCGGGACTTGTGGTCAGATTTCTATAATGCTGCAGATTTCTAGAATTACAGAAGACTTCAAGCTCAGGACGGTGATGAGACTCTTAGCCGCAGTAGAACATTTGAACGGTGCAAAGTAATTAAACAAAGTTCCCCTTAAATGACGTTCCCAGTCGAGGCGGGACACTCTCACTCACTCACTCATCATCTATACCGCTTTAATCCTGTATTCAGGGTCACGGGGACCTGGAGTCTATCCCAGGAGACTTGGGGCACATGGCAGGGTACACCCTGGACAGGGTGCCAATCCATCGCAGGGCACAGACACACACACTACAGGCAATTTTTGGGATCGCCAATTAGCCTAACCTACATGTTTTTGGACTGTGGGAGGAAACCGGAGTACCTGGAGGAAACCCACCAAGCACGGGGAGAACATGCAAACTCCATGCACACAGAGACGGGTGATCGAGCCTGGCCGGGGATCGAACCCGGACCCTGGCGGTGCAAGGCGACAGTGCTGACCGCTACACGAGGTGGGACAAACATTCAGTAAACATTCAGCGAGTGGAATGCCTGATCCTTGAAAATGTACATAATTTGTCGCTAACTTTTAGAGGAGACACATCCGTCTGTGGGAACTGTACTTTAGTAACTTGCGCATTACAGGAACTTGACTGGGCGTTATTGGCACATCCACCGTACAGTCCTGAACTTGAACGCTTAAAGCCATTTTCACATGCTTGGGCCGTTAATGGAGTTCCTGGGGGGCCAACGTTTTAGACATGAAAGGATGGAGCCTATCCCAGAAGCTTCAAAGATTACACAATTACACACACTATACTAAACTCCAATTAGCATAATCTGCATGTCTTTGGACTGTAGCAGGAAAACCAGAGTACCCAGCGGAAACCCAAGAAGCATGGGGTGAGGATGCAAACTCCATGCACACAGACACAAGGCGGGACTCGAACCCTCAGCCCTGGGAGGTGCGAGGCTACAGTGCTAACGCCCATTCTCAAAACTGTGTTCTGCACAATCAGAAGTTTGACTTGAACTTGAAATGAAAATTTCATTAAATGTAGAGCCTTTAAAGTGAAAACTGGGAAGCGATCCACATGATCATAAAAGGTATGGGTCTTGTGGTTGTAGGTCTTGGGATGATCCTGGTGGACACATTCTCCACTCTTCCCTTGGAATGTCATCTCTTCTTTTAATTTATTAATAAAAGTTATTTAACTGTGTACACTATCGACTAGGTTTTAGTCCTGGTCCAGGCCGATCTTCATAGTCTTCCAGCGCCGTCTTTCAACTCCCGTAGTCTTTCAGCTCCATCTTTTCTCCCCCGCACCCCCCCTCCCCTCTTTTTCCATGCCTCTCCTCATTTTTCATTCCATCTTTGCTCCATTTTTGTCTTGCTCCTACTCCATTTCCCTTTGCTCCCCTCTCTCGTCAGTTTCTTTTCCTTTGCTCATTTCTCTTATCCTCTCCTCTTCCTCCTCCCTTCTACTCTCACGCTCTATGCTTTAAAGTTCTGTCAGCACCAGCAGTATCTCAGTGTGATCCCTGACACACACAGAGGCATGCTGGGAGAGAAATCACCTACAGAGGCTACGAGTTTAGAAACTCAGTGCTGGACGAGTTTCTCTGTCCATACCCGACTGGGTGAATCCCTCCATCAAAAATAAATGGGGAGGGGAAAAAAAAAGTGGGTGACAGAGATAGAAACTGAGCTGGAGAAGAGGAGAAACACTCTGGGAGAGTAAACTGTCTTTGTAAGCAAAGTAGAGCCCAGAGACAGCAGGAAGCTGGAGGGGAGACAAAAAACTGTGACAGAGGACCAGGGAGAAAGAGAAGGGTAGGAAGAAGAGGTTGAAAAAAATATCAAAGAAAGAAATGGGATATGAGAGCAGAAAGACGAACGGGTGGAAGGAGATTCTTCAAGCAAATTCTTCAGGGTTTTTACAGAATTCAAGATTTTTTTTAACCCAGAACTCACCGTCAAGTTTATTAGAACACGTTCCTCAATCATCCGATTACAAAATAGTTAGTTTGAAAATCCACTAAAAACTTTGAATCCGCCCTAATGGAATCGTCAAAACGTCACAGCACTGAGCAGAGAAAGGCTTTAGCATTAGCCTTCGCCCTCAACAGGTTGTTAGCGATGCCACGCAGCCCTGCAATCTGCGTATTACTTTACCACTGTTGATATTTTTCACACTGCCTGTCTAACCGTAACGCAGTTTAAGGATAATTTAGCCTCTGTGTTCTCGTTATGTTTTCACCTCTGACACCAATTAGCCACCATGCTAACAGTACTAGCACACGCACACACACACACACACACACACACACAGACACACAGATCCGGGTGCTAAAAAAGTGTTTTAACGTGTACATTTTCAAGCGGTTTATTATTGTGGCCATGTTTATGAACCTATAGCTTTCTTTACTAACGTTAATTAATCGCTAATGTCCAGTGTTTCGCTGAAACGCGCTGGTTCGTCTTGGCGTATTGTCGTTCCTTTGCATTAATGAGAGGATCACAGGATGCAGACCTTCTCCAGGGAGTACGTGCTTAAAGCCGAACCATTTAAAGCATGTTTATCTGACTGGAGCAGCCTGGAAGAGTTGTATTATTTCAGAGTGAAGTTCTTCTGTCTGTATCGTCTCCTGTACGTATGTGGGCGAGCACTGAGGGCAATTATGTAATTACTGAGACACAGTGCAGCCCGCAAGCCAGCACGTTCCTATGCAAATCCTTATTTTCAGCGGTCCATGTTAATTAGGGGATTATATCGCACCCGGATACCAAAAGAGACTTTTAAATGTAAAAAAAAAATAAATAAATAAAATTTCAGGACACAGTCGGGTCTGTGTTCGAGATACTATTCTGTAGAGAGATGGCCCTGCCCCTTACAAAGTTTTAATTAAGCAAGCATACAGGTTTGCGACAGAAATCATTAACTACGGTTTCGCTATAAAATACTCACACAAAACCACATGGACATCCAGACTACAGAGCCGCTATGCTTGCTTCAGTGCCTCCATGCACTGAGTTTCTTATAAACTTTGGTATGACTCATTGCCTCTCTGTTCTTTTAATTTTGTTGTTCATTATTTTGCTAACTGCATTCTAGAAATAGGGTTCATTACGAACACTTGCTCATTCTCTGTACCTGTACAGTGGAGGGCTCGGGCCTATCCCAGGGAACACGAGACGGAGTATACTCTGGACAGAGTATGAATCCATCGCAGGGCACAATCACACACACTTAGAGTCTCACTCACATACTGTAACGTGGGAAATTTGGAAACAGTCTTTGGACTGTGGGAGGAAACTGGAGTACCCAGAGGAAACACACCAAGAATGGGAAGAACATGCAAGTGTTACACACACAGACTCGATGTGGAAATTGAACCAACCAACCAAAAAAAAAAAAAAACCGAAAACAACAAATTCAACAACAAATTACACGTTTGAGACTGGACAAGAGCATGAGCCATGAGAGCAAAACATTGTGCTATACATAGATAGCAGTATCATAAATATACAGTATATATAGTCAACAGACCAGTTGAATGGCCCCCAAGGTCTCCCGATCTGACCCCCTTAGACTTTTATCTTTGGGGTCATCTGAAGGCAATTGTCTATGGTGTGAAGATACGAGATGTGCAGCACCTGAAACTACGGATACTGGACGCCTGTGCTGGCAGTTCTCCCGCGGTGTTGCTATCAGTGTGTGAAGAGTGGGAGAAGAGTGTTGCATTGACAATCCATCACAATGGGCAGCACATTGAACACATTTTATAAGTGGTCAGAAAATTGTAAATAACTCATGAAAGAATAAAGTTATGTTAAAACCGAGCACACCATTGTTTTTCTCGTGAAATTCCCAATCAGTTTGATGTGTCACATGACCCTCTTCCTATTGAAGAAACAAAAGTTGGATCCAAGATGGCCGACTTCCAAATGGCCACCATGGTCATCACCCATCTTGAAAAGTTTGCCCCCTCACATATACTAATGTGCCACAAACAGGACGTTAATATCACCAACCATTCCCATTTTATTAAGGTGTATCCATATAAATGGCCCACCCTGTACATTCTAGTGAATACTGTACAATCCCAAGAATACCAGGAGGTGACTTCAGGGTGAACCCAGGCCAAAAACCTCACACATAAAAGGTCCAGGATGCTTTACCGTTGGCATGACATACAGTAGGAGTGATGGTAGCGCTCACCTTCATACATTTAGTACAGTAAGGGCAGCAAAAAAGCCACTTGAGGCCAAAAAAACATGAGGAACAGACTGATATTCTGTGAAGATTACAGGGATTGCACTACTGAGGACTGGGGTAAAGTCATTTTCTCAGATGAATCTCCTTTCCTACCCCGCCATGTGCCCTAAGTCTCCTGGAATAGGCTCCAGGCCCCCGTGACCCTGAATACAGGATTAAGCGGTATAGATGATGAGTGAGTGAGTGAATCTCCTTTCCAATTGTTTGGGGCATCTGGAAAAAAAAAGCTTTTCCAGAGAATCAAAGGTGAGTGCTACTAGCAGTCCAGCAGTGAAGAATTCTGAGACCATTCGTCTGTTGGGTGGCGTCTGAGCCAAGGGAGTGGGCTCACTCACAATTTTGCCCCATAACACAGCCATTAATAAAGAATGGTGCAAAAACCGTCTGAGGGCAACTTCTCCAACCATCCAACAGCAGTTTGGTGATAGACAATGCCTTTTACAGGATGATGGAGAACCTTGACATGAGGCAAAATGCTCGGGGAACAAAACATCAACATTTTGGCTCCATTGCCAGGAAACTCAAGAGGGTTGTAGACAAACAAAAACCCCACAAACCCCAAGCATTGATTATGCAAGAATGGGCTTCCATCAGTCAGGATGTGGCACAGAGGTTGATTGACAGCATGCCAGGGTGATTTGCAAATATCTTGAAAAAAGAAGGGTCAACACTGCAAATATTGACTCTTTGCATAAACTTTTGACACTTATGAAATGCATGTAATTATACTTCACCTGACTTAAATTTGATTTGAAAACACTGAAGCAGCAGACTTTGTGAAAATTAATATTTGTGTCATCCTTAATACTTTTGGCCACGGCTGATAACAACCAATCTGAGCAATCAATCACAGCATGTTCGACAGAGCAAGCAGAACCAATGGATCCACAGGGATGACAAGCACAGCCAAGCGACCATCGAGAATCGAAGCTTCCTATGCTGGTTTCCGTCACAGCTTATACTGTACACTGATCAGCCACAACACTATTGATCTGATTATCAATTATATACCAGTAAACTGGTGTCAGGATCATAAGCACCCAAGGGCTGCTTTTATGCCTGTGGATACCAAAGACCAGTCTGTCCGGTCTGATCCCACAGAAAAGCCAATTTAGCACATATTGTTGAAAATAAAAAGATAATGCTGCACATCATAGAAAGGTATCAGAATACTCCCAGCTTGGTGTGTATGAGGCTTAGCAGGCAAAGAGTTTAGGGTTGTTGATCTGGCCTCCAGGTTCCCCAGATCTCAGTCTAACCGAGTATCCATGGATGTGCCGGACTAACAAGGTCCAATCCATGGAGGGCTCTCAAAACATGCTGGCACCAAACACCAGAGCACACCAACAGAAGTCTTGTGGCGGCATGTCCCGTGGGGCCCGAGCTGCCCTGGTGGCACAAGGGGAACGTACGCAATGCTTAATGATCTTGGTTGCAAAATGGCAACGCAGGAATAAGCAACCAAAACAGATAAGTCCAAGACTTGATTCTGGACAGCACTGACATGGGGAGATTGCAAAAATATTACAAACACAGGCATAACATATCCACGTGATTACAAGATTCTAACGCTCTGGATGCTGGATGAGATGATTCCCGGCCAGGCTCAATTCCCGCCTGTGTGCATGGAGTTTGCATGTTCTCCCCATGCTTGGTGGGTTTCCTCCATGTACTCCGGTTTCCTCCCACGGTCCAAACACATGCAGATTAGGCTAATTGGCGTTCCCAAATTGCCCGTAGTGTGCACAGGGTGTACTCCACCCCAAGTCTCCTGGGATAGGCTCCAGGCCAGCCATGACCCTGCATACAGGATAAAGCGGTATAGTTGTAGAGTGAGTGAGTGGTTGGGATGGATGGGTCTACTCCGGGTCTTCTTTCAGTCACAGGGACATTAAGTAATCGTGGGCTCCTGCGAACTCATGTAGGTGAAAGAGGATGGATAGCGATTTCCAGTGTGTTTTGAAGCAAGCTGTTGCTGTCTAGTTGAGTGGGTTAATAAAGTTTAGTTGAAGTCATAGACAAATGCATGAGAAATATGACATAATAGAAGGTAAATAATTTTTGCTCCTTGTTTTAGCAATACGTTTTTAATTGAGCATAACAGTTTAATGAATTAAAGCGGATTGAAATGAAATTAAAACAGTATAAAATTCAGCCACTAAAACATGTTACATTCTATCTCTCTCTGTTTCATAAGGCGACCCAGGCTGCTTTTCCAGCCCTTTCATTTCTTTCTTTCTTGTTAGACCTAATTTCATACATGGCCCTTCCTTCTGCTCGCCGCTGTAGTCTACAGTATAGTGTATGTGTTAGAAACAAATTCCTATCATAAGCCTGTAGATGAAAATATTCTCCGCATGATGAAAGCCATAGGTTCGATCAGGCTTGCACAAAATTTGTTTCCTCCAGAAATAATAAACCGTTCGAAAAGCCTTTTATATAAAAGCGCCTTCTCTGCCGCCGGCCACCGTGTTTTGGTGTTGTGTAATTGATTTTTTTTTTCGGTGGAAAGCAATTTCAAAAACACACCAACCTGTTCAATCTTGCGTCGCTTTCTTGTCGTCCAATTACTGCTGACTGGTTTGCTTTCTGTCTGGAGGAGGTAGAGGGGACAGAAAAAGCACTAAAACCCACTCGGATGGTGATAATAACAGAATTGACTCATATATAAGCAGCACCGTTAAAACGTCTGAGCCTCTTTTTTGCTGTCTCTCTGTCTTTTTTTTTTTTTTTTTTTGCTGTTGTGGCAAAAATCTACCCATCGTTTGATAATTTCCACTCGAGTCCAGCACATTAAGCCTTTTTTTCACCCATGCAGATTCGCCTGTTTTGCATAAAACCTAAACACTGTGCATATACCATTTTGTAATTACTCTTTCGAAAGGTTTCAGGAACTCGAAATGTTTTATTCAATCAGGCCACAGTAATGGCACTGCACTAATGGACTCTGTTTTTTTTTTTTTTTTTATATATTTTTTTTTATTTTAAAGAACACTTTACCGACAATGACAGCATTTTTCTCTGAGTGGATGAGTGCCAAGTTATAGCGCAATGTAAATACAGTTTTGAAACTCTACCACATGAAGTGCATTAATGTCCACTCGAGCAGACCACATGAGCTAACATATAATTGGTGGAAAGCACAAAAGGCTAAAACCCTCAACGTGGAGTTTGACGTTCTCTGGATTTACTTTTAAGCCACATGTGAAGCTGATGTCTATGAGTTCGACGTTGCTGCAGAACCTTTAGATAGTCGAGACCTCTGCCTCCTTTCTTACCGACATTGAATCCCAACATCGTGTTATGCCTGTCCTCCAAAAACCTGCGCTGGCTTCACATAAAGCAGCACAATGACTTTGAAAGCCTTTAGTAATCTTGCACCTCCTTGACCTCCATCTTTTCTACCAATCCTTTCATGTTATTAGATTTTCCTCTTCTTCCTTGTTCACTGTCCCTTCGTTTACCCTTTATAAGCTCAAGCCTCACGTCTAGTCACGGTCCCATGTCGTTTTTTCATGAGACCTTATCACTTACATAGAAATTGCTTCTTTGTGTATGCATTTATTCGTATTGCTCGGTTCGTTTCGAAGCTGCTGAGGCCTGCGATGTTGCATGTGGGATGAAAGGTCATTCCCTGCTTTTATTGGAAAGCATCATCTTTAAGTAGTAACTGGGCTTTTCGTCAGACAGCATCATACTACCCTGAGATTACTCCATGTCCCAGAGCAGCGCACACGGTCATGTTTTATTCCCTTCTCACGTGGCAGCACCGACTGACCGAGAGTGACCCATTTGGGGGGCTTTCCCGAATTTGATCCCTATCTCAAGGGAACGTAGGCGACCCTTTACCCCATAACACAGAAGCTTGTTTCAAGTACATCTGCAAGAGACTGGGTAAAGTAGTAAGAACTTCTATAACTTTAACTGAAAACTTTTCACTGTATTCTTCGATATTTGATGAGGGCCTTGTTTAGCTTCAGTAGAAACTGTAGAAATCATGAATAATTTTTTTTTACCCTTGAAAATGTGAAATGTAGTCTCCAATGAGCAAACCAAAAAAAAAAGGTCCAGAAGTTACTCAAAGGTGGATTGTAGCGGTTTGTATGTGACTACTAGGCTGGTGGCTCCTGCTGCTCCGTAACAGATCATAAAGCCCATCGTTTAGCGTCGATGTGGGCGTCTTGGTTCAAGGTTCACTTTATTGTCATTGTACTAGTGCAACAAAATTGAATGCACTTACTGTAGCTGACACAAAGTAAGGCCACACTTAAAAAACAGCAACGCAAAAAAAATTTTTAACAGATAATTTACTACTAAAACTAGCCTTTTTTAAAATAATAAATGAAAAAAAAAGAAATTATGATTAAGTAAATAAATGTATTATTATTATTATTATTATTATTATTATTATAAATAATAATAAATATTAATAAATGAAATAAAATGATAAAATATAATTAAATTCATAATAATAATAAGTATTATTATTATTATTATTGTTATAAAAAGTAATAATACATGAAAAACTGTAAGAAACTATTATTAAATAAATAATAATAATAATAATAATAATAATTGTTATTATTATTATTATTATTATTATAAATAATAATAAATGAAATAAACGATAAAATATATGATTAAATTCATAATAATAATAAGTATTATTATTATTATTGTTGTAAAAAGTAATAATACATGAAAACTGTAAAAGAAACTATTATTAAATAAATAAATAAATAATAATAATAATAATAATAATAATAATAAGTATTATTATTATTATTGCCCAAGCACTATAGGTTGTTATTATTATTATTATTATTATTATTACAAAACCAAATGATGTTACCAAATATAAAAGTCATATCACATAAAAACAAAGTCTCAAGTTATAATAACACACACGAAAAGGTCGGGGCTAAGACATAATGCTGTAATGTTCCACAAGCATATTTCTAACCCCTACAGACGCTGTTGTTTATTGCAGTATTATTTGTGGTTACTCCACTGCATGTAAGCATAAGAGGATTAGAGTGACTCTGCTTCATTTCCGCCTGCACCGCTTCACTCCGTTGTTGATAGTTTGTTAGAACATTGGACGAGCGGTAGAATGTAGTTTAAAAATGTTGCGATTACTGTACGTCTGCTGTATGTTTGAAAGTTAGATGGACTTTTTATGAAATAACGAATCAACGCCGCAAACACGACACTGACAATACAACCTCAATACAACCACACCACACCGTTTATGCTGATGTAAGATCGTATGGCACAAAGTCTGATCACCAAAAGGACAGAACATGGTCCCTTAAGTTAAGTCTATCAGGGTTTAGAATTCCGATCAGAGAACTGAACGGACACGACAGCTTCCCGCACACAGCATGTGTATCCCGTGCACACATCCCTTAGTGACGGAATGGAATGTCAAATCTCTTTGATCTTCTTTCAGAAGTATTACGGCGAGGTGCATCTTAGCTGCCGAATGATTCTACTGTAACATGTTTGTGGCGCTCGCGGTTACAGTATGTACGAACATTTACTAGCATCAACAGCGTGTCCCCTGGTTGTCCCTATAAGTAATCACACAATAATGTCACCACAATATTAATGTTGTTTTGATGTCATTTTTGTCGTGTTGTGTTGGAGGCATTCGGCGGCGAACCGTCTCCTCCGCTGTTCCTGTGTCAGTCCATCAAAGTAACTCTAACTTTAACAAAACAATAAAATACCAATCCAATCAAATTGTCCCAACGTTTTCCCATAGCGTTTGCCAAATTAACGTGCCCACAACGTTTTGACGTCTAAATATTCTTGCTGGGAAGCTTCTCCAATCGTTCCATCAACCTCTTCTTAGACGGTTCATTTAAAAAAAAGAGACAAATCCTCTACAACCTCACATTCCTTCATGTCACCTCATGCCACTCAGTGCCAAGATGCCATTTTTTTGCTTTGAAGAGTGATTTATATATATATTTTTTTTTTCAAAATCATCAAGCTGTCAAAAATAAATCAAAAAGCGTGAGAGCGCTGCAACAAATTCCTCGATTCCCGGTTGACCTACAGGCCCGTCAGAGTGCATCAAATATTTGATTCATTTTTCTCTCTCTCTCTCTCTCTCTCTCTCTCTGCCTGAACTCTACACAGCCTCACAGCGCATATCGGCGCACAAATCGAATTTGAACGGATTGGAACAACAGCCAGTAGAGAGCGAGAACACAAAAGAGAAATACCGGAAAGTAGGCGTAGATTAAATGAAATGGCAGGCCGCCGTGTGCACATCTCACTGAGGGATGAATTGAATAGATTGTGGCGAAATTAGAAATATAAGTGCCCATATATAACTTGGGCGCAAACGGACTGTACACAGTTTGAGTAGGACTTGGCCTTGGAGATGAAGCATGCGCGATATTACGGCATGTGCTTAATGGAAATCTATTCTCTGCTGCGTTTCTTAACGAAAGACTTTCTGCAGAGATTTAAAGAGCGTTCAACATGCAGGGTCTTTCCTATATTGCCAAACCATTACGTAGTACACTGATAATAATAATGAAAAGAAGTCATCGTACTGTACAAGTACTGGTACAGTGCAAGGAAATGTGCTTTAGCTACCCGGTGTTAGTGCACATATCACGGCACAAGACATTAGGAGAACATTAGGTGTACAGGAGCATCATACAGGATACTGAACATAGTACAGAAGAGAAGATAACATCGTTTGGTAAAAAGCAGCGGAGATTTTTCCCACCGTCTTAGAAGCGCTGCTGAGGTTTAAACAGGACAAGAGGCTGCACAAAACCTCCTTGTCCTTTTGGCTACATAGTACCTGAAAGACTGCTTTCATCCCTGTTAATTACACTAACTGTCCGCCTCCAGCTCTGGCAGTCGTGGATAGTGGAAGTGGAAGGTAAAATAACTGGTTAAATAAACAGAAATAGATTGCCACGTTTCCATGACATCTTTGAGCGCCGCTGTCTTTGTTCTCCCACGCTGTCGTTTTTTTCCCCACGACCCCGCCCTGCCCCGCCCCGCCCCGCCCACGCACAGGACTCTCATCCACCGCCGAGTTCTTCCGGCATTTATGAAAGTGTAGCCTGTTTCTGCCGGATCATTTTGCCCAACTCTCTTGTGATTGTTTTTTTTTTTTTTCCACTTTCGTCTCACGTTTTTTTGTACAGTGTTTGTCGTTCCGCTATCGGATTTCACAGCACTCTCCTAATGCTAACACTTTTGGACTAATTTGTCCAACGATTAGGCTCCGTTACCACGCTGACTGCATTCACGGCGCTGGCCTACTGTACTGTACACTGTACTGTTTAAGAACTTGGCTTGTTACAGCGCCCCCTCTCTCAGCCCCCTCTCTCTCTCTCTCTCTCTATCTCTTTCTTTCATATCTCAAACGTCAATCTCCTGCAACTGGATTTCTCAAGCCAAGCCCAGCTTGTGATATAGGTAATAAATGGCATTTGTGTAAAAGAAACATCACAATGGAGGTGGTGGTACGAGCACTCAGGCTGGGTCCTCGTACAACAACACTCCCTCTTGTGTGGCATTGCTTAATTGTTTGTAGCAGCATTTAGGTAACAGGCGCGACAGGGTAAATCCATACTGCTTAATCGGATAAACGGATACAACAGGGGAAAAAAAAAACAAAATAAAAAAAAACCCGCAACAGGAAATCTAGTACGAATGACAGGAAACACGATACTAGGAAAGTAAATCAGGTCGAATAAGAAAATGCCAAATCGATAAATTCTGGCTGAAGAGTTGGGCTAATTGGAATAAGCTGGTTTAATTGATGGGTGGAACACATACAGTACATGGCAGGACTGTTACATTTTGAAACCCGGGTGGCCACCTGTGCACAAAAATGTCCGCAATTCAATAGAATTGCAAACGTCGGTGGCGAACTGCTGTGCATGATCTTGAAGAAGCAATCAAGCAGGCATGGACTGAGCGAGTGACACAGGGTACTGCAGACTCCGTGGCTTTTTGACGCTATGCTCAGCCGGATCCAGCAGATTTTGAAGAACAAATAAATGGGTTCATGAATATAAAAAATATTGGTTGTTGTTTAGCAAGTTCATTGCTCAAAATCTATTATTTTTATCATCTTGAATGTCATTATAAAAAAAATACAAATAAAAAAAAACTTTTGGCCACCACTATCTCTTTGTACTGTATGTGTGGACCAGGTCTTACGTCCTGTATGTAAACTAATTACTGTAGGACCTAATAAAGACAAGTGACAACAATCATGGCATTTTAGGAAGACAAGCCAGCACAAACCAAATGCAAGTGGTGGTATAACATTAAAGGTCCCATTGTAATATTTAACACAGATATGCTATTTAACACGGGTCTCAGAGCTACGACAAAAAGTGCTCGTTAGTGCTCCAGTTGAAATCCTCCCATGGAATGCATTTTTTTTTTTTTTTCATATCTCAAACCTTTTTCCTCCTCTTTCAAACGTTCTGTTTCAGCGTCTATGCAAATGAGCTACTTGTCACCCACGGCCTTCTGAGCAAAGAGCCAGGGAACGGGGAGGTTTTTTTTTTGTTTTGTTTTTTTAAATGAGGTCACATTAGGGAGAAAAATCTAATTGGTTTTTGCAAAGACTAGACTTTTAAACGGAAATTGATCTTTAAATATGCAGATGTGTGATTGAACAAAAAGTGTGCAAAAAAAAAACTTGAAATTGAACTAATCAATCAGTAAATGGTGCAGTATATTATAAACGGAAAATCTCTCACCGTTGTCATTCTATACAGTAGGTTACATCAACACCAGGTGAAACATCTCATTAGCAATCCACTGCGGCTCCGTCCCAAACCACACAAGCCATTCACTATGTACTGTATGTCCCTTTCCAACAGCAATTCTGTGTCTAGTAATATGTGTTCTGTCAGACAGCTTGTTTAGACATTCACCGCAGGGAATTATGGGATTTCATAATAGCGCTGGATATTTTCTATTATGTTTTCCTGGTATAATTGAAAAAAAAACACACACACACACACACACACACACAAGACCTAATGTGCACATTACTAAGTAGTAAAGACGCTACAGTACATGTGGCTTAACATGACGTCCCTCCAAGGGCTTCCGACCTATGAGAAGAAAATGAGGAGAACACTTGCGGTTAATTAGAAATTATGACGACTTTATTGTTAGAGGTAATTAAAATAGGAGCACAAAGATGCATTAGAGTCTCTGTAGGACTGTAGGACTGGAGGTCCATCAGAGCAGGAGGCGAATATTTAACAAACCACAAAAAATGACTACAGTGCAGCAACATTGTGTTGAGTTTTCCTGTCTTGAATTTGCTTTTTATAGCTTCAAAAAACTATTAGACAACAGAAAAGCTATGTGATAATATTGTTTTTGTTTATATATATATATATATATATATATATATATATATATATATATAGTATGTATGTATGTATGTACAGTATGTATGTATGTATAATATATATATATATATATATATATATATATATATATATATATATATATAAAATCAGGCAATTACTTTTTCTTTTTTCTTTTCTTTTAAACTTTTCCGGAGAATAAACCTATATTTCTCTGTTCATTCACCTTTGCAGGTTAAGTTTATTTTCTTTCTTTCTTTCTTTCTTTCTTTCTTTCTTTCTTTCTTTCTTTTATTTATTTATTTATTTTTTTAGAGCACTTCATTCATTCAAAAGGGAAATTTTCATTTGTAATGAGTCAGTTAAGAAGCTGGGGTCAGATTGCATCGTCAGGGGCTTAAACACTGAACCTTCCGATCAGAAACCCATTTTCCTATAGTCTTAACCATTGAGCCGCCACTTCCCTAAATACTGTATATGGTTAGGATTTCAAAATCCCAATCCCAGTAATCAAACCAGGCCCTTTAGAGCTTCAGTCTAACACTCTCCCAACTGAGCTATTTGGACATTGTTGAGTGACGTGTTTTTGGCGGCGCCTACCTTCAGGGAAAAAGCTCTAAATTACTAAAAAAAAAAAGTAAAAAACGCTAGATTGCTGTTATATTAATTATTCTCATTTATTCAGAAAAGCACCAGGGTTCGGATAAAACTGTCACTTGGTCCAGATCTGCACCGCGGTTGGCCATTTAGTGACGCCTGCCTTTTCAAAAAGAAAAAAAAAAAAAAGATAATAAAACAAATCGAATTAAAGGCACAATTATCAAACATAAAAGTGCAAAAATACAAAATATACAAAAAGAGTATAAAACAATACGAAATTACTCAACTTCCATGGAACTCACCAGCTGTGGATCCTGGTTAAGAGGTACAGTATACAGAGTACAGTATACACTATGCTTACTTCACTGAGCTTGCTTTACAACTTACTTACAGTACTGTAAGAATGACAACAATTAAAAAAAAAAAAAAAAGGTCAAACAAAAAAAAATCCAACTTTAACAGGGCATGACATTCATCTTTAACTTCCCTTATACAAGAACGATCACTTAATAGATTGCATCACATGATCGTGTTTTTGTCCTGTACGCAGTGTGATGTCTGTTCTGAAGGAACTGATAAAATCAATGATTCTAGCAAAAAGTACAGTAGGTGTGAAGAAAGCGAACAGACCCTCTTACCCCAGGACAGTTGCTGTACGCCCTCGTCAAGTGTTTTTCAATGTCAAGCGGTAGAGGACGTCTTTCTAGAACTGCATGATTAAAAAAAGTAAGAAAAAAGAAAGCAAAGGCTATACGAGATGGAGGATAGTTAAACGTAATTTTATACCTGGAATTTGATCCTTTTTTTTTTTTTTTTTTTGTACATTTTGCATAAGCATTTTGGGTGATTAATGGGATGAAAGGGTACACTCTGTATCTCTGGAAATCTTAGACAGAGGCACTGCTACACTATTACATTTGCAGGACTGGAATGTTAGGCTCGAGAGAAATTCCGCTTGATGTTGAAATCCTGATAATAATAATAATAATAATTTAACAAAATCAGGCCATTACTAATATCATTAACCAAACACGCGCACCACACCGCCACGGTTTATTCCACATTCATGTGAAGTCTATTCTGCAGAAACGACACCGAGTTGAATTTGCTCAGTCGTGAAGCTGAAATGATTGAAATAAATGACGGATTTGTCGACTCGTTCGTCTTCCCAAACACCATTAATAAATCATAAGCCATGATAAATGTTAGATAATTATAATCCTATGATTTATATGTTTTATTATATATACCTACCATCCCTACGTATCTCTCTCAGATACAGTAGACGTCAGCTGGAGCAAATGACAGACTATAAATCAAAGATCTCATCCGTCTGCACGTTACATCTATTTACACGGCCTCGACTGGACGCGGCGTGAGCGATGACTGTTATTCATTGGCAATATTAGGCTTGTGTTACTGTACCAAAAATAATGCCTGTGTGTGTGTGTGTGTGTGTGTGTGTGTGTGTGTGTGTGTGTGTGTGTGTTTATATATATAAATTTCGTATTTATTTCTTGAAATGAAGATATTTTCATTAAACAGAGAGAAACAGGGAAAAAAATTATGTAACATGAACACCTAGATGGAATTTATGGTTATAGGAAAATAATCATTGATGTAGCTATGGAAAAGCTAATGGGGAGTTAACTTTACCACTATTAACGATATTATTCCCCAATATAAGCACAGAATTGTAGTCTTTCTAATGAAATTGGTAAAAAAAAATAATAATAATAATAATAAATAATAAATAAATAAATAAAAATAATAAATAAGAAAAAAAGAAAAAAAAAAAAAAAAGAAAGAAAGAAAAAAGAAAGAAAAAAAAGAAAAAAAAAGAAAAAGAAAGTAAAAAAAGAAGAAAAAAATTGAATAAAATAAAATAATAATAAAAAAAAGAAATAAAAAAAAAATTATAATTAAAAAAAAAAAAAGAAAAAGAAAAAAAAATCATGAATGACCGTAATCGGAGATTACTTAAATGCTTGGTGACGTTGCAGTGAGAGTCACCAGGAATAAAAGGCTTCTGTGTAGGGAGCATGAAGATTGGACTTTAGAGAATTGGAAAAAGGTTGCGTGGTCTGATGAGACCAGACGGACCCTGTTCCAGACGCACGAAGCGGAGTGCATAGTGCCGACTGTACAAGCCTCTGGAGGCGGAGTTATCATCTGGGGCTGCTTCACTTGCTCGGGTGAAATGAATAAAATGATGATCTGAATGACCAGGTTATTCCAGGATTTATATCGCACAGGCGTACAGTATTCCAGTAAACAAAGTGAAAAAAAAAAAACTAAAAAAAAAAAAAACCATGAAAGGTCACAAACCTCGCTTTCTTTCTCTCTTAAAGTTAATAAGATAAGATTGCCTTAGTTAAAACGCAGCCCCAGATCATAACATCTTTAGCTATGAATGTCTACAGAACACTGAGACTGGAGACTCCTTTCATAAAGGCTAAAAACTGAACCAAACCAGCAGTCGCGCATATTGTGTAGTGTAATGTAATGTAGTCAGAGGTGCTGTTAGAGGTTTAGACCAATCAGAAATACTGTAAGAATTCAACCACTCTGTGCTATAAACAAGTATGAAACCTGATATCAAGCTGGCCGTAAAAATCGGACATTCAGATTGGTTAGTTTTTCCTTTTAATTTTTCTCTACTCCAAAAAAAACAAAAAAACAAAAACAGATTCGGCTTATCAGCTGATAAACAAGCCTGAACAAGAATATATTGGGTGACATACTGTAGACGAATGATAAGACCAAGCAGCAGGATTAAGAAAGGCTGTTCTACTGTATCAGACTACCTAGTCAACCTTGTCCTGAATGAAACACTGAAGCACCGAAGAACACCGAACTACGTAAATATCACAGGTAATTTATTGCCAGCGCCCATCAGATGCCACAGGAAAATGTGTGTACGCGATCGGCCGAAATGACAGATAGGAGTGTTTAAGAGAGTGTCCCTGTTCTGAATCTAAATTTGGCATCATTCAAGGTCTCTCCATCTGCTGAACTCTTAAATGTCCTGAGACGGCGCGCTGCCCTTAATAGAATAACGGACAAAGTCACTGCCAAGGGCGATGTCAAAATCGTTTTACACACTCTGTTGCTCGTGATGCTTTCTGTCTCTGTGTGTGTGTGTGTGTGTGTGTGTGTGTGTGTGTGTGTGTGTGTGTGTGTGTGTGTGTGTGTGTGAGAGGTTGGGGTATCTGAGTCTCGTCACCAAGCAGTATAGCAGAGTGTAAATATGAGACCTTACACACAAGGCTGTTTTATCATCGTTGTCATGGTTACAGTCGTGCGTGGTTCATGATGTGATGATGTTTTTGACAGGTCTATCCCGATATATAGAAATAACACTTCTTCCAGATATAAGGAAATATCACACACTTACAGTACCTTAACACTTCCTGTACTGAATAAAACACGATGCTGACACATCAGTCATTTCTTCATAAGCTCTTAATAGTGCACACAAAGGAAATGTCTGTTTAATTAGCTCCTGTTAGCTAGGTGATTAGTGTTAGAAGTGAAGTTGAATGTAAATTAATTAATTAGAAAATCCTTGCAGACATCCTGTTAGGTTAGCTTGTGTTAGCTAGAAAATCTGTAATAATTAAAAGACATAACAGTACGATGATTCCAGTGATTTATACTGTATAGACTTTAAAAGCTCAGGGCTTTTTGTCCTCCTTCCACCCAGGAGAAGGTACAGGAACCATCAACGAACCAACGGTACCATCAGGTCTCACGAGCGGTTTTGGTCCACTATTCTCTTTACAGATCTTCTATAAATCCGTAAGGTTTCTTGCCTGTCGCTTGGAAACTCGAAGTTTCAGCTCTCTCCATAAATTTTCCATACAGTAGGTTTATGGTCTGGAGACTGGCTGGGCCACTCCATGACCTTAATGTGCTCCTTCTTAAGCCACTACTTTGTTGACTTGAGGGTATGCTTTGGGTCATTGTCATGCTGGAAGACCCATCCATGCATCATCTTCAGAATTTTTACAACACATGGACCCATCCATTGGCCCCTTAATACAGTAAAGTCAGCCTTACCTCTAGCAGAGACACCATCCCAAAGCATGATGTTTCCACCTCCGTGCTTGACTGTACTGTAGGGATGATGTTCTTAGGGTCATAGTCAGCAATTTTCTTCCTCCAAAAACGGCTCAAAAAGTTGAGTTGATGCCAAAGAGCTCAGTTTTCAGTTTAATCTGACCACAGCACTTTCTCACAATTCTTCTCTGTTCATTGGCAAACTTTAGATGAGCCATGTTGCATGGGCGCCGTCATGTTGGACCATCAGGAGTTGGGCTCTGCCCCTTACTTCCAGTGAAATGAACTCTTAATACTTCAGCAAACCAAAACATTTTGGACAATTTCATGCTCCCAACTTTGTGGGAACAATTTTGGGGACGGCCCCTTCCTGTGCCGACATGACTGCGCACCAGTGCACAAAGCAACGTCCGTAAAAGACATGGATGAGTAGGTTTGGTGTGGAAGAACTTGACTGGCCTGCACAACCCGTCCTGACTTCAACCCGACAGAACACCTGAGGGATGAACTAGAGCGGAGACTGCGAACCCAGGCCTTCTCATCCAACATGGCAATCACAAATGTGCCTTTCGAAAGAATGGACCAGAATTTCCATAAACACACTCCTAAACCTTGTGGAAAGCCTTTCTAGAAGAGTTGAAGCTGTTATAGCTGCAAAGGGGGCGGGGCCAACATCATATTAAACCCTATGGATTAAGAATTTGATGTTACTCAAGTTCCTATGCACGTGAAGGCTGACGAGCGAATACTTTTGGCAATATAGTATCTAAAAATTTGGCCCACGTCACAACAACATCTAGTTACCATGGTGCCAGAACGTGGGAGGGATATATCCTGGCCTCTCAGGAACTCCTTTGATGGCCCAAACACGTGTAATTGGATTTCCTGGATGGTGGAGAGAGGTCAGGACTGTACAGCGCATGTGGCAATAACTCCCAGCGGAGTTTCAGTAATGCGCAAGTGGTGTTGGTGAATTGATTGCGTGTACAGTTCCCACGGACAGATGCGTCTCTTTAAAAAGTTGGCGAGGATCAGGCGTTGCACTCACTGGATGTTCACGCTGCATCACCTTGGCCTGGTCGTCACAGATGCGCAGACTTGAAAACATTTGCACCATTCATGTTTTACCGCGGCTAAGAGTCTCATCACCGTACTGTGCTCGAAGGCTTCTGTAAATGTCAATCGCTTTAACACTTCCATTCACGAGAAATTTCATTTCAGTTTGACTTGAACACCCCTGGTACATTTTGCAAATGTGACATTCAAATGTATGCGTTTCTATCCGTCCCTGTTTTGTTCAATACTCTGAACAAAGGATAAATGGCAAGATGGCACCATTGTCATTTCCTTTTTGTTCCATCTTCTCTTTACACATGCCATGAGTATGACATCTGACCAGGTTTATTTTTTAACATTTCTCAGTTTCTCTGCTAAGACAGAGTAAGTTTTTTTGTTTTGTTTTGTTTTGTTTTGCTTGTCATGATTCAACATTTGCATAAAACATAAAGAGGAACACAGCATGTCCCTGTCACACACACGTATAAATATTACCTAGAGCACCTGACGCGATCTCTCAATTTACGTGTCATGTCGTTGACATTTTTCTTTCTTCACGCGTACTGATTCGCCCTAAAGGACGAGCGCTCTGTTTACGGATTAAGGCGCGTTTGGTGGCAGGAAGCAGGATGCAGATAAGGCCATTGATCCGGGATGATCCCTTAAAAGAGCCGACTTATTTAGAGCGATCATAAATGTGATGCAGAGACCTAAGCGTCTCATACTAGGAAGGCTGATTGCAGTGTAGCGTTATGGGAACTCCACAGGATTAGGTAAGGAGTAATAGACTTTGTGCGATTTTAGGAAAATAAGGAAAATGATGTTATTCGAAGTGAAAATAATTCCATATGCCATTTCCCCCCATGTTGTTCAGCCCTATTATATAACAATAATCACTTTGTTAATCATATAATCATACTGTTTTACTCTCTTGTATACTGTCAGCCTTAATTTTTTTTTCCCCCCGTTGGAGATTCAGCCATAAATGAACATTGCAGAAAAAAAAAAAAGGAAAAAAAAACGGATAAAATTGTGTTTCTGTATTTTCATTCAAGGAAAATTAAAAAGGAACCACTGGTGTAAGTACAATTTATGTAAAAGGGCACCACTGTGTGATGTGTTTTACACTAATCTCAACACCGAGTTGGTCTAATATAAACCTGAAGTGTTGATCCAGAGATGTGCCTCCACTTTTCAGTAGCAATTTTTCCTCACTTACTTTCTCACTTTTTTTTTTTAACTCGCCCTAACAGCACTCATCATTTTTAGACTAATAGCTAACAACAGTGTTTTTTTTTTTTTTTTTTTTTGCCATCCGTTATGTCAGCTCTGCGCCGCACACATGTTCACTTCCAGCCTGAGAGAGCATCGCCTACATGTAGTTACCCATCGCAGGAGGTCTGGATGGTTGAAAGGTGTTTAGTGCTTTTTACAGATTCTACAGAAACTCACTGCATCTGACCTGCCGGGCCAGAACTTGATGACTCTCGATATCAATCGCCTGCTACTATTATCTGTGGCTATTATCAAGACACTGAGCCAAAAAATTCTTTTGGAAGAATGATGTTCATTGGGCTACTGTAGTATGCCAGTATCTGCAGAGTTAACCAGAATCTGCTCTATTGAAGCTGTTTTGGTGGTTTTTCGAACGTCTTAGTAACACACTTTTTGATTTCCTTCAGTCTGTCACCTGTCAGTTCAATAATTGCAAGATACCACATGACCAACTTAATGCTATGACTTACTGATCAGAAGGTCAGCGGTTCGAGCCCCAGCACTGCCAGGTTGCCGCAGATGGGCCCCTGAGCAAGGGCCTTAACCTGTCTGCTCCAGCGGTGCTGTATAATAGCTGACGCTGCGCTCTGACCCAGCACGACTAAAAAAAACTGGGATATGCGAAGAATAAAGAATTTCACTGTGCAGTAATGTCTATGTGCGAATAAAGGCTGAACTTAACCTAACTTCTACAGCACAGTTGAGATCCCCTTTTTAACTGTTCAGAAGGTGTTGATTAATTGTCTTTAACTGCAGCTCTGAAAATGACATCAAATACACAGGTTTCTATTAATGGGATACAGTAGTTCAGGCATTAAATCAAAATTGAGGTGAATATAAGTACATCACAATTGGCTTTGGTTGTTATAAAGTTTCCTTCTCTGCACACCGACTGTAAGATTTGTCACCCAGAACGTGAGCGGAATGTAAGTAATCTTGGCTAAACTCCACAACCATCGTTCGGTGCCAAAATGCATTGCGAAGTTCAGCTGAGACTCGTATGAAGCGTCTTCTTCCAGCAGAACTAGCCGCATGGCTAACCGGAATGTACCTTACTGCACGATGAGAGATTTTTTTTTCTTCACATATCTCAGTTAAGAAGCTAGTCAGAGCGCGGGGTCAGCCAGGATACAGCGCCCCTGGAGCAGTGGCAACCTGGCAGTGCTGGAGCTCAAACCTCTGTCTTTCCAATCAGTGACTCAACTGACTAAGCCACCACTGCCCTACACGTAGCTATGTAGCTCGGTTTCCCCATGTACTGTAGGATGGTACTATGGAACAGGATGCACCACAAAAAAAAAAGTTATACAATGCATGTCTATGTACAATAATTGTCCCAGTATATGTATGTAACATTTAGTAAATCAAATAGTGAATGTAAGTGCAAAATCTGCACAGCTTGGTTTTAGCTCAGTGTTAAGGCTTTAGCTTACTGATTGGAAGGTTGGCGGTTTAAGACCCAGATCTACTAGGTTGCCGTTGTTGGACCCTTGCAACTCTCAATCATAATGCGGTACTGCCTGTTATATAGAATACTACGTGTCAACATATTCAATATGGTACAGTATGTACTGTACAAACATACCATATTAGATATCTGCTAAGTCAAGCACTAAAGGCTTTTATTGTCACTTCAAACATATACAGGTTAGTACGCAGTGAAACGACACGTTCCTCCAGGACCAAGGTGCTGCATACAACATAAATCAACAGTATAAATGAACAGAAACTAACTAGCTAACTTAGAGACCTACTTAGCCGGCTAGCTGGGGCCAGACAGATTTTTATACAAAAGAGACAACATAAAGTGCACATGCAAACAAGAGCGACAAAGTGACATTACAAAACTAAAGTATACTAAGTTTTGTGGTCCACATCATACCTACCACACAGTACCTACCCACTGAAGTACTACAGTATCTACCCTGGTACTGTACAGTACTCTATAAAGTCCAATGGTGTCTGCCATGGTGAAGTTAAATTCCTTGTGTTGTTGATTTTTTTTTTTTTTTTTTACATTATTTTAAATCTCATGCAAAGCAATTATCTTTTTTTTTTTCCCTGCACCAATCTTCTGCACCACGCTCCAGTCCCATAAATGCCAGCAATTACACCATGTCACACTGATTGACATCAGAGAGGAAGCATGCCCCTCCCACCCAGAGAGTACGGCTGATTCTTTTTCTCTCGTAGCTCCAGACCAGTGATGATTGTTGCATCATCATAAGAAATCAATAGGCCAACGCTTTTATGTTTAATTTTAACTAAGGTCGAGCATTTAATGCAGCATGCAAATGGTATCATGTGACTTTTGGTGTGTCTAAAATAAATACTGCATGATCACATGCATCACAACTTAAAGACTAAAACGGGTGGTTTTCCGTGTTAACAAATGGGTCAAGATTCCAATCAATATCCATATGCATCACAAATGCTAAAAAATTCAACAAAAATTTTTTCATTGGTGCCGAGCATCACGTAATGCTCTCTCACAAAAAGACACACACACACATACACACGGCTATTTCTTCAACCATGTTGTAATGAAAGAGACAGATGAGTAGGGACGAGCGGGGCGCGAGTCAAAAACAACCGTATGTGAACTCAGGAAGGGCGAAATGCAACAAGTACACAAATCAAAGGTGACAAGCCAGGAGAAGCGAAATGGTGCAATATGTTCAAATCAGCACCGCTTTGTTCAAAGAAATGGTGAGATTTTTTTTAAAAGCAAAACTAGAGTGTAAATACACAATCTAATTAAAGCTTGATTTGAAAAAGATGTGACACATAATTGCTTGTTATATATGATAATTAAAATGCTATAATTCGAACAGGGAAGGTTTGAGTGGAGGCGGCGAAGTGTGAAGGCGGTACAGTACATGTTTGAAATGTGCTTAAAATTAACCTGATTTTTACAAAGAATTCATTTGCAACCTGAGCTGTAAACCAATCTGTTATTTACCTTTTACACAAAACTGATCCTGTACTTAAACCTGTCACAGACCATACAGATACAGTGCATCAGACCTTATCTCTGGTCTGATCTATTCCACATAAATTCTACCCGTGGTCTAATCTAATGTATACAACATATCTGAGGCTTGATCTACTCTATAAGATACAGTATCGGGACTGATCAACTCTATAGAGGGGATCTGTGGTCTGATCTAAGCATATATAAATTATCTGTGGTCTGATTTATATATCTATTCTTTACATGTTATATACTGTAGATTAGATCAAGATATATTGTACAGAGTAAATCTGGCCACATATATCTTATATAAAGTAGATCAAGTCACACATATTTTATATAGAATAGATCAGACCACAGATATCTTATACAGAGTAGATCAGACTACAGATATCTTATATAGAGTAGATTAGATCAGGCTACAGATATATTTTAAAGAGTAGATCAGACCACATGTATCTTATATAGATTAGATCAGACAACAAATATCTTATATAGAGTAGATCAGACCACAGATATCTTGTTCAGGGTGGATCAGACAACTTACCACAGATATCTTATATAGAGTAGATCAGACCACATATATCTTATATAGATTAGATCAGACAACAAATATCTTATATAGAGTAGATCAGACCACAGATATCTTGTTCAGGGTGGATCAGACAACTTACCACAGATATCTTATATAGAGTAGATCAGACCACCGATATTTTATATAGAGTAGATCAGACCACATATATCTTATACGGAGTAGATCAGACCACAGATATCTTATATAGGGTAGATAAGACCATAGAAATAATATCTTATGTAGATTAGATCAGACCACAGTTATCATATATAGATTAAATCAGATGTACCTGCTGCACTTGAATTTTGTAAAACTGTAGCGCATTAAAACAGTGAACTGAAAGATTAGAGACTAAGCCAGGAGTGCCAGCCATTTATTTTAAGATCACATTAAAATGTTTAAAAGATTTTGAAGGAACTTGGACAACACGGCCCCCAGGTGTCTTTCCCACATGCTGAGTGCAGTATTGGATTTTTACAAAATAATTTGTTAACTTGCTGGACAAAATGTAAACAGCTAAGCTAAATACTGTGGCTAATTTATCTAGATAATAGATCATTTGACTAGCTAGAGCAATGTTGCTAACCCATGTTATTGTTTAATTTAAACCATTATTTTATAAAATTGTTAAGTTTATTATTACTTTTTAAAAAGAAAAAAGAAAAACATGGTGACGTCACATGATTACATTGTACATTCTGGTCTTGTACCCTAAGAATTAATGAGCGCTCCAATAATTTTTTTTACTTTTGTTTTCCAAAACAGTGTATTTACGGTATATTTCGGAGGTTTATTGGTTCCTAGCTCTCTGTTGTATGCCTGGATGATTCAGATGATGTGGTTCACCACAGCCCGGGCTAATTTGTGAATTTCTACCGCTAACCCTCAACGCCCCAACACTTAGGGAGCAGCGAGCGCTCAGATGTCAGGATAAATGCCTGATATTCCATCACAGTAAATGCTGTTGTCAGGATATTGTATTATAGCAGTAACAGCTGTTCTTTTTGGGCAGAAATTTCACTTTAAGGGTTTGAAAATACGATTAAATCGTGTGTGGGCTTAGCTGAATAACTAGCTCAGGCTAGCTAATTATACTGTCGATGCCATCCCACAGGTTGTGTTTTGTTCTGTAGCTTCACTCAACACTGTGAATATAGTGTTCCTTTTAGGGAGAATTAAACACTAAACACTAATGTAAAAAAAAATTTTTTACTAAGCAGTTTACTAAGTATTAACTGTCTGCATACATTAGCAGGCTAAAACGTAGCTAATGAGGAAATGACTTCATAGTGTTAAGTGTTGGTTGGCTTGGAACAGCAAAAATGACTCATTTTTACTGTGGTGTTTAAGATAAAAATTAAA
Organism: Clarias magur; assembly: GCA_013621035.1. Taxonomy (NCBI): domain Eukaryota; kingdom Metazoa; phylum Chordata; class Actinopteri; order Siluriformes; family Clariidae; genus Clarias; species Clarias magur. The sequence goes on from QNUK01000150.1 coordinate 408,204, forward strand.
ACCTTTCAAATTTAACCTTGGGTTACATTCCGAGGTAGCATTAAAGCTCGTTGAGTGCAAAAGAAAATATAGCGTATGACATGTAAGCGTCCATTTTATACAGTCAAATAAAGTTTGTTATACCAGTTCGAAGGTTTTGTATAGGAGGTGCTGCACAAAGTTTACACTGATCAGCCATAAGTAATGACTGCTGACAGGTCGCTAACTATACAGCAGTAATCTGGTGACAGGATCCTGGGCATTCCAGGCTCACCCACACTCACGGGCACTACAATGCCAGGTCCGATCCCACAGAAAAGCCATTAAGGAAGGGTATCAGAACACCTATTGTAGTTCACTACAGCTTTCCCAGCAGGCGAGATTCACAAACTCCCCAGATCCCAGTCCGATTCACCACCCATGGGATGTGCCAGACAGATCCACAAAGGCTCCAACTTGCTTATTAAAATAGTCCTGCTTTGTAACGTTTAAAAGCACAAAAACGTTTTTTATGGCAAAGAGGTTTACGCCTTTACGGTTCTTCTGTCAAGATAGAAGACGAGAGAGAGAGCGAGAGAAAGAGAGAGGTAAGTGAATGACTGTTTGTCACAGCTTAGTGAGCGCAGGACCTAACTTGTCTCCCAGATGTTCCACAACATTAAATCTCTGAAATAAAATGCATCATTTTCCATTTGCTAATAAATGTAACGATGAAATAATCATGGACGAATCGCCGCGGCGCAAGTGGAAAACCAGACAACGGATAATCGAATGCGCTTCGGGCTGACGCTTGCGCTCGAAATGTACAGTAGCCTCACTCCCCATGCGTCATTTTCATATACCTACACGATCTGCGGTGTTATTCTTTACTTAGTCCGGTCGCTTCTCTGTTCAGTGACAAGTCAGGCTTTCGGAAAGTTTGCAATTTTATCCAACTGTTACAGCTGCTGCTGAGAACCTTCCGCTTCAGGGTGCCAACACCGACTGCACTTCACGTCAGGCTGCATCACACCACACTGTCACTGATTAGTTTCCTATAAACGCTCCTCCTGCAGGGTTTTATTTCTTACCCAAGACAGGTCTAGTTGTAAACATTGTTTTGCAGCGCCTCTCAAGGAGACTGTTCTGGGAATTAAAATTTGATTGTTTGTCTTTACAGGAGAAGAACTTTACGAGACGTCCCCTTACGAGCCAATGCATTTCTCAGATGAATTCCGACTCGCTTCGATTATTTCAGGTACGAGAGATTATTTTTAATTAAAATTGTGTTCAGCCTGAATATTGTTATGGCGAGTGATTTCCTATAAAGTTAGTGTCCTGGGGAGCAGCTTTTCAGCATCACATTTATAGTGTCAGATAAAGCCTTAAGCAGGGTGTGTGTGTGTGTGTGTGTGTGTGTGTGTGTGTGTGCGTGTGTGTGTGTGTGTGTGTGATCAAGCAAGCTTCTTTTGTTTTTTTTACTTTTGTTAAGCAGAGACTTATTTATACTTATTAAATCACTATTAAAGGCTTTAAGATTTAGCAGTTTTATACTGTATTTGTTGTGTAATATATGCCATTGGATTATAATATTTTTAGCCTTCGCTTATTTGTAAACCCTGATGATTCATTAGCAAATCTAATCCTTAGCTTGAGGGGCAAAAACGATACACCAAAACAAACCAAATGCCTCGTGTATTGGAATACATGAGACAGAACCAGTTACAGTGATTAACCCTTTAAAGTGTGAAGGTGATTACAGTGAAACTAATGCGCCCAACTTCTAATACAGTAAAAGTGACTTTTAACAGAAGACCTCAGGCCTGAGACTCTTAGCCAAACATCAAAACATCTGAATGGTGCATAGATTTGAAATAAAGTCCTATGTTTGTGATCCCGGCCGATGGTGGCTCGGAGCCCACTGCAGTCGTTCAGCGAGTGAAACACATTGAAAATGGATGGTTAACGTGTCGCCAACTTGTGGACGAGATCTATCCTTAGGAACTGTACAATACACACAATCATTTACAGGACCCTGACCCCTACAGTCCTGAACTCACTGCAAGCCATTTCCACATGTTTGGGCCCTTACAGGAGTTCCTGGGAGTCCGGGGTGTCAGACTTGAAGCAGACAGCCCGATCACGGCTCTGATACACTGAGAAAACTTTTATCTTGATGACGTCCATGCACTACTGAAACACTGCGATAAGTGCATTAGTAAAGCCGAAGATTATATATAGAAAGAAAGCAGGTTTTTACTCTTTAACTGTCTTGTTATTCTGTGCAATCAAACGTGGCCGTTTGACTTTACATCCCCCGTAAATCTGGAAAGCTGACGATAGACAGGATTTTAAGGGGATATTTTGAGACATCCACTGTCAGACTGTCCAACTGCGTGGATTTGAAATAAGAATGTCATTTCAGCGCATACACAAAAAAATGCTAAACTTTTGTTTATTTATTATTGTTGTTATGCGGACACGGGATTTTTCTCCCTTATTTAGTCGTAGCTAGCTCAAACCCGGATGTCCTTTAGGACAGTCTCTGATCAAGGTGAAAGCCACCAACCAGGGAAGGTAAACGCGATCACGTGCTTCTAGTAAGACACATGACGCTGCCACGTACAGTACAACATCTTTTCGACCTGCAGCTCGTGCACCATTAGGAACGCGCTATTCACCCCGTTTCCACTTGCGTGAGCTCACATGCCCCCATGATGGTCTACTGTCACTGTGATTGATGCGAGACCAGGAGTATGCACAGCGAATTTGCTCTCTAGACTCCCGACTCTGGGTGGCTGAGTCCAGGGCTCGAACACACGATCTCTTGATAATTGGCTGAACGTGTTTCTGGGCTCTCGTAAGCCCAAGGAAATCCTTCCAGGTTAACTCCACTCTCAACCTTAACCTTATGGCTTCATCAATTGAGTCCTGATCCTAAAGTGTGAGATGATCGTGGTGACCATGGTCTGTTCCCGTGGTGTCCCCTGATGTCGTGCAAATCGTGCAGAACAATTGCAGTGCAGACAAGCATCAATGTAGTAAGCAGTTTGTCCATGCATCCTGTGAATTTGCCAATTAAATCTTGTATAGAAGTCAAATGTTCCTTTATTTGCATATTTTCGCTTTTATCAAAACTATGAAATGGCACATATCGCATTAGCTAATTAAGGACCAACATCACCAGCTGTCAGGTTATTTTAAGACACGAAGGTAAGCTGTTCTGGAACAGCTATTCTAAGAACAGTGTTGTGTCAAGTGCATTTGTAAAACGCATCAAGCAGCACCATGATGAAACTGTCCCTCATGGAGACCTTCCCAGGAAAGCGAGACCAGAACATATCTCTGCCTCAGAGGAGGCGTTCATTACGATTCACCAGCCTCAGAAATCACCAACTAACAATCAGCACCTGAGATTAGAGCAGTTCTGAAGTTGTTCATCTTGAGTTGAGTGTCCATGTCACTAACACATAAGTAGCAGACACAACTGCAGATATCAACTGCATGCAATTATTGCACATTTTGGACACCTTCGGTATTGTTTTACAATATAGAAAGCAATAAATAAATCAGAGGGGGAAAAAAAAGTGTGTCCAGACTTTTGACTAATAATATGTTCTATATTTGATGCATTTGAGCTAGGCAATCACAAAAAAAAAGAGGGAATAAAGGGACTGTGTATACTGTATGATGACATATTCCATTTGATGCACTAAATTCGCACAATTTACTGACAGACAGTTTTACATGCCATTTTTTCCTCCAGGTGTAAATCAGCCCTTTGCTTGTTTGCTCAGATGAATGTACTGCACTCGATGCTGCGCGGATAGAGACGCTTTCGAAACGGTTTCATTCACTCTCAAAGATTTTTGGTTTGTTTGGGGTTTTTTTTTTTGTTCAAGACAGAATTATGAGATTGGATAAAATAGACATTCAGATAGAATAGACAGACATTCAGGTTAACTAATACTCTTTTTTGTTTAGTTTTTTTACTTTCCATGGGCTTTTTCCTCTTTCTCGACATCAGCACATCAGATCATTCGATCCGCAAGTTAATGGTACGGGATTTTTTTTTTTTTTATACGCCAGATGCCCTTCCTGCTGCCACCCACCCATTTCTCCAGGCTTGGAACGAGCAGTGTGGATGCCATGCAGCTCGGTGTCTGGGTGTACATGTACAGTGTATGAGCTCAGGGTTAAGGGCTTTGCCCAAGGGCTTTGCCAACAGTGGTTCAAACCCCCGCCGGTGCCACAACGTCCCCCAACTAATGCTCTTTTGGTGTTTATTTTTATGCAGATCTGGCAACCATGGACATCCCAGTACATTACTAATGAATTCATCAATTTTGCTCAACTCTAACAAAGGCTGGGTTTGGTTTATTGTAAATAAATAATAATTTTTTTTAAAAACTCAGTTGTTACATTCGAGCTTGTCTTTGGCCTCTATTTGTCAAATCTCCATTTCCCAAAATCCACAGTCAGATAATTTTCCAGCTTTAAATTTATACTTTGGAACAGTTAAATGTTCTGTAACAACAACGTTAAGGTTCCTTTGGTAGGTTTGAAAGCTACAGGAGTGTTTTTTTTTTTATTCAACACTAACTGTTATTTTCATTACTCCTTACCTGATTATCTCTTTGTCTGTCTCAGTTGCTGATTGGCTGACTGTAGGGACGGTGGTGGCTCAAACAGTTAAGGCTCTGATTTACTGATTGGAAGGTCAGCGGTTCAAGCCCAAGCACCGCCAACCTGACGCTTTTCGGCGCTTGAGCAAGGCCCTTAACCCTCTCTGCTCCAGGGGCGCTGTATCCTGGCTGACCCTGCGCTCTGACCCCCAGCTTCCTAACCGAGATATGCAACAAAAAAATAAATAAATCACAGTGTTGTGAGGGACAAGGGACAAATAACTCAATCTTACGCTTAATCTTTTTCCTGCTTCACTTCAGTATTGAATTATTATTATTTTTTTATAAAGCTCTATAGTTGCATCCAAACGTGCAAAAATCATGACAACTTTCTAGCCCTGTGAAGTAAATAAATGGGATTCGCTTCAAGGACATTTCATTAATTCTGATGTTAGAGGACAGACCTTCTCAGCAGTGTGGTGAAGCCAGACAGGCCGCTGCTTGAGTATGCTTTCTTTTTTCGGTTCATGTTGAGTGTGCATCACATGGCACTAATCGTCAGGATGTCTGTACCCTGTGATGAAAAGCCACCCATCCAGGGTGCACGGCCGCGCCTTGTGCCATAAGTCTCCTGGTACAGGCTGCCGTCCCCCCACGACCCTGAATACAGGATAAAGCGGGATAGACGATTGATTACTTTTATGGGGGTTGAATACTTTTGCACTATACGTGTACTGTATAGAAAGACATTTCTTCTGCAATTTATAGTGAAATGCTGCATCAAATAAGAGAACCTGAACATTCACTTTCGGAGAAGAACATCCAAACGGTCAATTATACAGCTACCATGGTGCAGACAAGCTCTTTAAAATTACAGTTCATTACAATCAGGTCCATAAGCTGCTTGTGTTCTCCCAAAAGGCCATCAGTGCCTTGTGTCTTTGTACAACTTTCTGGTCACAAGCTTCCCGACTCGTGTTCGCAGTCTGTCGCTGTCATGGTAAAATCCTAACCGCTGTCGCGCCAACAAGTTCCAGGAGTCACCAATCAACTCGGCGCCGAAGTTCTCCTTCTCGATGAGTCAATCTTTCCTGACTTAGTTCCAGTGACCGAAGTGCTGCCGTCACTTTGTTTTAATTGGTCTGCATTAGTCACTATTACAACCTCCGATTCAATCAGGCCACCAGCGGAGAAGAAAATGAGTGCATATGAATCATAATTGCAGCACTGGGCAAAGGCTGGTGTGATTCAGAGCCTCAGTGGGGGCTTTTTTTTTATCTCTTGTTCTGTCACCTCTGAAAGTTGATTGCACAGTGGGATAGCAGACAGCATCAAGTGACGATACTTCACCTGGGATTTTCCATGTGAAATACAGAGAGAGCGCAAGCGAGATAGAGAGAAGGCGCACCAATATAAGAAATAACATGCACTGATGGAATGGAACAAAGCCCATCCTCAATTCTGCTGTCATGAAAAGCCTTTTTTTTTCCCTCCCCCCTTCCTTATGCGCCACGTCACATTTCTCATTATTTACACTACACGAAAGGTAATCTGGATCCTGATATGAGAGGAACATAGTACTCCCGTCAGAGAATAACACACCGCCTGCAACACAGCGCAGAGAAATAGGTGGAGGTTCGTACAGCTGAGAAACTTTTTTTTTTTTGTCTGTTGGTCGAAATGCACTTGGCCATGAAGCACCTGTTTTATGTGTTTTTAGTAATGCACTTAGCATTAAAACCTTGATTAAAATATACTTAAATTAGCATTCCTTAAGTTTCCTCATAGTGACACCAGGCGTAGACAAGCAAAGAAAAAAAACGTCCCGAGAACAGATCTCGAATAAGGTTCTTCGTTTTGTGCATCTCTGACTTCCTATTCTAGAACTGGGCAACTCAGATACTCAAAAGCCACAATCATTAAGAAGAAATTGGGAAGAACAGCATGTGCCATCGATAAACATGGGTGCATGCAATCATTTGCATTAACGGACATGGAATAAAACCATGTGTATGCGTTAATGTTCTATTGCATTAGCAGTTTTTTAGTGATTCAATGTAGATTATATAAGAACCCAGCGTGTCATCACCCACCCCGCTAGGAGCCTCAAACCTGGTTAATCAATAAACAGGCAAATGGGCGGAACTCACTGAGCACGGCTCTTGATTGGAACATGAATATCTACCTAGCTAGCTTAGCTTTAGCTGGCCTAAAATGCTGTGGTGGCTAATGTTAATTTAGTTCATTTAATGTTTACTTCGCATTTGATTGGCGTTTTCCCTAACACACTGTCCTGTATCTGTAACTCCACTACATTTCTTGTGGTATGTTAAGCTACAATGATGCCAGTTAGCTGGTTAGCTAAAATCATGCCTAGCAGGCAGCTAGCGGTTTGCCGTCTGCAGTATACAGTAGCTGTCACTCAAATCAGTCAGGCATAATTTTATGGCTTTAACGTGCACTATATCTACAAAAGTACTTGGCCGAACCTGCAACGTACAGGTTTGTATCCAAATAAAAGAGAGAAGGAGACGGTCCGCCTTTTGCAGCTATAACAGCTTCTACTTTTCTTGCAAGGCTGTCCACAAGACGATTTTGGAGTGTTTCTGAGGGAATTCGTGTCCATTCATTCTGTAGAGCAATTACGAGGTCAGGCACTGATGTTGGACGAGAAGTCCTGGCTCACAATCTCCGTTCCAGTTCATCCCGAAGGTGCCCGATGGGGTTGAGGTCAGGGCTCTGTGTGCGGGCCGGTCAAGTTCTTCCCCACTGAGCTCATCAAAGCATGTCAGTCATGTTGGAATAGAAAAGGGACTTCCCCAAACTGTTGCCGCAAAGTCGGAAGCATAGCATTGTCCAAGACGTCTTGGTATGGTGAAGCTTTAAGATTGTCCTTCACTGGGGACGAGGGGCCTGATTGATTGAAACACCTGAATTCAATAATTAACAGGTTTGGCCAAATGCATTTGTCTATAGGGTGTACTTTTAATTGATGTGTTACGTAAAAAGTCGCCTTTGTACGTAAAGTTGTCACGAATGGGAAATTTAGCTACGTAGACCAAAACCGTTTTTTTGTTTGCTTGTTTGATTTGTTTAATACCAGACACATTTTAACACAGGTGTCTATGGGAAACTTTTGGAGCCAAGTGGTCATTTGAGGAACTGCATGTTTTGGTACGTTGGTGTTGGACATATTTTTCAGAATGGGTGGTTGCTCTTTGGTGATGCACAAGCTTATAGTATATATATTAACTACATTAACTAACTTTTGTTGACATGCAAATCCATATTCATCATTAGACTTCATCATCAACATCAGGTCCCATATCTGATTAATCACCCATACAACACAACCAGCGACCTTGGATCTGGACAGTTGGATGGATTGTTGGCATGTCAGGAATTTTGGTTGGATGTCTTTCTGTAGGAGAAGGTCCACGCTTCAGTATTCCACAGTTCCATCTGAATTTACCACAACATGCCAGAGCTCATACCTTCAGTTCTCAGCATTTCCCACAGGTCTGAAATATTCTTGCGGTGGTAGCACTCAGAACGGACAGGCATTTATATTTATGTATGTATGTGTGTATATATTTATGTATGTACTGTATGGCTTAGGATTGTGCACAACCTAGGGAATATGATAAATAAACCTGTACTTTATTTCATTTTAGCCAACTATACAAATATGACTTAAATAAAAAGGGTCACATTGGCAAAGAAATCGCCCGTATTCATGTGTGTTTTTATGGTTGTTTCTCTGATCAAGACATATCAGAAAAGCCAAACGCGCACAGTGTCTGATGTCTGAAGCCTCCTCGTTAAGACACACTGGCAGGACTTCCGTACAAGCATTTGTTTTTTTAAGGGGTAATCCTCCTGTGTTTTAGTTTTTAAGAGCAGCCTGTTCACTGTTTCTATGCAGAGCATGCACGACTATACTTTTTACGGCATCTGGTGTCCACCACATTAAATGTGTCTTATTACACCGAGCACACGCTGCCGTGCTAATGCACCTGTTTATTCTACTTGCGTGAACTGTGGACAAGTAGTTAATCGATCACAGATGTCAGATGGACAGATTTTTAAAAAGGATCTGAACATATACATGGGTGGCCGGCCCAAGCATACTCTATGTGTGGGAGAACACGGAGTTCTCCTTGTGAAAAGACAGACCATACTCCAAATTCTATCTATCTATCTATCTGTCTGTACTGTAGACAATCATAATGATACCATTAAAACCATTTAATAATTGATTATAACATGGCAGTGTAGGGCACCTCCAGCGTCCGGGTTCGATTCCTGGCCAGGTTCGACTCTCATCTCTGTGTGCATGGAGTTTGCGTGTTCTCCCTGTACTTGGTGGGTTTCCTCCGGGTACGCCGGTTTCCTTCCACACTCCAAAGCCCTGCAGATTAGACTAATTGGCGTTCCCAAATTGCCCGTAGTGTGTGTGTGAGTGTGTGTGTCTGTGCCCTGCGATGGATCGGCACTCTGTCCAGGGTGTACCCCGCCTCATGCCCTAAGTCTCCTGGGATAGGCTCCAGGCCCTCCGCGACCCTGAACACAGGATAAAGCGGTATAGATAATGAGTGAGTGAATGAGTGATTATCTCATTATTAATTCATCAATCATGTGGTGAGCTCTATTAGGCCAGACAGAGGTACAGATTTGGCCCCATTTTAGCCCAGAATCAGTCGCCCTGACTAATTGTATAAGCACCCAGAGTCATATCAGTTGTCATCTGATGTACAGTGCAAGGTCCCATACCTGATTAATCACCAACACCCGTACGACCAACTACCTGGCATCTGGACAATTGGATGGATTTTTGGCCTGTCAGATATTTTGTGAGTCTTTCTGTGCGAGCGGGTCCACGCGTCATTATTCCACAGTTCCATGTGAATTCACCACAACATGCCAGAGCTCATACCTTTAGTTCTCCTTGTAAAAAGACAGAGCATACTCGAAATGCTTCACATATATACTGTAACAACGAGCCCCACTAAATAAATAAATAAATAACTAAATAAATAAATAATACAGCCAACAGCAACTTGCTGGAATATTACAGCCTATTGGAAATCAGCCAAAGTCATAATAAAGCAAAAAAGCTTAATGTCTGAGATTTGTTCTGCGAAAGCGGATGTGATGCAGTTTGGAGAGACGCGGCATGTTACAGTGGGGTGATTTGGGAGCTAAGACGCCCCTGATGGTAATCTCTCCATAAGGAAATAAAAACCGAGTGGTAACGCTACAACACTAAAAGACATGTGACATGAGACATATGCGCGGGAAACTGTGTGCTGTTGTGCAAATGGATGTTAATCGGCTTAGATGCTCTGGATAAAGGTTAACGTTTCATTGTTATGAGGTGGTATTGTATTTGCAACGTTGCGTCCGGGTCGGTCGTTCAACGTCATCTCGATGTCGTGTTAGCAAACTTTCAAAATAAGTGTTTTCCTGACAGTGAACATCATGTCAGCGGTGTTACAGATACACTGCATCACGATGCTCAGCTAATGTTAGGGTTCCTGCTGGGTTGTTGACGCTGGCCAGTGTATATACTGTACAGTGCCGTGAAAAAGGTCAAGGCGATGGACTTGAAATCCGTTGGGGTCTTCCCGCGCGGGTTCGAATCCTACTGATTAAGTACGTTGTTTAGTGCAGCCAACGCCTTTCGAAGCCACAAATGGTAGAGAGGATGTCAAAGTCGAGCATCTTATGGGCAGCGGTAGTTCAGTGGGTGAGGCGTGGAACTTTTCTGATCTGCACCTTGCTTAGATCAGCAGTACTGCCAAGCGACCACTGTTGGGCTCTTAAGCAAGGCCCTTAACCCCCCGAACTGCTCAGATAAATAAACATGTAAGTCGCTTTGAAGGGCGTCGGCCAAGTGCTGTAAATATAAAGTAGCATGCAACATGTAAATCAAACTATATTATACAAATTGAATCCGTTCCAGGGATGAGTTCCTAAGGCGAAATTAATATTCCCGTAGGAAATAATGTAAATGCAGATAATCCATTCCAGCCACTTAATACTGCCACTGTTACCAATTTAGAACTATAATCATATATTTTTTCTATATACAAACAATCAAAACGGCCTCCGAGTGGCAAAAAACAATCTAGGAAACAAAGATGGGAAGAAACTGGGAAAAAAAAATTAGGAAAGCAACATAAATAAAGTAATATATAAAAAAATAATAGACATTAAACCTCATTTAATCTTTTTTTTGGGATTTTTACACCCGATTTTCTCCCTAATTTAGTCGTGTCCAATTCCTCCCCGTCACTAGGGGGCTCCACATTAAGGCTACTGCTACCACTCAGCCGGGAGGGCCGAACCACGTGACGCCAGCTTTTCGAACTGCTCGCTCGCGCACCGTTGGGGGCGGCGTAACACACTCGGAGGACAGCGCTATCCGCTCCTTCTGTTGCGCGAGCTCACAGACGCCCCTGACTAATGGGTGATTAATGTGGGAGTATGTACTTCTCATCCCTCCCCTCTGAGAGAGCTCGGCCAATCAGCTCTCTCTAGACCTCCGGCTGCGAGAGGTTACAGCATCACCCGGGATTCGAACTAGCGATCTCCGGATGATAGGGCGAGCGCTTTTACCACTGCGCCATTCGGAGGCCCCTAAATTTTATCTTCAGGTTTTAAGGCGAAAATCGGTGAGCTCGGATCCTAGGCCGCGGTACCACTGTATATTTTATACAAAACACTGCATATAAATTGTATATTGTTGTCGACGGCGACAACAATAGCAGTCAACTACACTCTCTCAGAAGCGGCACACGCGACTAGTTCGATCTCAGCCTTATTTGTAACAGAGTAGAAACAAGGCAATGTAGCTGTTCATTCTGAAAGCTGATAATATTCTCTCGTGCCCCGCAACTTCATCCCACACCAAATCTGCACTCCTCTGCTGAATCACTGACACCTGCGGCAGCTTTGATTGCATGCCGCCGGCTTAATTGTTCAAACGCCATTTTCTCCCAGGCCGTGATAGCACCCAGCAAGGAAAACACACCGCCAGCGCTGCGCAAATCACGCTAATAAACCAAAACACGCTCCATAAAACGGAGCTAGCAGAAGCAATGGGAATCGAAGTGATAAATTAGAAACATAATAAAGTATAAACGTAGAAAAGCACAACGAGGCACACTCCAACTCCAACTCGGAGTAATATGATTAGAAAGAGAGGGAGAGATACAGGGACAGGAAGCGAAGGGTACAGGATAGTCAGACAGGGATAAATAGAGATAATAAGACAGAGAGGAAGGGAAGGGACAGAGAGAGACCGACGGAGGAAGATGGACAGAGGTGCAATCTAAGGATGGGAACACACAGAAACGCGGCCAGCTTATTGAATTGACCTGCGCTGAATCGAAGGACTGGCCATGTCTCAGTGCGGGGACAGGCGTGTGTGAACAGAAGTGAGGAGGCGTGACGGAATGCGAGCAGCACAGCCAGGCCACTTCTACCCAATAAGACACGATGACATTTAAAGGACATTTAACTCTGCGCCGCACATAGAGCAGCGGAATATTACAGTGTTTGAAAGGAGCGGAGTGTTTCGAATCGATTAGTGAAGGAAGACCTCGCTGTGACTGAGGCAGACTTCAAAACATCGTTCCGTCTCTTCATGTGCAAAACACACAGCAAGCCAATCACGTCAAGATTATCTGAATTCATCACATCAGGTCGTGGAGCTTTATGATGACGCTTCGTGCCTGAGAAGAAAGTGAAAAGTGAAAGAGTTGTGGGAAAAAAAAAAGGACGGAACAAACAAATGGAGAGAGAGAGAGAGAGAGAGAGAAAGGAAATAAGGAAGGGAGGAAGGAACATATGATTCCCTAAACTATACCATTACATATACAACCAAGTCATTTCATCAGAGTAATTAAGATAAAAAGTCCAGGACTACTGTAAGTTATTAAAAAGCCTGAATAAAAGCATTTGCACTACGTATTTGACCGAACACCTCAGTGTCACCCACTGCTTGCTAGCTAAGAGGAGCCAGATTGAAACGCGGCTAGACTCCTCACACACGCACGTTCCAACAATGAGACCCAGTCAGTCAATCAGTGAACACTAATGCCTCTTCGAGATCACCCTGCTAGGCTAAAAAGGTCACTGAATGAACATGAATGATTGCGTTAGATTAGCACAATTTGGTTCCTTATAGTCAACATGGTGTGATGTAAGATGCACGAATCCGCAGAGCCCTGAATAAAATCGCACACTCCGCTCGTACTAGTTATTTCTTCCTGACACTACTGACGTGTTTGCGGGATTTTATAATGTAACGGACATCCATTAATACTATCCGAACCGATTTGCACTCATTTTCCATAATTCAGTTGAAATTTCATTTAGTTACTAAGAAGAAATCACTTTGGGTAAAGTTTAATATTATATGTAAACTGTGTGTGATGTGTTCTCTTAAGTCGCATTTGATGCTGGACTCGTCATAAATGTGTGTTTCAGCAGTGGGACAGTCAGTTAACCAGTCGTTTAGTCAGTCGGTTCACCTAGGGTTAGGTTCAGTAAATCTGTCTGTCAGTCTGTCACTAAGTAATTTAGTCATTCAGTTTGTCATCCACTCAGTCAGTAAGTCAGTCAGGCTGTCAATTACAGTAATCAGTCAGTCAGCGGGTCAGTCCATCATAGTCAGTATACCAGTCGGTTAGCTGGTCAGTCAGTCATTAAGTCAATCGGTTGGTTAGTCATTCAGTCCTTCCGTCAGTAAGTTTGTCAGTCCCTCATTACGTCAGTAGGTCTTAAGTCAGTTAGTTGGTCAGTCTTCCATTAACATCAGTCAGTTGGTGAGTCATTCAGTCATTAAGTCAGTCGTATGGTGAGTCATTCAGTCCTTTTGTCAGTCATTAAGTCAGTTAGTTTGTCAGTCATTTAGTCAGTCAGTTGGTTATTCATTCAGTCCTTTTGTCAGTCAGTCAGGCATTAAGTCAGTCAGTTGGTTAATCATTCAGTCATTAAGTCTGTTGGTTAGTCATTCAGTCCTTCTGTCAGTAATTTGTCAGTCAGTCAGTCAGTCATTACGTCAGTCAGTCCCTCATTAAGTCAGTAGGTCTTAGGACAGTTAGTTGGTCAGTCTTCCATTAACATCAGTCAATTGGTGAGTCATTCAGTCATTAAGTCAGTCGTATGGTGAGTCATTCAGTCCTTTTGTCAGTCATTAAGTCAGTTTGTCAGTCATTTGGTTATTCATTCAGTCATTTTGTCAGTTAGTCAGTCATTAAGTCAGTCAGTTGGTTAGTCATTCAGTCATTAAGTCTGTTGGTTAGTCATTTAGTCCTTCTGTCAGTCAGTCATTACGTCAGTCAGTCCCTCATTAAGTCAGTAGGTCTTAAGTCAGTTAGTTGGTCAGTCGTCCATTAACATCAGTCAGTTGGTGAGTCATTCAGTCATTAAGTCAGTCGTATGGTGAGTCATTCAGTCCTTTTGTCAGTCATTAAGTCAGTTAGTTTGTCAGTCATTTAGTCAGTCAGTTGGTTATTCATTCAGTCCTTTTGTCAGTCAGTCAGGCATTAAGTCAGTCAGTTGGTTAATCATTCAGTCATTAAGTCTGTTGGTTAGTCATTCAGTCCTTCTGTCAGTAATTTGTCAGTCAGTCAGTCAGTCAGTCAGTCATTACGTCAGTCAGTCCCTCATTAAGTCAGTAGGTCTTAGGACAGTTAGTTGGTCAGTCTTCCATTAACATCAGTCAATTGGTGAGTCATTCAGTCATTAAGTCAGTCGTATGGTGAGTCATTCAGTCCTTTTGTCAGTCATTAAGTCAGTTTGTCAGTCATTTGGTTATTCATTCAGTCATTTTGTCAGTTAGTCAGTCATTAAGTCAGTCAGTTGGTTAGTCATTCAGTCATTAAGTCTGTTGGTTAGTCATTTAGTCCTTCTGTCAGTAAGTTTGTCTGTCAGTCAGTCAGTCATTACGGCAGTCAGTCCCTCATTAAGTCAGTAGGTCTTAAGTCAGTCAGTTGGTGAGTCATTCAATCCTTTTATCAGTCATTAAGTCAGTTTGTCAGTCATTAAGTCAGTTTGTCAGTCATTTAGTCAGTCAGTTGGTTATTCATTCAGTCATTTTGTCAGTTAGTCAGTCATTAAGTCAGTCAGTCCCCCATTAAGTCAGTATGTCAGTTGGTTAGTTGTCCAGTCTCCCATTAAAGTCAGTCAGCTGGTTATTCATCCAGTCTTTAAGTCAGTAAGTTTGTCAGTCACTCAGTCATTAAGTCACTCAGTTGGTCAGCCAGGTAGTCAGTGATCAGTCCTTTTGTCAGTCTGTCTGTTAGGGAAACGCCGGTCGTGAAGGATCCAAGTGCAGGGAAGTCCAAAAACGTGAAGCAAGAGCGAGGTCGAGAAAACAAAGCGTGTGCACAACCAATGTGGTGGTGTCAGTGTGTGGCTTAAATAAGGAATGGAGATGATTAATGATGGCTCACAGGTGTGTGGAGAGCGGAAGGTGAGGCGGTGGGATATAAGGGATGGTTGGGAATGTGGAACAGGAGTGCTCATGTACTTATGGCAGAGCTGTGGCTTGGTGGGTCGTGACACTGTCAGTCAGTCTGCCATTAAGTCAGTTAGTCATTAAGTAAGAACTTGAGTCAGCCGCCACCAGGACAGTAATTACGTCAATAAAATGCCTCTTTTAGTCTCACGTAAGCAGCAGGGTTACTCTTTTGCACTTAAATCTTTTTGGTTTCTATATCACATTACAGTTTTACTCTAAAATCATCCTTAACATAAGAAACTCTTTCTCAAAACTATTTTGTACAAACAGCAGCACCCAATGGATTACCTACAGAAGCCCCTGACTTGCTCAAAATACATAGAAAGTAAATCTTTCTGTCAGTGAGTGTGTCAGTGCCATCAGATTGGCAAGTTCTTGTGTCAGGTTGTGTCACAAGATGGTTGTTACATAGCCGTGTTGTCAGTGTAGCAGTAGACACTTTGTGTGTGCTTTTTGATCACAGCTAGGTTGTGATGACAGTTACAGTTATCTAAAACAGACAAGACTACACTAATGGATGACTTATACAAATTTGATCAGTTCCAAAGTTGCACTTGGAGACTCGCATTTACTGTCTGGATCCAGTAGAGTCAAGAAAAGACAGGAGTGTTTTATAGCACTGTGCAGCACAAAGGACAAAAAAAATGTACAAAATTAGAAATGTAAACACAGGAAACACCCCTTAGGCAGAAATGTGTGTGCAGCGGAGTATAAGGAATTACAGTGCAGTCTTTCTAGACCTCCTGAGGTTGCTGTCTGTCGGGTCGCAGATTCTCATCCCCATCACAATGCAGCTCAGAAACACTCTTTCGTGATGTCTTTATCCTGCCTCTGCAGGCGTCTGCTGTGACATCGTCCCACGCTGCATCCAGGAAAGCAGGCAATTTTACAGGACTACTTGATCATTGAAGACGTTTAAAGGAAAATCTTAATAGAAATGCATAGAGGAGTATTTAACAGAGAACTAGTATAATGCGCTTCGTGTTCAGCAGGAATGTGCACGTAATCATTTGTTTTATTTACAGTATTTAACAGAATGAACATTTTGGATTGAGAATTTCCATTCGGACCTGAGAAATGTACCAAAGTGACTGTAAAGGTGAACCTGCGAGGTGGCATCTCATACCCAGTCCCCCCCCCCCCCACATACACCCCCCCCATACCCCCACAACCCCCCTGTTTTTGCAATAGTAGAGGAGTAACATGCATTTGCTAGCTGATGAAAATGTTAATGCGCTCAGACCTTCAGATCTGGTTATATGACGTTTCATCATAGCACGACGTTGCTTTTAAGGAACCAAACCCGGATATGTTCTTTCCTCCTCTACAGACTCCTGGACTTTGATGTCAACAGACCCTGCAGTCATTTCTTCCCTGATTCGCTCCTCTCGGAGATGAAACGAGGCAGTGTTTGTGTCTCTCACCGCGCTGAGTGTGTCAGGATTTCGAGGGACTTGGCGCTGAGCTTCGTGCTGCTTGAAACAAGGCTCCGCTTTCCACTAACGTGACCTTGCGAAAGCCTCTGTCTCCGTGCGATTCGGTTTTGAAGCCCTCATTTGATTCCCTGCGCTTAAATAAAACATGCGGTGAATTGCCGGAGGGACGGAAGATACAGAAATACAGAGAGACCCCCCCTCCTGTCAGAGCCATAACAAGCTCACTCCGCTGCCGTGTTAATTGGCCATCGCACACGTATACGCACAGAATATTTATCAGTCCTGCAGAGTCCCACAGCATCGCAAACATGTCCCCTTCAGCGCTGTGCCCTGGGGTGTGTGTGTGTGTGTGTGCGTGTGTGTGTGCGCCAAGGTCAAGATAAAATAAGAATAAAAGGAAAAATAGAGCAAATAGACACACTTAAGTGTGTGGAAGGAACTAAATGAAGAGTAGCAGCTAAAAAAATCAATAGAGACATGAATCAATTGAAAGAAAGAAAAAACAAATGGAAATAATAATCAACATAATAGAAAGAAAAGAAATACGAAAGAAAGACAGACAGAAAGGAAGAAAGAAGTAATCACAAAAATATGAAGAGAAGAAACATGAAAAGGAAAGAACGGCAAAATGCAAGCCAGAAAAAAGAAAGAAGGAACCTGAATGAACATGGCCACAGTAAAAATAAACAAAAATAATAATTAAACACAGAAAACAATAAATAAAAAAATAGGAAGTCATTTGAGAACGTACATAACATGAAACAGAAAGAAAGAAAGAAAGAAAGAAAGAAAGACAACCAATCAAATAAACAAGGTAATTGAAATGAATAAAAGAAAAAAGTATATTCCAGAAAGAAAGAAAAAGGTTATTTAAAAAATAAGTAAAAAAGAAACATGAAAAGGAAAGAAAGGCAAAAAGCAAGCCAGAAAAAAGAGAGAAAGAAAGAACTTAATGAACAAGGCAACCATAAAAATAAATAAATGAGAAAGTACATAACATGAAACAGAAAGAAAGAAAGAAAGAAAGACAACCAATCAAATGAATACCTTAATAGAAATGTTTCATACAATAGAAAGAATAAAAGAAAAAAGAATCCTTTTAATCCTAGGAAAGTACGTTTCATAAAAAAGAAAGAAATATTAATGATGAAATAGAAAGAAAACAAACAAGAAAAGGAAAGAAAAAAAAAAAGTTAAATCAACACGGCAATGCTGGCACGGTACCCTAACGGTTCCCACTGTGGCCTCACACCTCCGGGATCGAGGGTTCGAGCACCGCCACTGGACTGTGTGTGTGTGCGTGTGCGTGCGTGTGTGCGCGCGTGTGTGTGTGTGTGTGCGTGTGTGTGTGGAGTTTGCATGTTCTCCCCGTGCTTGGTGGGTTTCCTCCGGGTACTCTGGTTTCCTCCCACAGTCCAAAGACATGCAAACATCACCACAGGTACCTGAGAATGAGAGAGTGAGAGACAAGGCAACAGCACAACAGTTTGAACTAAAGACATGATAAAAGTAGATAACACAAAGAAAGAAAGAAAGAAAGAAAGAAAGAAGAAGAGATGAAATAACAGTTGAAAATACAAGTAATAAGAATAAAATGGAGAGTTGAAAAGAAAGAAGGAAGAAAAGAAAGACAGCAATGAGACAGAGAATAGGATAAAGGACGGGAGGTTAAGACCCTGCGTATTAAGCCTGTGAGCTTTAGATTACATCAGAGCCTGGACAAGCGTCAGCCAGAACGCGGCCTCGTCCTGATTCAGTGTGAAAACTGTCCCGGAGGAAGAGGTGGAAAGCGGGACCGGAACCAGGCCCCTCCGATTAGACCCGATTAGATTTTATGGGGCGATGCGCCCGAACAAAACCAAAACAAAACAACTCAGGTGAAAATACAACACGGCTGATTTAGTTCACAATCAGAGAGGGAAAAAAAAAAAACACAATAAGCAGAACTCGATTTATGACATTAATATGAAAATGGCGCGCTTGACCTGCAGGCTGGCGCATTTCAGATCGGAAGCGTAAAGCTGAATAAACATGATGTTCGATGGCAGAAGCGGTGGAGGAGCACACCTTCTTTACTCGTCTAAAGGAATTACATCAGCAGTTTCTCGGGACTACAGAAAGTCGCTTATCCAACAGTTCACATTGGGCGAAAACTAATTAAAGCTGCTTCGGAGAACAAAGGCAAGGCTTTTAGGAAAAATGCAATTAGAGCGCGGGCGAGTTGTTATCTGAGCAACTGAAAAGGTCAGAACATGTGACGGGTTTGACGCCGAGGCGACATCCGCGGAAGATTCGCTGCGAGGCTTTAGGCATATTCTTCCCACACACTCCGTATAATTAAGCACTAATAACTCATTTCCTCACAGCTAACTTGTGAGGTACAAATGTTAGAAATTCTGGCTGGTCTGTTGCACCGGAGAGATCCGTTCCTTCACCACAGGTACCTGGTAGCAATTAGCGAAAAAGGGTTTTTGTTTTTTTTTCCCATTATAATGTATGCCATGCCGTAATATACTCCATACTTGACATTTGGTTACATATGTACAATCAGACATCACACCTTGGAAAAAAAAAAAAACTCATTTCAGGGAGATCCCACTGGACACCGCTAACCAAGAGTAATGGATGTGGACGGATGTGGAAGGATGGAGTTAGCACTTTCCTCCGAGTATGTCCCCGCCTGTGGCGCAGCATGAGCATGAGCTGCCTCCCGGATGGGTGCTAGGGAGCTTTTAGATGATATGATTATATTACAAAAGCAGCCCAGATTTTTTAACATATACTTTACAGCACAGTAAAATCCTTTCTTTGTACATCCTAGAATTTTTTGGGAGGTAGGACCATATCAGCCATGATACAGTGTTCCTGGAGCAGAGGGAGTTAAGGGCTTTGCTTAAGGGCCTGACATTGGCAGCTTGGTGTTGCTGGGGATTAAATGTTCAATGTTTTGATCAGTAACCCAAAGCCTTGACGTTTAGTTAGTCCATATTGATGCATTTAACCTGATGAGGGAAAAAAATAATTCAGTTACATATCACAATTCTTTCGGCTGGCACACTGAGTCCAAAATGGATTAAAAAAAATTTAAAAAAGTTTAAAAAAAAAGATTTACGCTTGCATTTGAAGTAGTAAAATGTTGCAGTTCCTCCATAGTCCTGCAGGTGGCGTGTTCTAAACGATTCACATACAGTATCACAGTACGAGCAAATTATTCGCTGTTTTTTTTAGAAATGCAACAAAATCTGAAAAAACATGGCCATTGAACGGGGATATTTATAAAACCGTGATACTTAAAAAAGGTTTGCAATAGAAAATCAATTCGGCACCTGCATGGCTACTGTGATAATATTGTGTCAGCTGGTTCCTGTTGTTTGATTCCACGTTCTACTAGCCTCATACAGTTTGGGTTTTTTTTTTTACATAGCGAAAAAGAATTTGACAGTCACATTCCTAACCTTTTAACGTGTCTTCCAAAGGACTCGGGTCTCAGACTGAAGGGAGAGACAACAATCGCAATGCTGCACTCGAATATGTCCATAATTAAAGGTGTATTAGCACTCCCGCTGCATTACGAGTCACACAGCGCTTATCTTGTGGGTATGCAAAAATGAGTGAATGTAGGGGACAAACTAGCGTTTATAGCGGTTCTCTTGCGCTTCATTAAACAGTGGTGGGGAGATACAGTACGGGATCCCAGTCATCTTTTCTTTCTCAGGGTAAGGCAGCAGTTTCAACCAACATACAGTAGGAACCTGTTGAACGAGGCATCTTTTTGCATGTGCCATATAATAGGCAGCAGGAAAGCCAGCATTTGAAGAAGTGTTTCGTGCAATTTCATTCCCCGGCACGAGGGACCGCCACCATGGACTTCCAATAGGTACACATCTCTCCATGGACTCTCACTTACTTATGACTGTTGTTTCAACCTCAGTAACCCCTGACTGACTGTGATATACAGTATACTTCGGCCTTCCTTACTTGGTAAAGTCATGCCTTTTATAATTCTCCCTCACTTACTCATCATCTATACAGCTTTATCCTGTATACAGGGGGGCCTGAAACCTATCTCAGGAGACACAAGGCAGGGTACAATCTGGATGTGGTGCCAATCCATCGCAGGACACACACACACACACACACACACACTCATGCTTATTCACAAACTACAGGCAATTTGGGAATGCCAATCAGCCTAATGGGCATGTGGGAGACTGTGGGGGGAAACCAGAGTGCACAGAGGAAACCCACCAAGCGACAGTGCTAACCACTAAGCCACCGTGCCGCCTGCCTTTTATCAGTCAATCTCAATTACTAAGTAATTTGTTTCTCTCTCTTTTTGCATTACTTCTAGTCACTAACTTTGCATGCCAACTAAAAGTCTCTGCTCTCCCCTGTTTGTGTAATAGTGTGTTTATGCTCAGTCGTCATCTATACCGCTTTCTCCTGTATACAGGGTAACGAGGGGCCTTGAGCCTATCCCAGGGGACTTAAGGCACAAGGCAGGGTACACCCTGGATGGGGTGCCAATCCATCACAGGGCACACACATTCACAATTTGGGAACAACAGTTAGCCTAGTCTGCATGTCTTTGGACTTTGGGAGGAAACCAGAGTACCCGAAGGAAAGCCGCCAAGAACAGGGAGAACCGTAAAACCATTAGCTCTGAAAGAACTTTTTAAAAAGCAAGTATGACAATAATAGGACAATAAGTAGGACAATAATACAGTGTAATAGAGGTGTTCATGGGTTTCTGGTTCAGTATATATAAAAAGAAGGCAAGTCTAATGGTCTAACAGCAACTTACCTGCCAAAAGGAGGTATCGACTTTCCTGCCTCCATTGATGCAAAGAACTGGCTACCCGTTGCTCTATTGAGCGTGTGTGTGGGGTGGGGATGTAAACATATGGTATATTATGGCTGTCAACATGAATGTGTTAACGCTTTCAATAAATGGGGATTGATTAATGATGTTCTTCTACCTTTCCTTTCCTGAGGCATCACTGTAGTTATATAAGAACTGGACAAACCCTTTTTTATTTTAACAGATGAGTTACATAAAAATATAGTATCCCATTCCCACACTAGTAATTGGTGGTCACAACTTAGTATGTCGTTCCCACAGCTTAGCAGGGCCACAACATAGTATCTTATTCCACACTTTAGTAAGTCATGGCCACAACGTAGTATTTTGTTCCCACACCTTAGTAAGTCGTGGCCACAACATAGTATCTTATTCCACACTTTAGTAAATTGTGGCCACAACATAGTATCTTATTCCCACACTTTAGTAAGTCATGGGCACAACATAGTATCTCGTTCCCACACTTTAGTAAGTCGTGACCACAACATAGTATCTCGTTCCCACACTTTAGTAAGTCATGGCCACAACATAGTATCTCATTCCCACACTTTAGTAATGGCCACTCCCACACCTTAGTAAGTCGTGGCCACAACATAGTATCTTACACTTTAGTAAATTGTGGCCACAACATAGTATCTTATTCCCACACTTTAGTAAGTCATGGGCACAACATAGTATCTCGTTCCCACACTTTAGTAAGTCCACAACATAGTATCTCGTTCCCACACTTTAGTAAGTCATGGCCACAACATAGTATCTCTCACTTTAGTAAGTCATGGCCACAACATAGTACTTTAGTAAGTCATGGCCACAACATAGTACATTCCCACATAGTATCTCAGTCACACAAGTCATAGTCAGTAACACTTTAGTAGTAAGTCATGGCCACAACATGGCACACTTTAGTAAATTGTGGCCACAACATAGTATCTTATTCCCACACTTTAGTAAGTCATGGGCACAACATAGTATCTCGTTCCCACACTTTAGTAAGTCGTGACCACAACATAGTATCTCGTTCCCACACTTTAGTAAGTCATGGCCACAACATAGTATCTCATTCCCACACTTTAGTAAGTCATGGCCACAACATAGTATCTCATTCCCACACTTTAGTAAGTCATGGCCACAACATAGTATCTCATTCCCACACTTTAGTAAGTCATGGCCACAACATAGTATCTTATTCCCACACTTTAGTAAATTGTGGCCACAACATAATATCTTATTCCCACACTTTAGTAAGTCATGGCCACAACATAGTATCTCATTCCCACACTTTAGTAAGTCATGGCCACAACATAGTATCTTATTCCCACACTTTAGTAAATTTACATTTACATTTAGTCACTTGGGAGACGCTCTTATCCAGTGCGACTTACAAAAAGTGCTTTAAAGTTTACATCACTGGATAGATACTTACACTGGGTTAACTAGGTTAACTAAGTGCCATTAGTCTAACACAACTGGGAAGAATTTTTTTTTTTTAATTGTGTTAAATTGTGGCCGCAACATTGTATCTCATTCCCACACCTTAGTAAGTCATGGCCACATCAAAGTATCTCGTTCCCACACCTTAGTAAGTCATGGCCACAACATAGTATCTTATTCCCACACTTTAGTAAATTGTGGCCACAACATAGTATCTCATTCCCACACCTTAGTAAGTCATGGCCACAACATAGTATCTCATTCCCACACTTTAGTAAGTCATGGCCACAACATAATACAGTGGAACCTTGGATTACGAGCATAATTTGTTCCAGAAGTGGGCTCGTATTCCAAAACACTCGTAAACCAAATCATCATTTCCCATAAGAAATAATGAAAAAATAATTTATTTGTTCGACAGCCCCAAAAAATAAATACATAAAAATAATTAATACAATCTATAAAATGAAAATAAAACAAATTAATCTGCACTTTACCTTTGAAAAAAGTACAAATAAATCCTGACAGATAAGTGTTTCCGTTGGTGCGCGCAGGCGCCGTGTGTGTGTGTGTGTGTGTGTGTGTGTGTGTGTGTGTGTGTGTGTGTGGAATTAGCCCCTTCCCTCGCCTCGTTTTACACAGTAACACTCCTCCTCCCTCTCCCCACCTCGCTTTTTAAGATTCACAACAAACACACACACAACGGAAACACCGTTTTAACAGAAAAGAAATCTCTTTGAGACTAGCATGAGCGTATATTAACAGACTCACTTTTTAAGTTTCACAACAAGCGCATAAACACAGTGGGAACACCGTTTTAACAGAAAAAAGCGAGACTGGCACGAGCGCATACTAAAGGAATCACTTAAGTTTCACAAGAAACGGACACACACACAAACACGGAAACACTGTTTTAACAGGAAAAAAAAGAAATCTCTCTGACCTGGCGTGAGTGCATACTAAGGGAATCACTGCTGTAAAGTAAAAAAAAAAAAAATAATGTACCAGCACCTTACCTTTGAAAAGAATCGCGACAGAGCAGAGTTTCTGTGTGTTTGTGAATCCGGGAGGGGTGAAAAAGCGAGAGAGCGTCTGTGCGTGTGTGTGTCAAAATAAGAGTCGCATGTGTGAAGCATGATACTCGGCGCTCGTAAACTAATACTTGCTCGGTTTCCGAATAAAAAATTATTAAAAATCTTTGCTCGGTTTGCGGAACACGCAAGGTTCCACTGTATCTCATTATTATGTATTTTATTGTTTTGAGTTTGTATTTGCAAACTTGTCTAGAGTCATTTATTCAATGTTATTATTGAATGTATTCAAAGTTATCAAAGTCATTCTAAGTTTTGAAAACAATGCTGTCACAACTTCATTACAGCTATATTGAAAAGCTCATCCAATGTTAGGATTGTTACTGGGAATGTTTCATTGCTGTATGTCCACTGTTGGGATGCTGCAACGTTTGCTTCAATCAACCCATATTTAAAACCATGTTGGTATGTGGATTGGCACCTCAGCACTAAATTCTGTGTGTGGTGTGATTGGCATAACCATCATGCACCCAGTCTTCCCAGGATAAACTTGGAATGCATGCAGTAAAAGCAGTACTAGAGGATGGAATATAAATCATACTGCATATAAATAATTTTTGCCACTGCTTTTGAACTTTCCTAAGGTAAACAGTGCATGATTATGTAAAAAAAAATAATAAATGTATGCTGGTATATTACTGTACATTTACAGCAATGTGAAAACACCCTCATCACCATGTAGTTCGACTGACAGAACTAAAAATCTTTCCATAATACTTTTTCTTCTCTGTCTCTCTCTCTCTCTCTCTGCAGCCATGGACTCGGCCTCCTCCAAAGGCACCGTATGTCCCGAGTCTGTGAATTCCTGTAATCCGTGTCTGGATGCTGCGAAAGCGTGTAACCTGAATGCGGTGTGTAAGCGCCAGCGCTCGGCCTACGTCACCGCATGCAGCCGTTCCGCGCCCATCGCGTCCTCGCCCGAGCCGTGCAGCCGTAAGCGCTGCCACCGGGCTCTGCGCCAGTTCTTCGAACGCGTGCAGAACGATCTCAGCTACCCGCTGCTGTTCTGCTCTTGCCGGGACAAAGCGTGCGCAGAGCGACGACGTCAGACCATCGTACCCACATGTTCTTTTGAGGAAAAGTCGAAACCGAACTGCCTCGAGCTCCGGAGGATCTGTCGATCCGATGCACTCTGCAGGTACGGATTCACCGACCGTCATCCACACCAGTATGAAACGGCCACAAAAGCGTCTAGACATCTCCGAAACGGTGCTCAATACTCCTTCAGTCGTCGACGCGATCCAACATTGATAATCCAAAGCATTTACGACGTACTGTAAGCCGTGACTATTATTTCTTTCAGTGAAAGGAAGATGGAAATTAGTGTGCCTACCTTGTACACCTTTGAGCAATCCCTTAACAGTGCAGCTCATCATCCTGTAGAGTTCTCACAGAGTTCCTGTCGGCAGAAATCGATGATTGATATTGCACAGACTCGTTTAATCCTCACAGGCGATTAGCAGCACTCAGACTAGCTGTTTAATTGAGTGGAGAATGTTAATTAGCCGGATCCGGTGAGCTAATAAGAAAATCAATCGGCTTTGTGTCAGACAAACGATTCCTTTCAGAGTCGGCTGTGATTCTTCCACATCACCCACTAGCCGCTTCTAAACACCGAACATGATTTAAGATGTTATTAATAAATATAAATTATTAATAAATACATTAATTATTATTATTATTATTATTAATAATGAGGCAAGAATTATTCATGTACATAATATCTATTTGATATATATAGTATCTATAATAGTGGCATTGTGGTGAGAACTGTCGCCTCGCACCGTCAGGGTCGGGGGTTCGAGTCCTGTCTCTGGTCTGTGTGTGTGTGTATGGTTTGCATTTTCTCCCCGCGCTTTGTTCGTTTCCTCTGGGTCCACAGTCCAAAGACACGCAGATTAGACTAATCACTGTTTCCAAATTGCCCAGGAGTGACCACGCATATGATTTTGCCCCGTGATGGAGCAGCATCCCGTCAAGGGTGTTCCCTTCCTCATGTCCACAGACCCCTGGGATAGCCTCCTGACTCCCTGCAATCCTGTACAGAATAAGCGGTATAGGCAATAAGTAAGATGAGAGTGTTTCTGCTTTTTTTTTTTTTTATGTTATCCAGAGAGAGAGAGGGGGGTGGGGGGGCAGTTTGTCCTCATAGTGTGGGATTTATAGGCCACAAGGTCACTGTAAAGTTAAACCCCTGGTCTCAGTCTGCAGACTCACCTTTAAACTGGAGGACATCCAAACCATCTCACACACACACACACACACGAGATGCAGCAACACACACTGTAGATTTAAAAAATAATTAAGTCGACACCATTGACACCAGTTATAAAGAGCAAATCTAAAAAAACTAGAAAAACAAACGCTCGAAAAACAGAAACAGTTCACGTAATAACACATGCTCTTAATACTCTTAATCTAGGGGGTTATGTTTACTGTTTATTTGGGTTATGATTATTATTATTAATATTTCTATTTCAACATGGAAGTTTTGTAGGGCAGTGGTGGCTCAAGTGGTTAAGGCTGTGGGTTACTGATCAGGAGGTCGGGGGGGTTCGAGCCCCAGCACCGGAAAGTTTCCCCTGTTGAGGCCTTGAGCAAGGCCCTTAACCCTCTCTGCACCAGGGGGCGCTGTATCCTGGCTGACTGTGAGCTCTGAGCCCCAGCTTCCTAACTGAGATATACGAACAAAGAAATAATTTCACCGTGCTGTGAGGTACATGTGATGAAGAATAATTATTATTTCAGTTATATTTCTATTTGTAACTCATGAATAACACATTTTTCAGTCTGAATGCAACTCTACAAAGGTATGTGGGCACATAAGCATCACACCCACATGTGGTTCTTTCCCAAACTGTTGGATAATTCAGACTTTCCCTTCGCTGGAACTAAGAGGTCTGACCATGTTCCAGCGTGACAGTAGCCTTGTGCAACACAGTGAGTGAGCTCCATGGAGACGTGGTTTGCTCAGGGTGCTGTAGGCGGAAGAGCTCTAATGGCCTGCACAGAGCCCTGAAACATTTACACTGCATTTAGATTTACTGCGTTTGGCGGACGCTCTTATCCAGACTGACTTACAGGAGTACTTTGAAGTTTCCATCGATATCTACGTATATGCTTGCAATCAGATATGGCTGACATGGGCAGGTGTCCAGATATTTATGGCCATATATTGTACCGGTCAGGCAGCACGGTAGTGTAGTGGTTAGCACTGTCGCCTTGCACCTCCGGGTTCGATTCCCACCTCAGGTCTGTGTGTATGTTCTCCCCGTGCTTGATGGGTTTCCTCCGGGTCCTCCGGTTTCCTCCCACAGACCAAAGAATTGCAGATTAGACTAATTGGCTGTCCCAAATTGGCCATAGTGCGTGAGTGTGTGCGTGTGTGTGTGTGTGTGTGTGTGTGTGTGTGTGTGTGCCCTGCGATGCATTGGCAACCCAGCCAGGATGTACCCCGTCTCATGCCCTAAGTCTCCTGAGATATAGATTATGAATGATTGGGTCAGACTGTTCCAACATGATGCAATTTTATTCTTGTTTATAATCCTCATTATTAGTGGAATATTAAGCTCTGTATAAACACACCTTGTGGTCAGTGAGGAAACAGTATTCTGTATAGACAGTGTTATGCAGTTAACAAGCTTATATGTTTGTAAGTAAGCAAATACGGACAGAACAGAAAAGTTATGAGTAAAAACGTCCTTCATTTCTCTATAATGCACTCATCCCAGTGTTTCACTAGCGCTTGGACACCATCAACGTAGAAAGTCTTCTCATCATATCTATCATTTATGCCGGAGTGTGATCGGTTCGCCTGCTTCACGCCTGAAACCCCGGCCTCCCAGGAACTCCTTTAATGGCCCGAACATGTGGAAATGTCTTGGAGCGAGGTCAGGACTGTACAGGGGGACGCGGCGATAACTCCACAGTTCCCACAGTCGGACTCGGCTCTCTTCCGCGAGTTGGTGATGAGATATCCGTCGATTTTTAAGGATCAGGCTGCCAGGATCGTCATTCATGGACAACCAGCCTTCTTTAAAACATTTGCACCATTCAAATGCGGCTACGAGTCTCATCACCGCACTGAGCTCGAAGTCTCCCATAAATGTCAATCGCTTCCATACTATCATTCAGCAGAAATTTCAACACAACATGCTGTTGAGCGCTAGCACTAACGCGGTTTCATTCCATCTTGATTAAGACACAGTTCACATGGACATGCCAGTAACTCGTGCGGTAGTAGGAGGCGCTGGCAGGAAGTCCTGGTTAGACCTGAACGCCCTTTGTAGTTTCCTCCAGATGACATCATCTCTAATTTAAAGATAAGAAATGCCACTTTGTTTACCTCTAATGCCGTTGATGTCAGACTCTGTTGAATCCGACATCACGTCGTAAATGGGGAAAACACTACCTTCAGATGACAAGTAGGATTTTTTTCCATTTTTCCTGGTTGGAGGTCGGGAATTACGAGTTGCGACCTAGAGTCAAACACCGTATGAGTCAAATGAGGCCAGTTGTTTTACTTCTGCTCTAATTCGACTGAGTGAAATATTAAACAGCATGTGAATGCAAGTACCCCGTGATGCAGAACTCTTAAAAAGTAAGTAATTAGCGCCGTTAAATAAAGAACTAGGAAACCTAGATGGGAGATTATGAGCAGCAGAAACAAGGCAATGAGTGCACAAGGAATCTAATGCTAGTGAAGTTATTAGTAGTGCCGTCAATCGATTCAAAAATGTAATCTAGTTAATCATAGTCATAGTATGTGATGAATCACGATTAATCTCAATTATTGTAATTAATAAATCTTGGATTTTTATCAACTTGCTGCGCAGTACACCTGCTGATGCTGGTAATGCCACGTCATCTTATTGTTCATGCTAAACGCGCCATTACCACAAGCAGCCTGGTAACCGCGCCTTGATTATGGGAAGCCATAAGGGTCAAACTTGGTCGTTCGATTAATTTGCATTAAAAAAATTAGCAATGTGTTAAAATTTCTATATTAATCACTTGCATTAACACGTTAATATTGACAGCCCAAGTTATTAGTTAACTTAGTTAGTGAATTAACAATCCGACCCCCCCCCCCCCCCCAAAAAAAAAAAAACAACAGACAATAAGAGACTCTGAAATGTTGAGATTTGGGAAAATGGGAAGTCAGTAAGGTCGACGTTTATTCATGCAAATTGCTCTATTCTTACACTGATAACACGTTCGACTGGAATTCATTACATTTTTCAGCTGAAAGACAAGAAAATTACTCACGCAAGCAAAACGGCTGTATAGCCTGTGTAATATCCTGGCATAAATATTCCATTAAAATGCTTTAAAATTGTTTCTATGAAAAAAAAATAAAAAAAACAATCTAAGCAAATTGACATGCAGAGACGGAATCATTTTTTTTTAATGTAATAGAATGAAAACATCAGACCATATCAGATCCTTCCTTTTCCCTTTGTTACGCAGCAGGCACTGATTTTTCTCATCCTGAATTTTTGATGTCATACCTGAACACGCACCTCCCCCCCACCCCCCCGCCCTCATCAATTGTACAAGCATTTTTGATCAAGCTAGAAAACACACAGCTTTACTAAGAAAGCAACGTCCTCGTGGGAGACCGTTTCCGAGCCTTGATTCATTCGAGCGTGATGGGATTGTTTCCCTCTTTTAAATTCAGCACGTTCGTGTGTTAACTGTTTGGAGTCAGGATGTAGAGAGATCTACGAGGCTCGACATTCCTCTGGACCGATCGTCTTCTCGGAGGACTGCGGGTTAAAAAAGCTGGAGGTCGAGGCGTGTCAGAGAAACCTCGGGTTTCTTTGTCAAGATAAGCCGCTGTCATATCGCATTCTCATCACATCTGAGGGATTATAGAGGAGTGTGGTGGGAAAAAAAAAAACAGCAAAGGTTTCAGAACCTGCACGTCTCTGTTGCTTAATCCTGTTGCTTTCGTGAACCGTGTCGGGGAATTAAAAGCAGAACGCGCATACGTTTTGATGTCAGATGTGCTATGAGATCCAAAAAAAAAAAATTATATATAACTTTTGCATAAAATAATCAGTACTTTCACATTTGTTGTCTCGACTTTAATCAGATGATAAACATGAATCAAATAAAGCAGGTAGAAAGGTTTAACAGATGAGATGCCGCGAAAGTTTCACAGAGACACAAAGGTACAGTATAAAACAACGAGCGCGCTAATTAGTCGATACGAGACCGGGTCTTCACAAGACAGAGAGCAGAGACGGGACCAAAACAGGAACGGAGACAAACACGACTGCTCGGTCTCTTCCACCACGGGAGGCCCGACACGGATGAAGAAGCTGAGAGTCTTATAAATAATACCTGTACATTTCACATCTTACAGTGTTATTTAGTAATCAAAGGATGTCTTGTGAGTTTTAATGAAAGCACACTTGCAGAAAATTGCTCCATTGTTGCGGCGCATCACCAAAACGCACTCGCTGTGGATGAACTGGAAATATTAGAGCCGTTCATAAACCTTTTCTTTCTTTTAAGTCAGCCTACAATTGTGAACGGCGGCACGGTGGTGGAGTGGTTAGCACTGTCGCCTTGCACCGCCAGGGTCCGGGTTCGATTACCGACGGAATTCAATTCTCGTCTCTGTGTGCATGCAGTTTGCATGTTCTTCCCGTTCTTGGTGGGTTTCCTCCCAAAGACCAAAGATTAGGCTAATTGGTGTTCCCAAATTGCCTGTAGTGTGTGTATGTGTGCCTTGCGATGGATTGGAATGGCACCATGCCCAGGGTGTACCCGGCGACCCCGAATACAGGATAAATGTTCTGTTTCACGATCCGGCAAGCATCGGACAAAATTCTCCATAATGCTGCATCTCATACAGTCATCTAGGATGCGATTCACCGTGCAGATGGTGCTGTTTTGGAAAGAAGAAACTTAGAAAGACTGATAAAAATTAAAGGCAAGAGAGTGTGTGTGTGTGTGTCGGTGTCAAAAAACTCTGCACTCGTAAACCAAGACTTGCCCGTTTTTCAAGTCAAAATTTATTAAAAATCTTTGCTCGTCTTGTGGAACACTCGTAAACCAAGTTACTCACAATCCGAGATTCCACTGTAAATGACCTGAACACAACGTTGCAAATACAACGTTAAAACAATGAAATTTATAACCATTATTCGGATCATTTATACCGATTTGACATCGGGTTTAAAATCCCGATCAGAGATTGGAAAAGACATACTGTACAGTATCTCATGTCACACATCTGTTTCCTTTTTCTTTCAGAAACCTGACCATCTTAGCTACCAAATTATTCTACTGTACAATTTTTTTTGAGTTTGTACTGATCGTTGTTTTATATTTGAAACTTAAACCAAAATAATGCATAGTAGATTGATTGACATTTCCAAATTACCCATCATCTATTATATATTATCTGTTATACAAGAGTGAGTGAGTAAAAAATGATCCGTACTCTAGTTATATTAAAACTTCTGCTGCCTCATCAGTGCTTTCCGTTCAAGGCTACAGTCTCCCCATTCACTGCTGTGCGTGTTACATCAGTTCATTTGTGCCTGCGGTGCGAGCAAAAATGGTCGCCTCACTTGTGATTTGCATGAAAGAAGAGCAAATCACAAACAATTTCTTAGCAGTGATCTGATTTATTATTTTTTTTTGTGAGACCAGAGTATAAACAGAACCATTTGTACTGGATATCTGCAAATAAATTCATCGGATTCATCACTACAAGCCTGGAAAAAGGTTCAACAATCAACAGCGCTCGTTACAGTGAGACGCTTATTGAAGAGCTGGAGCCACAGAGGAATGCTATACAAGGGCGTCGTGATCTTGCATGGCGTTGCACATCTGCACACTTCCGCCCACATTGTCGACTCTTCGTTTTGAGGTGTTATAGCACCCCTCCCTATAGTCCAGGGCCCGTATTCACAAAGCTTCTTAAGCCTAAAAGTTGCTCCTAGTGACGAAATTCTAAGAAAATTCTCAGAATCATGACATCTTCTTAGAATTTCCCCTTAAATTTAGGACTAAATCTTAGTAAAGATCAAAACGATTCACGAAACATCTTAGCCCTAAAAACAGCTCCTAAGGTAAAAAAATGCTAAGAGTACAGAGGAGGACTTTTAAGAGGCTTAAGAGTTTCTATAGAAGAGGACAAAATGGCGGAAAGAAGAAATATTCTCCAAACACTGAACATAAAGCTAAAAGTAAACACTGCTCTTCTGTGTAATTTGCTTTTTACTTCCTTCTATCTCTCTTGGATTGTTGGCTACTGTACATTCCATCAAAAAGTGCAACTTAAACAGACTGTCCTGCAATCATGTAAAAGTAAGAAAATCATTATGAGAAAAAAAAAAATGTAAGAACTTAAATATAGTATACATTTGGCTGTTTAATTATCCTTAATAATTAAACAGTTGGCCTGTAGCAGACACTTTGCATAAAGTAGCCTGGAGTCATAATTATAATTTTGTGTCTGTTCTATTATCATACATTATATTTTCACAAAGAGTGCTTTTCAAGACCTTTGCAGAGGTCAGAGGTTGTTTTTTATCAACCAATCACAGTCCTTGAATTGCTGCATCATCCCTAGCAACAAGGTCGACCACACCTCCTCACTAAGATAAAGGGTTTTATACTTTCCTTACTCGGAGTTGCTCTGAGAAGTTTCCTAAATCACTTTTAGTCTAGGACTCCCAGCTAGGAATTCTCAAGCTAAGATAGGAGCTCTCTGAGAGAATTCTAAGACGCT
The DNA here is from genome assembly GCA_013621035.1 of Clarias magur. Lineage (NCBI taxonomy): Eukaryota > Metazoa > Chordata > Actinopteri > Siluriformes > Clariidae > Clarias > Clarias magur. The sequence continues at coordinate 440,892 of QNUK01000150.1, forward strand.
TTGTGAATACGGGCGCTGATTCCTTAGCCTGGTCCTGGAGAACCTTGTGCCATGCAAATTGTAGTGTCTACTTACCGTAGTTCCCAGACCATCTGATATAACTAATCAGCTACTTACTGTACCAGCCTTTGCTGAATAAATGTGGTTGTGGTAGAAGAGGTCAAACAAATCAGACAAACACGTGTACATTTATATAGACACCACAACGTCATGGTCAATACACGGGCGCTGCTTCTGCTATACAAATACAGTGCGGCAGCGTATTTACTTTCTCCAGAGATTAATCTCATTCTGCGCAAGCAAGCAGATCTTTGATGTATTGTATGGTTCTGTCACTCAAAGCATATTTTGATGTGGTGTAACTGCTTGGTACAGGAGCCAGCCTGCACGATATAAATGAAAGCTTTTCAGCTTGTTTAATGTCTGCTCAAAACTTGCTGACATTCAAGTTGCAACAGCATTTAAATAGGAGCACACTTCAACTAGTTGGAAAAATCGCTAACAATAGGTCGCACAAAGCTCGAGCACACACTTTTACACCACCAGAAAGGTCAAATAGAGACAACCCAGAGAATACACTGTAATACTGCTTTTCTCAGAATGATAACAGTCGAGATGTTAAATAGATGAACTAGTCAGAATTACAACTTGTTGATCGATGATGATGATGATTTTGGTGTTTACTGACGGCGTTTTATCGCATCGTATCGTATCCTGATGTATCGTATCATGGCCGATCTGAAACCCTGTACTTGTTTTTGCCCTGATGAACCCCTGTACTGCATCGACAGCATGTTTCAGGTCATCATTTTCGCCGCATGAGGAAAGTTCCTCCCAATGAGACTGGATGCATTTCTCCATAAACGCCCGTTTCTTTGCATTATTGACTTCAAAGCTAATAAAAATAAGAAGCTGTCGAGGTTACCGCAGTTTGTAGCTGATATAGCACATTCCACAACTAACTATAAATGGACAAAAATACACAATGTGTCATACTGTACATTAATGCATGAAAAAGTGTAATTGCTGTTTCCAAGAGCAAAAGCCTTCAGGTCATGATGCAAGAGAAAAATAGAGAGAAAGCTTTGGCATGGTCACAGAAATTTATCAGAATCCAGTCATTTTAATAGAATACTGTGCTTCTACATGACCTTATATGGAAGCACAAAGCTTTTCCATTTCAAAGCCATTCGTGCCGTATAAGCTCAACTGATATTAACACAATAATAATCATACAATTTTATTTATGTTCAGGTCAAACTGGGACTTTTGTTTGCGCACAATAACAGAACGGAGTAAAAACTCCCTTTATTTCCCTATATAATCTCCTTCTACACTAATGCACTTATCCCAGTGTTGCACTAGTGCTTGGACACCATCAAGGTTGAACGCCTGCTTCATGTCTGACACACTGGCATTTTTTACTGAGAGTCTCATCTCCGTACTGTGCTTGAAGTCTTCTGTAATGGTCAATCGGTTTTGCATCTCCATCACAAGTCCCGGTTTAACTCGAACACTGCCTATGCTCCATCTTCAAAGTGCTTCAGATATCTGGCCGCGGTTCCTTTTTTCCTTTTTCTTTTTTTTCCCCAGAATATAACTTCTCTATTGTGTGAGGACATGCCCGCTGATACCATGCCAGGACACGATGGGCACCATCTGTTCCAATACCCACAGCTATAGCACTCAAATTAGGAAAATAAAGTGGGCCAAAACCCCGCTGACGGATGAGAGCGATACAGTCGCATCCAGGAATCTGAGAAAAATAATATCGAATTCTCCACAGTTGTTCCATATAAAAATCCATTATTTACAACGGTGATGAATCCGTCATGATTCATTGACTAACACCTGATATTGACTCCCGCAGTATACTCCTTTATGCATTATTCTGTGTGTTATCATCTCCGCCGCTTTCAGTCAATCAAAACACACTGTGCTGCACTCACAATAGTGAAAAATGGCGGAGAATTGATACGGTGTTAGAGTCAGGTGTGTTAGAGATTCGGTCAGCTGAGAGTTGAATTTAATCAGGACTTGTGTTTAGTGTTGTCGTTTCACATCCATACAGTATGTGGTGTTTACCCTCACCTTCCTGTTCTAGTTTAAGATGTATTCTGTACCCCCTCGATGGAGTGTTTCCCTAATTAATATTTCTCTGTTAATCTGTATTGAGATATAGACAGGTAGATATAATGATACAGAGCACTTATAAACTCTTATACAGCTCTTCATTCTGATTGGTGGGAAATACTGTACAATAACAATACATTGTACCGCCCCAAACATACATGCAATATACAGTACGTTACTATATTGTACAGTATACTGTGTAGTCACTTGTGTTAAAAACATATATTACATATATTACCAATTATGATAAATGGTAATGCATAGAAATTACTGTATATGTTACCGTATGTCTAAATATAAGCAAACAACATATATTGCATACATTATTTATTCAGCAAATCGATTTTGTCCATTATCACATGACACACAAGTACACACATGTACATTACACATGTACCCCTGCCTAATATTACATTGGTCCCTTCTTTTGCCACTAAAACTGTAATGTCCTATGTGTTCTGAAACTTTTCTATTGGAACCAGCATTAACCTTTCCTCAATCGAGTTACAGTAGCTCTTCTATTGGATCAGACTACACGGGCCAGCCTGCCCATGACCCTGTAACTAGTTCGCCAGGTTTCCTTCCCTGGATCACTGGGAGCATCCCTGGGTTGCTCTGATCCAGTCCTCTATCCACCACAATCTGGCACAAAATGTCGCTCAAATCCTTACGCTTGTCCTCCACTTCTTTCAACTTCGGGGGAAAAAAAAGGGTCACTTGCTGGGTCACTTGCTGCCAAATATATCCCATCAACCTGCCATTGTGACAAGATATTGAAATCATAGCTAGTGTGAGAATGGATAAATTGTGATGGCTAGAGGGCTGGGTCAGAGCAACTCCAAAACAGCAGCTCTTGTGGGACGTTCTCAGGCTGCAGTGGTCATCAGGACATACAGCACCAAAAGTGATCCAAGGGAGGACTGACGACAGGGTCATGGGTAGGCAAGGCTCAGCCAAGGACAGTACTGTTTTAGTGACATAAGGTGGGACCTATTCAATAAACGCCAGGGGTTGTACAGTCATGTTATGGCTGATTGGTTTGTACAGCGGCGGCACAGTGGGTTAGTGCTTGGTGGGTTTCCTCCAGGTTCTCCGGCTTCCTCCCACAGTGCACAGACATGCAGATTAGGCTAATTGACGTTCCCAAATTGTCTGTAGTGTGTGAATGTTGACCGGACTTTCTACCAAAGTCATACAAAATGGAAGTAAATACAGTGGACAGCATTGGCCTCCGCGGACAACAGAGGCTTCTAGATGGATGGATGGATGGATTAATGGATGGGTGGATTAATGGATGGATTGATGGATGGATGGATGGATTGATGGATGGATGGATGGATGGATGGATGGATGGGTGGATTAATGGATGGATTGATGGATGGATGGATGGATGGATGGATTAATGGATGGATGGATGGATGGATGGATGGATGGATTGATGGATGGATGGATTAATGGATGGGTGGATGGATGGATTTATGGATGGATGGATGGATTAATGGATGGATGGATGGATGGATTGATGGATGGATGGATTAATGGATGGGTGGATGGATGGATTGATGAATGGATGGATGGATGGATTAATGGATGGATGGATGGATGGATGGATGGATGGATGGATGGATTAATGGATGGATGGATGGATGGATGGATGGATTAATGGATGGGTGGATGGATGGATTGATGAATGGATGGATTAATGGATGGATGGATGGATGGATGGATTAATGGATGGATGGATGGATGGATTAATGGATGGGTGGATGGATGGATGGATGGATTAATGGATGGATTAATGGGTGGATGGATGGATAGATGGATTAATGGATGGATGGATGGATGGATGGATGGATGGATGGATATACTATATACACACACAAAACACAAATAAAGTAGACAGACAGCTGGTTAAATGCTGAAAGATAAAAGTGGAATTAGCGTATGGCTTGCTCTGCATCAAGAGACCAACGCGTGCTTCATTTAAACACTGCCATTAATAACTGAATTCTAACGCATAATCGAATAATACGTTTTATTTGTCTTGATTTATGATGTTTAATAATATATTTGTCTTAATAATTTGTTTATTTAGCCTCATTTTCATGATTTTTATATACTTTAATTATAAGATAAGATATATATATATATATATATATATATATTTTTTTTTTTTTTTTTTTTTACAAAAGGGTCTCAAAGCTACTCTTAGTCCGTTATCTGTTGAAGCAGCATCAGAAAGTGTTTTTGAGAGACTCTAGAGCACTTTAATAAGCCAGACTGCTAACTGCTGCAATCTTATGAAATTAAGCTATTTCAACTCAGCATTATAATACTGATATAAAGGTGAAAACATGCAAAAGATATGATTCAGGGTTGATCAAGTCGAGGTTGACATTAGTTAGTCTGCGAGCGCATAAATTTACACACGCTCAGGAGCGCGACTAGGATACAAATGTATTTTTTTTTCTTGTCTTTTCCTGAATTCAAAGTTTTTCATGAATATGTATTCCTGTGGGACGAGGACTTTGCTCTTTGTGGCTTCTCGGTGATATGACGAGCTGTCTTATTAATTTCACAGATAGAGGAAAAAAGGGAGGCTGGTTCTTCATGTAACTGATAAGAGGAAATAACAGGCTGATCCACACTGTTATAGGATGTTGATCACCTTCGGGGCGGTAACTCAGGAGGAACGTCAGTGGCTTTTTGTTCTTGGGTGGATCAAAACACACAGTCACTGATTGATTGCTTTCCTATAACAGCATGCACTCTTACCTATTAATGAGCTTATATTACGTAGACAGCCAGAATGTTTAAAATCATACAGTAGGTAACTAAAAGGACAAAAGATGGACAGGTAGAGAGAGAGAGAGAGTACCAGTCAAAAGTTTAGACAAACAAGATAAAAAAAAAAAGTTTTTTAACACAACACTGTATTTTTTAAAACTATAAAATATCACATATTGAATTATGTAATTAAGTACCAACATCAACGATCAGTTTTTCCTTTAAGACACGAAGCTCAGCTGTTCTGGAACAGGTCTTGTAAGAACGGTATTGTGCCAAGCGCGTTTGTCAAACCCATCAAGCACCATGATGAAACTGTCTCTCATGAAGACCGTCCCAGGACAGCAAGACCAAAACTTTTCATTGTTCCTCTGCTGCAGGAGAAGTTCATTCAGAAATCTCCAATTAACAACCAGCACCTCAGATTAGAGCCGTGATGAAGGAGATTACAGTGGAACCTTGGATTACGAGCATAATTCGTTCCGTGAGAGAGTGACGCCCGCTTATGTCAAAATAAGAGTTACATGCGTGACACATGATACTCGGTGCTCGTAAACTAATACTTGTTCGGTTTCCGATTAAAAATGTATTTTAAAAAATTTTGCTCGGTTTGCGGAACACTCGTAAACCACGTTACTCGCAATCCGAGGTTCCACTGTAATGTATATTTTTGGACGCCTTCAGTATTGTTTTACAGCAAGGTAGAAAGAAATAAAAATCAGGAAAGACCCTGGAATTAGAAGGTGTGTCCAAACTTTCGACTGGTAGTGTTTGATGGATTTGATCATCCAGTAAGTTTTTTTTTTCTTTTCCCTCAGTCCGCACCACAAACAGAGCGTTCCCGAACTCAGGCTGACCTTCCCTCCAGACATCCCGGGTACTTGGATACCTACAGTACAAGTTGCAGGGAAAAAAGAGCAACGAGGGAAGAAATAGAAAACCAGCAAAATGTTGCTTCATTAATTTAGCGGTGAAGTGAGCAAGAACAAAGCACAAGATACGGCCTGAGAGCAAAACTGCTATTAAAGCTATTTGTTATCTCACTCCTCTGAAGCCTGTTGGTATATTCCTGAAACAAATGAACACAGATCCAGCACATTAGTTACAGGATAAACGCCGAGAGCTAAATCACGCTGAGGAAAAGTCGAATAAGCAGAACTGTTAACATTGGTGAGGAAGAGAGACGGAACAAGTGGGTACTCTTACTATCCATCGTCTGTCTGTCTGTCTGTCTGTCTGTCTGTCTGTCTGTCGTTTCCATTAAATGTAGTACTGACCCTGAGGACTGATTGACTCCATAGATATATAGACTTTCAGGTAGATGAAAAAAATAGGTAGAATAAGAGATGGATAGATCAAAATAAAGATCTCTACTGTAGATTAAAAATAGACAGCCAGCGAAGATGTTAAAACGAAACATCATGTATTCTACTGTTAATAGGGTCATCAGGTAATTAACTATGTAAATCAGGCATTCGGCTTTGGCATTTCTTAATTAAGAAATTTAAATATTGCATCATGGGCTTCATAATGGCCTGCTTCATTTCCTATTACAATTCTCAATCCCATTCCAACCTGCTCCACCAAATGTATAATCAATCGCCCCAAGCTGTACGTTAATATCGTGTAATCGTTAATGCTCCCCAGGTTTGTAATCAAACATAATTAGGAAGGTTTTGGCGTACTTGTTTGTTTGTGCCGTTCGTGATGTTCATATGCGCACCATGCTCATCCTTGGGTTATTAAAGCAGCAATCAAAGCTTAGAGCTGCAGTGTGTGTAAAATAATGAGGGCTGAGTGATCTGCGCTGCTGCTGCTGCAATAATGTCCAAAAGTACAACAGATACAGTGTAAGTATCTGAACATTTAGTGCAATAGACTGTGGAGCTGATTGAACACAATAAACTGTGATCTAGATTCAGTATTCTTGAGAAATTGTTCGCCGTGTGTGTGTGGGACTGACAGCGACAGCGATCACACCTCCTTCACTAGGAGTGCCAGACAGAAGAGAGACCCCCTCTTATTGGGACGGATGGACACAAAAGCCACACTTCATTTACTGTTACTGACAGGCAGAAGCCACACCTCCTTTCTTAAGACTGACTGACAGAAGCCACACCTCCTTCATTAAAACTAAGATAGAAGCCACGCCGCCCTAATTAAGGGTGCTTTCTCTGATGAAGGAGGTGATATACAGAAGCCGCACATCATACATTAGGAATTACAGACAGAAGCCACACCCCTTGATTAAGACAGACAGGCAGATGCCACTCCCCCTTCATTAAGACTGACAGACAGAAGCCACGCCTTCTTCATTAAGACTGACAGACAGAAGCCACACCCCTTCAGTAAGACTGACAGGCAGAAGCCACACCCCTTCATTAAGACTGACAGGCAGAAGCCACACCTTCTTTTTTAAGACTGACAGACAGAAGCCACACTCCTGCATTAAGACTGACAGGCAGAAGCCACACCCCTTGATTAAGACTGACAAACAAATGCGACACCTTCATTAAGACTGACAGATAGAAGCCACACCCCTTCATTAAGACTGACAGACAGAAGCCACACCCCTTCATTAAGACTGACAGACAGAAGCCACACCCCTTCATTAAGACTGACAGATAGAAGCCACACCCCTTCATTAAGACTGACAGACAGAAGCCACACCCCTTCATTAAGACTGACAGATAGAAGCCACACCCCTTCATTAAGACTGACAGACAGAAGCCACACCCCTTCATTAAGACTGACAGACAGAAGCCACACCTCCTTCATTAAGACTGACAAACAGAAGCCACACCCCTTGATTAAGACACAAACAGAACCCACACCCCTTGATTAAGACTGACAGACAGAAGCCACACCCCTTGATTAAGACTGACAGACAGAAGCCACACCCCTTGATTAAGACTGACAGACAGAAGCCACACCCCTTGATTAAGACTGACAGACAGAAGCCACACCCCTTGATTAAGACTGACAGACAGAAGCCACACCCCTTGATTAAGACTGACAGACAGAAGCCACACCCCTTGATTAAGACTGACAGACAAGCCACACCCCTTGATTAAGACTGACAGACAAGCCACACCCCTTGATTAAGACTAGTCGGCAGCTCTTTTAGCAGAGTTCTTTAGTCCTATGTTGTGTTCCTGAATGCTTTCAAGCTGAAATTATGGGATGCGCTCTCCTTTCTCCTGAGATCTCCACCATGATATGATTGCAGTATTATCTGGTGTATTCCACATGTGCCCTGATATTACGGTTTGAGTATCTCCATCTTCCTCACGGTAGATGTGAAGGTGCACAGTTCAGCGTACCCTCATTCCCGGCCCCAGGGCTGGATAAAAAGGGGAGGGTTGCACCAGGAAGAGCATCCGGCACAAACCCTGTGCCAAATCAAACAATCAGATGAGATGATCCAGCGTGGCAACCGCTGACAGGGACAGCTGAAACAAGAACAATGAGAACTAGTGTATTGGACATGCTAATGGGAAGCTGGATAACAATGACATCATCTGGGTTTGTTGCATCAGGACAAAAAAAAAAAAAGAAGTAGAAATGAGAGTCATGATGTATTTCTTTTTAGTAAGCAGGATGTAATGTAGATATCAATTTCCTATGAAGATTTGTATTAATGTTTGAAATTTTCTTTTTTAAATGTCCTTGGTCTGTTGGTCTGGCAGACGCTTATTCGCAGTCGCATAGGCAAGACAGAATGAAAACAGGACTCTCCATACAGCACTCCAAACGCAGTGGCAGATGAGGTCTGAGTGTGCGCAGTACTTGAATATGTTCCAGTCACTTCAGTGAAATTAGCAGTGCATTTCTGCGATCAGTCTGCCGTGCTTCAGCTGTGCGAAAAAGCACAAGGTAATAATCCAGAAAGCCTTCAGAAAGCGATGACTTTCAGAGCCACCATTTGTTCTGTAATAGAGGGAGGTTTTTTTTTTTTTTTTTTTTGATGGCATGTTGGAGCCGCTCCTATCAGAAGGATGAAATACAAAGCCATATGTAACATGCATTTTCATCTCAGTATGCCCGAGAAATAACATTGACCTTTTCTCTTATCAGGTGAATAAGAAAGTTCAGCCACACACACACACACACACACACACACACACACACACACACACACAGTGTTCAGGATTGGATAGGTATGTCTCAGCACGGTAAAGAGGAACATTTTTATAGTACTATTACGTTTGTAAACTACTAGTTTTAGTCCGAGACATTCTACTCAGATGACGGAGCTTCAAAATCTTGGTTGCAATAGAATTGCTTATATGTGAAAATTTATTTGTAATATAAGAAGCTCTGGTTTTCTTTCATATGTTATTATATGTGAAATAGCAAATAAGAAAAAAATAATCAAGTGCTGATGTGACCTGACATTTACCACCCTAAACTTGATTACTGTTTAGTCCCTCAGCAATTTCTCGATTTTTATTTATAAACCAAAACATTAAACATTATACTTCTATATCTGTTTCTAGTTGCATTTAAAGGTCCCATATTTTACTATTAGATCTTAGAGCTCCCCCAAAGTGTGTGTTGATGCCTTGGCTGAAGTACCCCTCGGATATCACCTCAGACTCCTTTTATTTCACCCCTCTTCAGACGATGCTGTTTTAGTGTCTACAGTATGTAAATGAGCTGAGCAATAGGGAGGTATAGGGAGCAATAGGGTTCTCCTTACATGAGGTCATATTAGGGACATCTATTTAACTTGTTTTTATTTGTTGCTTGGCCAATACAAAAAAAATGAAAGCAGGGCAAAAATATATAGGTTTTTTTTTGTTTGTTTGTTTGTTTTTGAGACCCGTCTAAAGTGATTTTTGTATAATAGATCGTTAAGATAGATTATTGCATAAGTTATGACCTGGTAATATTGTTGAATACCACTCGAAAATAAACAGACACCATTTTTATTTATGTTTTGTCAAATACACCCCATGCAGTCACAAAGAGAGCGCATGTAGTAGCAGTTATAAATATTGTTATGCATGCCACGTTATTTTACTTACGAAATATTGGCGCCCCCTAGTGTTTCAGAGGGTGTGCAAAAATCATGCGTCATGTTCATGATTGCAGTTTTTAAAGGGATATTTAAAAGTGAATTCATTTAGTGATTACATAAAGAAAGTCAGTGAAAGCGTAATATATCGTTAAGACGTTATAATAGTCGTGTATATTATCATAACTGAACGGATTGATGATGTGTATAAAAATTGAAAGCATATCGCCGGGACAAGTAAAAATCTACATGCACGAAACATTTCTCATGAAAATGAGAAAGTCATGGCATGAGAAATCAATGTTTTTGTTGTTTGTTTGTTTTTTTTCTTCCCTACGAGATCAGCAAGGACAGATGTGAGACGCATCTACAATAAATAAATATTGCACAAAGTAAATCTGGTCCATATAACTTTATCTTCAGTGGACTGAGAGTGAGAGTGAGAGAGAGGCAGAGATTCCGTAATATAATTCATGATCTGCAAAATTGCACTGAACGGTGATTTATTGGAGACAGATGTTATGTTTATGTTGATTGAGCCACAGAGGAAAGAAGGATTCATCGTAATCTTGCTCCTGTTTACTCAAATGTGTTCCTCAGATATGTTGACATTCATTCATCTTTTTTTGGATTAGATCCAGATTGGCAGACTTCCACATGAACTGCCAGACGACTCCGCACTCGATAACGAGCTGTCCTAATGACAACTACCACGGCTGTCTCGTGTCCTACGTCGGGCTCATAGGTAAGTGATTAGACGCACATCCTCACCGCCGTACTGTTTAACGCATCGATCAGTCTAGAACCTTGCGATCACTGACAGGTGAAATGAATAGTATTGATTATCTGGTTACAAAGACACTGAGTCACGGAGTGGGATATTATACTGCATTAGGCAGAAAGCAGAGCGTCTGGTACTGAAGCTGATTTGGTGGACGGAGGAAAAATGGGCAAGCGTTGTGGATTTGAGCAACTTCGACAAGGGCCAAATTATAAAGCAAAAAAAGTTCAAGGTGTCGCCTCCAAATTTCCCAGATCGCGCTCGGATCGAGCGTCTCTGGGCAAACGGCTCTGATCAACTTTAAACGATTCTGAAAATCTAACAACCTAAGGCAAACAACAGCATATAACTTTTTATTTAGCAAAAATGTAGGCAAAAAAAAAAAAATACATGGTCAATAAGATGAATTGAATTTTAACCAACTATTCCAAAAAAAAAAAAAAAAAGAAATCTATTGAGACAAATGCATATGATCATGTTTTTAAGGTTGTTTTTTTATTTCTGTTTCTGTGACCAAAAAATAATTTGTGAGTTTCACAATTTACATATTTTAAAATAAGTAACGATAGCGTCGACTCTACTATCCGGAAGAAAAAAAACCCAAATGCGCAGTCTGCTGTATTAAACCTCCCCTGTGGGGACACACCAGCTGGACTTTTTTTTTTTTTTAATCATTTATCGTTTTATTTATTTATTTATTTATTTATTTTAGATCACTCTCTAAGCATTATAGCAAATAAAACTATAATTAATATTGTCAAATATTAGTCTATTAATTAAAGAAAAAAAAGTTATTGTGTTGGTCCACATAACTGTTCGCAAAATGACACAAGGTGCAAAAAACGCGACAGTGTGAACACACGCTGTAAACCTGTAACAGTTCTACAGTATGTGTGTGCTTATGTGTGTAAAGAGCAGCGAATCTGACACTGATAACACACACACTCCTCTGTGATGTCACACCCCGGCAGGATCAGACGTGACCCCGAACTATGTGGATGCCAACCATGCCAACATCACCATATCGCCGTGGTGCGGTTGCCGTGGAAGCGGTAACCAGGAGACAGAGTGTGAAGCTTTCCTGCGTGACTTCAGAGAGAACGCCTGTCTAAGTGAGCGGCATTAACACGACACGCAGCCTCGGCTTAATAACACACTAATCAGAGCAAAAATTGGCACGTCTTGCATTAGGCTTCACTTTCACATTCTGTTTAAAATTCTGTGTGTGTGTGTGTGTGTGTGTGTGTGTGTGTGTGTGTGTGTGTGTGTGTGTGTGTGTCTGCAGGAAACGCGATCCAGGCATTCGGTTACGGAGCGGACGCCGGTTTCCTCCCGTTCACCGAATCTCATTCCGTCGTCCCATCTGAAAAACCCCACCTCCATCCCGCCATCGTCACTAAACCCGACATCATGACTAACGACGTCAAACCAGTCGAGAATGCGTGTCTTTTCTCCACATGCGCTAATCTTAAGGTAGGTCCAACACCCGGACGGATCCCAAGCTCATGTTTGTTGAGGTTTTTTGTCAAATGGTTACAAGTCTTTACCCTGCTATTTTCTGAGCCACTACATTCCTTCTGAAGCAGCATCAGCCCCCAGACCTCAGACGAATGTTTCAGCAAATCCGTTTGATTCTGGTTTGGAGGGAATGTAGTGGTTCAGTGAACAGCCAGGCAACTCCCTGTTATGTAGCTCTTAGCACAGGACTCATGGATATGCATGGATAGAGCTGGATTCCACCACGAGAGAGGGAGAGAGAGAGTTTACTTTTGCGGTTTGCAGTTATACTATTTGGTCTGTCGTAATGTTACCAAAATGCCGTCGAAAACAGGAAGCAATAACTCAATAACCCCATATGTCTAGAACAGACACCTGGAGGTGGGCATACGGTATAGTATACAGTGCGCATGCGCCAGTCCGCATATAACAGCTTCAAAAATCTTTCATACAGCGAATGCAATACTTTTATGTATAAATCAAATTCACTCCCAAAGCCTTGATAGCATTCCCTCGGCGGCGCCGCTACCGCGCGTTCTTCAGTTTAGTTTGCACCTCGACGTCAGATTAGCACCTCATACTGAAAACCCCAAAACAGACAGGATGCTCGGGTGACTTCCTGAGTCGACTCGCTTTCTCACTGCAATTAAATGGCACTATAGTTAACTCTGAAGCAGCGTGAGACCACCTCACTCAGACACTCTCAGACCAGAGTGTGATCGCCGAGTTCTCGCCTGCCCAACGCATTGCACCAGCGCCTCGAACCAGCGCATATGTAAAAACACCCTAAGTGGCTTTTGATTAAAAGGCATCTCAGAAATGAATAAATTAGGGCTGTTAATATTAAAGCTTTAATAACACTTTTTACCACCACTTTTTTTTTTTTTTTTTGGATACCATTAACACCATTTCCAAATTCCAACACAGCATAAAATCTACTGTGATTTGAGTACTGTGCGAAAGTCTTGAGTCACCCCCCACGCTTCTTCAGATTAAATTAAATTAAATGATGAAGATTAAATGAAAGAAATGTGAACAAATGTTTTACTGCGCCAGGATGTAAAGTGCCTAAAGATACCACTTTAAAATCTCATGTTTATATACAGTAACAACCTCAGCAGCAACCTCGTCTCCCCTCTCGTCTGTTCCAACCTCTCAGCATCCGCGGTATACGGTACACTGTTTCCCACTCGCCCGTGCCTGAAGTTAGATTGTTCTTTATGCTTCAATGGTTTATAGGTCACTGTGTGGTTTAAAAAAAAAAAAAAAACATTGCTGGACTGAAAATGAAAGACCAAAATTGAGAGTCATTCAGGAAGCCTGGGGAACTATTCCGCAAGACTCCATTAAAATACAAGAAGGTCTGGTTTTTTGGAAGCAAAATATAAAGAAATGAGTGGGGCTCAAGACTTTTGCACAGTACTGTATCCAACAATATTCTACATCTTAGCAGCAATTTAAAGCTTCATGCAGTCATTTTCTTATTGGCTGATGATTTCTTTTTAATTTAAGCAAGAACAAGGAAAGTTTTTTGAAAACACAGTTTAAACCTGAGTAACACAGGATGAGTAATAGGGATGAGAATGCCGGTTTGATTTGTACAGGTACTGTAGTTACCCGACTTATGAACATTCGAGTTACGAATTTCCGCAGATACGGACAGACCGCGGTTCTACTTCTGGTTTAATCACGAAATAGTTCACGTGTATCGTACATAAAAAATAGACACTGCAGTGCACCAAATACCAATATTTACAATTACAGTGGAACCTTAGATTACGAGCATAATTCGTTCCGGAAGCGGGCTCGTATTCCAAAACACTCATAATCCAAATCAAATTTGAGTCGGCCTCACCGGTTTCAGTGAATCGGTCCGGGAGCACGATGATAGAAAATATCTGTCCTGTAAAGCTGTCCTGATGCTGAATAATCCTATTTTTGGAAAATCCTCAACGAAAGAGTGTTCACAGTCCAATACAGTGGAAAACAGCTCTGAGACAAAAGAGCGTCCGGGATTCCCCTCGCAATTTAATGGCACAAAGACGACATTTCACTGGGAGATTAATTTCCTTAGACACGTTAACGGGGACAGAGATTTAGTCAAGTGGACTGGTTTGCTTTACATTGTATATTCGTGTCAAAGGCATATATGTCTGACTTAAGAACAAATCGGACTTACGAACGTCAGGAACTACCTGTATTGTGATTCTGTTAATATCACGATTTTATAAGTAGCTATAGATTTGATATATTTCTAATATAATTTAGATTAATATATGAATATATTGTTTGCAATTCTAAACAAATGAATTATATATGAAATAATTTTTACCATGTGGGGCGTGTGTGGTCTTCCATATGTGAGTAGTTTAGCACGATTTTGTTTATTTGTCATGCAGACAAATAAATAAAAAAATCATTTAAAAAGTCGATTTCGGAATCAGTGTGAAGACATGAATTATTACACTGAAGAATCGTGACACTTACAGTAATTGAAACAATCTTGCCGGTATAAAAACATCTTTTAAACCACACACAACTTTCAATTTTCCTAAAATTATTAAAGAACGCAGCTTACCCAAGGCAAATAATTAGAAAAGAAAATACTCAGTAATTGTTATAAATGGTATTACAATCAGAGAACGAATGAGCACATTATACTGCGCGCTGCATAGGGAATTATTTTCAGATGTTGATTGGAAATCCTTCATGAAGCTCCTTGATTAACTTGGACTCTGCAGACTGTGATGACTTTGTTCCCTTCCACTTCTGATCGAGCAGTCGGGTCCCAGATTATTATGACTGAGATGTTCTTTTGATCTACGCTGGCACCAGATTGTAATAAACTCGAACATATGCTCCTTTCTCAAGCAATATCGGCGCGGAAAGTAATTTATTGGCGTTTTTAGGGCCCTTCAGAACAGATGTGTGCCTTTGTTTCTTCTCCATCACACACTGAGGATCTGAGTGTAGGATATTTATTCGTTTCGGCTTGGGTGTGTGCCAGGGTTCTGTTCTCAGCGCGGTAACTGGGCGAGTTGTTATCACAGTTTATGATATTATGATGAATTTGAACGTTAGCGCAGCGTGGCCAGGTGTGTCTGCCATGGGTTTGGTTTGGTGGAAATGATGTGAGGGTTATGTAAAAAAAAAGGATGCGTACAGTATCATCATATATGCTTAAGGCTTTGATTTTTATTATAAGTTAAGGATTTTATTTCCATCAGTGTATATTAATGAATGAATGCAGCTCCCATTTAACACGTACTCGATCTTTTTGTTTATGTTATGATTTTGTTTTTGTTTGTTTTTTTTTCTGGGTGGGGGGGGGGCATTTTCTTATTTTATATAGGTATAGATACATTATATAAAATTGTATTTATTATATGAACATATTGTATGAATTACTCAAATATTAGGTACATTATGCAAATGAGTTCAATGAATAGTTTTTTTTTGTTTGTTAGACCTTTGCAATAATAACTATAAGAATATAATAATTAATATTTCCATGTTGTAATGCTATGCGATGCTATGTTTTGGGTCTCAATGATTGTACCTAAATTTAGGTTGTAGCCTATTTAGTTGTCAGTTTAGTGCTTACATTATGAATGTAAGTGGCCATAATAACAAAATAGAAAGGGGTGTTCAAGTCAAACCGGGACTTTTAATTGTGCAGAATATTACAACAACATAGTTTTTGTTCTTAGTTTCCTTCGTCTATACTTACATTTAACATCGATGTAACATTCTCTAAAAGTCGTTCTTTTCATTTGAAGTTAATAAAAAAAATTTTTTTAAAACAGCAGCGTGCGTGTTACTACAGAAACAGAAAAGTTAAGCCTTTCTCAGGGAGAAAAACTTGACGTTGTCACTTGTAATTCCCTACCTCCAATCAGAAACTGAGATCAATGTTTTGAGGAGAAAAATACAAAAGCATTCATTACTCATAGCTGGCTAGCAAAATAAAAACTATTGATAGAACATCAGTCAATAACTATTGACCAACCGGAGTAGAGAACTGAACTGGAGACCGGACGTAGATCAACAGGAATGCTAACACTGAATGAGCGTCGCAAAACAGTTGCAACAACATTGTGATGACATTCACCTTCACCACAACATTGTTGTTGAAAGTTAGAATGACTTTGGTAAAATGATGTTCGGATAACCTTGAATGAACGACCCAAGCACAACTTTGCAAAAACCGCTCTTTGGAGCATCTATCCGGATAAACGCATACACATTGTCCGACTACAAATATGGTCCCTTGGGTTTCTAACAGGTTTAAGGTTCTGATCGGCCACAAAGGCGTTCAATGCACAGTGGGAAAAATCTGTTGGTAAACACTCAGCGCTCTTGTTGTTGACGAGTCTGGCTTATGAACTGGGAATGAATATTGTTTTGTTCCGATGTTATCCATCGTGATGTAGCCAGTGTTGTTCCGGCATCATTTCATCAAGGTCATTCTAACTTCCAGAAACAACCTAATACCACCTTTGTCCCATTGTCAGTAATGTTTAAAGTTATCATAAGGTTTTGACAATTAAAATTATACACTAAGAATAATAATGAACAACAAAAAGGGACACATGAAACTATTTCCCTGGTATCTCTTGAAATGACACGTGACGCTGCTATGTCTTTTCTCTCACACTTTTCACAGCAAGGGACTCATCACATATATAATGGCCATTTCTATTATGACTTGGACGGGTTCTGGTGTTAATCTTTGAAGTGAACAGCAGGAAAATGATGCTGTAACACCACCCTGGCACTGTAGGGATAATTTTAAACTGAATAGTGATGACTACAGTTCTAATTTATATATATATATGCCTATCTTTTTTTTTTTTTTTGCCTTATTCACGTCCTTTCTACAGAACACATCCTTTACCTCATCATGTTCTTCCCGGTTCTCCCGTGCGGCTGCGTGCCGTTCTGCCACAGAAATGGGTGCAGGATCATTATCGTGACACGGCTGAATGATGAAGCTGTAGATATAATGTGTAAAAGAAAGGGGGAAAAAAAGAGGAAGAGGCATTCCCTTTATTCGAATTCGAATTCCACCGCATGCAGAATTGCATTGCATAAAAGGCTTTTCGAACCGTCAGAAGACTAGGGAAGTATTACCTTTTCTCCCAAAAATACTAAAGAATTGATTCAACATTTTACTCGCCAGCCTTTTTTTAATTAATCTTTTTTTGACTTCAGAATGTTAAACTTTTCTATAGCATGTAAAATATCTTTATAGCACATCACTGTTGAATTTATGAATCTGATTAGTCGGAAATTGAAAATACTTTTTTTCTAAAACAGCAGCTCTGACAGCGGTTTCAGCTGAACATCATCTTTAGCTACGGTTCCTGCCCGACTAGTCCATTTAATCGGTCTACTGTCCTTGTCTCATTATACAAGCATGGCAGGGAAATCGATTTATTGACCAAAGTATGTGGTGCAATATGCCCCCTTACAGCTTGCTAACACAGCTAGTCCCCTACTTACAAACAAGTTCACGTTCATAAGTCAGATTTGTTTTTAAACCGAGTCTTGTGCGCCTTTGACACGAATGTACAATGTAAAGCATACCGATCCACTTGACTAATTTTCGGTCCTATTTCCCCCACACCAGACACATCGTGTGGCCAAAATCCGTAACTGCATCTAAAGGAAATGAATCTCACAGTGAAACGTGAAATGAACAACATTGTCGTCTCTGTGTTGAAGACAACAACGCTGAATGTTCTTATTTCTAAGTTTCTGTGTTGTATTCCCGGTTGACCTGTATAGACAAACAAGCTAGCTAGAGGCCAACTTACAGGATGAGAGAAAGAGAGAGAGCAGGTAGAGAAGAAGTGCCGGATAAAAGCAGGCGAAGAGCTCGAGACATCGAGATCAGGTAAGGAAGCTGTAACGGGTTCGACCCTATGTGCACGGGCGGCATTCCGGTCTCCTTTTTAAAAGTCTCTAGGGCGTGTCATATCGCCCCACTCGCATGCCACTCTCTTATGCTCCAAAGCACAACTCTTTACATTCTTTCCGGACCTTGGACTAAACTCCGCACCTTGCTTTTATAATGCGGAGCAAGCCCGAAATCCTATTAATGTTAATTATCTGTCCCTTCGCATACCTGCAGAAGGGGTGCCGCCTACCTAGGGAGCCTATGGAGTGAGTGAGGAGTGATAATAGAATTGGGCGCACACCCATCACAGGCGCACGCCATGACAGGAGCATTTAATGTTTTTTTTTTGTTTGTTTGTTTGTTTGTATTTTTAAGGAAAACTTGAGTGGAAAATCAGCCTTAAGACACCTGGAATATGGGAGAGAATAGAACTCGCAGTTGGGGATGATGCAGCCTAGTGGATTCCAACCGCTGAAGAAGAAACGGATAGCATGTCGGTGAAAACGTGAACAATTTTACAGTGCCACATGCCTTATTCTGTGCATAAACGAGACGATGCACACTATCCCGAGTGCTCATGGTGTTATCCAAAGGCAGACAACAAAAATAGCGGTGGCAGCAGAAGTGGGATAACGAACCAAAAGTGAGGCATTTGCATTTAAGAAAGGACAAAGTAGTTGTGATTAAATCGGAAAGAGGAAGTATTAATTATCAGAGTAAGAACTGGACACAGCAACCATAAGATCACTGTTTTTACAGTCGGTAAAGACCCAAAGGGACTCTGTGAGGAAAGCCATGAAAGTGAGACTGTTGAGCATGTACTGCTCTTGTGCAGGAAATAAATATATGCAGGAGAGGCCAGATACGGTGGCACAGCTCCAAGAACTGGGGAGAGTAGAAAGCAATGTTAAGAGTCTTTTAGAATGGAGAGGCACTGATCAGGGAAGGAAGCGTTTAATGGCGTTTTTGAGGAAGACTAGATGGAAGAAGTCCGCTTTAAAGCTGGACAGGGAAGCTGAGGAGAGCGAGAGAGTGAGATCCATAGGTAGGTGGTGGTGATGCAGCTTAAACACCTCTAACTGGACGCTGAGCGATACTGAGAGGAAACGTGTTGAGAAGAAAAAGTGTGTGGAAGGAAGTGCCGGATAAAGCAGACGAAGACACACAGAACAAGTCAGGATAAGATCAGTGAAGGATGCATTAGACGTTTTAAGGACGACTGTCTGGAAAATTGGCTTTAAGAGGAGAGGAAGATGAGGGAGAATGAAACCTCCAGCTGTAATGTAATGCAACGTAATGTAATGTAATGCAGCCGCCTGGATTCTGACTCTCAAACACATCATTTGCGTGCGCTGATCCCACTTTGGTACGATTTCAGTCCCACAAACTTTATTCCATGAGTCCAGTTTTATTCAGACTAACACTAACACTGACAGGTAAACATCTGGACTGTTAATTCCACTTTACAATACGGACAGCAGAGGCATCAGCTTATTTTCCAGTTCATTCTACTGTCATTTAGACTGGATTAGGAGTTTTATAGAAATATTACAGTACATACTGTACCGGTACGTTGTTTATTATTTACATAGACATACAAAACAGATGCCAGACAGAGAACACGGAGCACCTACTGTAGCAGCTTCAATCATACAGTTAATCAAGCTAAATGCGAAACACCTGAGAACGATTGCCGAGATTACAGTCGAGCAGGAAAACAACGGAGAGCAACAAAACAAAAGGTAACAAGTTCAAGTGGCGCATAGCGACCAGAAACAATCCTGACACATGAACAGTAAATCCCCACAAATGAACAAAAAGAAGACGATATGCATTCAGTAAATAATGGCTGAAGTGTATCACGAGTCCTCAATCCATGATTGTACTGTACAGCTGTCACTCACACACACACACACACACACACACACACACACACACACACACTCATCGTCTAAACCGATTCATCCTGTGCACAGGGACGCGGGGGTCCCAGGAGACTTGGGGCTGGACGGGGTGCCAATCCATCACACACTCACACACACACACACACATACTGTACATACACACTCACATGCTCATTTACACCCTTGAGCACTCAAAGAGCCTTTTGGACTCGATGGCGCGAGTCATCGCAACATCGTTTCCACTATATTACAACGTTCCTCCAACGCTGGACTTCCTGCTGGGTTAATTGTGCCCTGCTACTGTAGCTTGACACGTTGTGAGCCACTGAATTCGCCTCGGTCACTTCTCGTCACATTCAGTTAGCTGTTCCACCAGAACATGATGGATAAAAAGGCTGGGATCGAACACGACGTGTCCACCGACGTATCAGGGTCTTTCCAGAATGTCCCTTTGGTGGACAGTGACTTACTAATGTAATACACCTAATGCAGCGGGGCTGAGAGGCAGGTGTGTGTGATTACAGCTTTAATACAACTCAACACTCCTGTCGTACATGATTTCGCCCAAGGCTGATGGTGTCAAGTCGTCAGACTTATAGGTATCTACGTATATAACGACTTGGGACGCCATATGGATAAAGTAACATGAGTTTAACAACAACTCCATGCATGCTTTTGGTGACAGTACCGACATTTATCTTTACATTTGAAGTTAAGATAAAAGGATCGCACCTTCAAAGGGACCTCGTTTGTCAATATCACAATGTAATTGAAAATAAGGAAACATGCTTCTTTATTCTTGTCGAAAAATTTGAGGAATGCAACTGGAACATGTGACCTTGTGGAATATTTGAACTCTCATGGGGCGAGTGTGTTCAGTAGCCAAGGTTGAGAGCAGAAACGTACATTTTTCATGATCTATAATGGATGTTTCATGAATAAGCCATGAGCTGTTCAAAGGGTTCACATATTAATTAACACAAAGAGGTATTTTAAGGTATTTTAATGATTAAATTCCAAGGTGAAGTGTGAGGATGGACAGCGTACTGTAGACGCCAAGAGCTTTAGATGTTGTGTGTTATAAAAAATATAAGTGAGGCTGTTTAAAATGTCTTTTACATAGGCTTTCATTAGCATAATCTGATTATGTGGAATAGTGCGCTGACATGGATCATTCCAACGTGTTGGTAGAGTAACTCTTCCTCCTCTATAAAATTGTCCTACTCAACATGGTCTCGATCACAAGCCATGCATTTGCACCATCGCCGAACCCCCTTTGTGCTAGTTGATGGTCTCCCACTGCCTGGCACGTCTTCGCCGCTGGGTCCCCCCACCCCCTTCTTCAGACTTCTTCATCCATCTGTGCACATTGTCTCGTCGCCGTGAACAGTCTGTAGTTGCAGTGGGAGACCATCGACTGCAACGAAGGGGAGCAGCTGAGTTCGTATCAGCCATCAGGTGTTACTCAGAAATGAGTGAAATCTATTAAAGTGAGCAGACAGTAAAAAAAAAAAAAAAAAAAGGACGCTCATACAGTATGTTAGCGTCAATATAGCAACAAAATAGCCCATGATGTATTCACCTGCTCGAAATAATACGACTTCATGTGATAGAGCAGCACAAAGTGGCGCGTAATTATGAAGCGAAAGGAAAATGATGAATGCTCTTCGGATTTGTTACAAATCGAAATTGTGGTGTGCCTTTGCATTCTGATCCCCCCAGCTAGAATCCAGTGACACCAACTGCCTTCAGAAGTCGACTCATTAGTAAATCGAGTCCACCTGTGTGTCATTTAATCTCAGTATAAATACAGCTGTTCCGTGAAGCCCTCGGAGATTTGTTAGAGGACATCGGTGACCAAACAGCATCATCATCAAGCCCAAGGAACTCAGCAGACAGGTTATGTTGTGGAGAAGTTTAAAGCAGGGTTAGGTTATAAAAATAAAAATAAAACATCCCAAGATTTGAGCATCTCACGGAGCGCTGTTCAATCCATCGTCCGAAAATGGAAAGAGGATGGCACAACCGCAAACCTTCCAAGACGTGGCCATCCAGCTAAACTGACAGGCCGAAGCAAGGAGAGCATTAATCAGTGAAACAGCCACGAGGTCCATGGTAACTCTGGAGGAGCTGCACAGAGCCACAAGGTCAGAGAATCTGTCCACAGGACAACTATTAGTCGTGCACTCCACAAACCTGGCCTGGCAGGAAGAAAATCCTGCATACGCGACATCTTTAGGCTTTCTTTCAACGACAACTTTTGAAAGTTATATTTTATTTTGACACTTTTCCATAACTTGACCTGTTTGAGGCATCATGATGCTGTTTGGTCACTAATGTTCTCTGAGGGCTTCACAGAACAGCTGTAGAACATACTGAGATCACAAATCACACACAGCTGAACTCTAGTTACTGTACTAACCAGGTGACTTCTAAGGGCGATTGGTTCCACTGGATTGAATTCTGGATTTGGATTTTTTTTTCTTTTTTTTAAAATTCCTCTGGACGTTTTCCCCCAAAATATGGAAACCATTTATCATTTTTCCTTCCAGACCTTTCAGACCTCACTTTGTGTTGGTGTATCACAGAAATTCCCAATAAAATACATTTCCATTCGTGGACGTAACGTGACAAAATGTGGAAAAGTTCAAGGGGTGGGAATACTTTTGCAAGTGTAACATAAAATGCTGTATATAGATTTGCTTTTTCAGTGTTGATGCTCTGAGCAGCCACAGAGGTCATTAAGAGATAACGAGAGAAGAGTTAACGCTGTGCGTTAGTGTTCGTTTGATACGGTTTGGGTAGTTAGATTGATTTGTGATAACTCGCACGTCCAGACGTTTGATTCGTCTCAGTCTTGTAAAATTGGGAATCTATTAAGGATGGCTGATAAAAAAAATAAAATAAAAAAAAGAAACAGTTTTCCGAGTTCTGCTTCTCATAACAAATAGTTTTGATGGATGTTTAGCGGAGCTTTTATCTTCCGCAATCATATTTTCCTTGTGTCTGTGTCTCCCAGGACGGTACGGAGAAGTGTTCTCCCTCCAGCAGTTTTGAATGTGCAGATGAGGTAAGACGTCAAGCGTAGGGAATTTCAGCTCATTTCCAGCCGCACAACTTTGATTACCTCGGGTGTGTTGGGAGCCCGGGCGAAAAACACAAACGCCGGGGCGAAGAGCCGCGCGACTGAAGAGCGCTACACGCAAAGCGCGCGGTCACGTGACCGTGTACCCGACGATGTCCTGTCCCGCTGACTCAGGCGCTCTCTTTTGATCTCACAGCAGCGCGGGTGCGAGTTTTAGTATGATATCACTTCTGTGCATCCCAGTGCTGCCTGGTTTAAACAGTGCCGATGAAGGGAATCCCACAAGTCTGGTCTCCCGAGTTCGGTTGCCCAGGTGGGAGTGGAAACGAGAAACGACGCGCCACAGATTCAAATACATAACCAGCAGGCACGTTTAAGTCCAAGATTTGTTCCTTTAGCTCGTTCAGACTCTCAGACAGATCAGCGCGCTTATTCAGATGAGTAAATGAGAAAATCAATCAATCAATCAATAATACTCAGATTAATTTTGAATGCAGCAAATGTTCACAAGTTATAGTTTAAAAGTTTTGTTTTTCATTCTTTTAGTAAACCTCATCCATTTGTGACATTGTGAGATTAAAAAAAAAAAAAAAAAAAAAAAGGTCATCACATTGCCTTCTGGGTAATCTTATAGTCTAAGATTTTAACTTTTTTGACCGTCAAGAAGGGCAAAAGATTTGAAATACAGTTTAGAAGAAAAAACTTTTTTTTTTTTTTTTTTGAGACCAGAGTCTGTCGAATTCTTAAATCTGGTGTTTCAGGAGGTGTTTTAATTAAAGTTGCAATTAATTTGAGTCATTTTCCTATTACCGCCTCCGACCAGCTTTAATTTAAATGACAGGGTTTTTATTCATGATTCAAGAGCTTCATTGTCATATGCCCAAGTTTTCCTGCACAATGACATTCTTTGTTTGAGCGTCTGCATGGCTGCTGCAGTATTGAATAATAATAAAGAACAGGTCGGCCCTGCTCAGATGGGTCTCCAGGGTGAATGACACACACACACACACACACACACACACACACACACATAAAAAAAAAAAAACTCAGAAAAAAAGTATTCCCTGCTTTTTCTCCTTTTGTTTATTTCTGTCTTGGCCAGGGTTTAAACAAGGGAATAGGATTTCCTTCTAAAGTGTCCCACCCGGCTGTTCTCTGGAAGGGCGTGGCTCAGCAGTAGCTCATTGACATACAGTAGACACTGAAATGGCACATTTGGAAGAGGAATGAAGCGAAGTGATAAAAAAAAAAATGCATCTGAGGGGTATTTCAGGTGGTGCATTAACACACACACACACACACACACACACACACACACACACACATTATAAGTTAGAAATTATAAGTTTCCCACACACACATACATTTCATGGGAGCTTTTGACCTGTCAAAATAAATAAGAAATAGTAAAATATCAGACCAAAGTAATGTATTTGTTATGTATTAAATAATGCATATTAAAATTGTGATTAATCGTGATTACTCACAGACTACAACTGTGATTAACTAGATACATTTTTTTTTATCAATTGCCAGCACTAATATATATATTATGTGTATTTGCATTTGCATATGTAATCTTTAAAATATGCTGTCATATTAGGCGGCACGGTGGCGTATTGGTTAGCAATGTCGCCTTGCACCTCCAAGGTCCAGATCTGATTCCTGCCTCACGGTCTGTGCGCTTAGAGTGTGTACCGTATGTTCTCCCCGTGCTTGATGGGTTTCCTCCAACAGTCCAAAGACATGCAGATTAGGCTAAATGGTGTTCTCAAATTGACCGTGGTGTGTGAATGAGTGTGTGTGTGTGTGTGTGTGTGTGTGTGTGTGTGTGTGTGTGTGTGTGTGTGTGTGTGTGCCAGGAAGGGGGTAAGGCATTGGACTGTTGGTTCGGGGGTCCCAGGTTTAAACCCCATGACCACCAAGTTACCGCTGTTGGGCCCTTGAGCAAGGCCCTTAACCTTCAACTGCTCAGATGTATAATGAGAAAAAAAAAAGTGAGTGCCTGTACCCACCCTGCTTCGTGGCCTAAATCTCCTGGGCTCCCGTATACAGGATACAATGAGTCAGTGTTACCATATTTGAATTTAAACCAGAAGAGAGTGTGGTCTTTCTATCATTTATGTTATTTGGGCTAAAGTTGACAAGAACATCTAATACAATCTCCTCAGATTTACTTGGATAGTTCCGTTATTTGCATACTTTACCGGACACATGAGTAAAATCTGCAGTAAAGCTGGAATCCAGTCTGGAATAGGACGCTTTAAGCAGCAATTAATTATAACGCCTGTAAGATATTCCAAAAAGTTTTTCTTCTCATAACGACGAGAACAATGGATAAAGAATGATGAAAAATGTGTGAAATAAAAGTAGAAGTTTTAGAATATTTATTCATAAAGTAATTAATGAATGGAGAGCCGGCAGAGATGTGCTCTTCTGTGCACAGCGTGAAGTCTGTGTAAGCGTTATGGAGCAGCAGCGAAACCACCAGGAGTTTAACAACCATTTATGTCTCGCGAGTTGGGTTGCCAGGTTGCACATATCACAGAAAAAAAACGCGATTTGGACACCTGAGTAGCAAAGCTTTATGCGCTTGATGAGCATGCTGGTCTGGATTAAAGCCAACGTGATCTGTACCGGGAGAGTTGTGTTCGCCCAAGCACCGATGTTGTTTGAGGGGGTCTGCGATGTAGTCGACATTCCAGTTCATCCTAAAAGCGTATGGTGTCATCGAGGTCCGGGGTCTGTGACGGACAATCGGGATTTTTAACCCTCCGACCTTTAATACACCTTTACGTCTTCATGGAGCTCACTTTGTGCACAAGACAGTCGGCATGCTGGAGCAGGTTTCTGTAAAGGGAAGATGTGATTCTGCAGCAGAAACAAAAAAAAGACATTCTGCACAACTGTGTGCAGAGTGCAAGTGCATGTGAACCTTTAGTTTGGGAGAAATTTTAAGATGGTAAGCTGTTCGGATACTTTTGGAGACATGGTGTAGATTACAAGTCAGAAATGTGCAGCAGTCAAATATACTTGCGGTTGGAATGTTTCTGAATCCTGAAAAATCGTCCATAAGGGTTCAAGTTCAGTGAAACTATTGCACAACTTTTTTTTTACTGCAGTCCATCTACAGTATATGTATATGCGTATGTATAGTTTAAGGGTGATATGTAGGTGGAAGTGGCAGACCGTTGCTGGGGGACATCCTGAGGAAGCAGGCTGTCCCAGAGTCTTTTTACCATTTACTGGAGTTTAGAAGTGAGTGGGCGGGGCCTCTTAGGCCATCTGTACAGTCTCCTGTTGGAGACGTCCTGCAGTGAGATGAGAACCATGTCTTGCCCTGTGCATATAAAAGTGAGGTGCATACCGTAAAGTTTGTCACCTGATGTAGAATTTATAATGTACGTAATCGGGGATGGATTCCACAACCCTCGTTCCATGCAAAAATGCATTCCAAAGTTCAGCTGAGACCCAGATGAAGTTCCTGTAGTATTACTGAGCGAAATCAAGTTGGTATGTTTCAAGGTTACGGTGTATTTAGTACTAAATCTAATTCATTTCTTTTACAGTTACTAGTCGTGTGACTAACCCGAACTAGAACTTATTTCCAGAGAGAGAGAAAAAAAACTGCATATCAGAAAAATTGTGTCTCATTTCAGAACTTTACATTTAGGCAAGCAGAATTAAATTGTTAGCATGGTGGCTAATTGTCTAGCACCGTCTCCTTGCACCTCCCGGGTCCGGGTCCGGGTCCGATTCCCGCCTCGGGGTCTGTGTGCATGGAGTTTGCATGTTCTCTTCCTGCTTGATGGGTTTCGTCGCACAGTCCAAAGACATGCAAATTAGGCTAATTAGCGTTCCCAAATCGCCCGTAGTGTGTGACCGTGTGCGCGAATGTTGAGCAGAGGACATACCACGATCATGAAATGGGAATAAATACAGTGCTCACCATTAGTCTCCAGGGTCCCTAGTTGGACTTCAGAGGTTCCTAGATGTATGAATGGACACAAAGAGGGTAAAATTATGTGGATTCACGATATTTGTTGAGTAGAAATACGTCAACTTTTCCAGCGATTAACATGCCAGTTAGTTCATTTGGCACTGCTGGATATTTAGGACGCTGACGTCATAGTGCATAGAGTCTCCGTTAGTCGTGAACACTGAAAAGTCCATGGAGGGAGGAGCTGTCTGAATGTTTTGCAGATTCAGGGATTAAAGATGTCGGTGATGAGGATGTTCCTGATTAATTACCCCAGTGAAGTAGATCATCCTGACAGCTCTGACATACTGTACATGGTCCCGCGATTACTGAGGGAAAATAAAAAGCTGGTAAAAACAACTAGCAGCGGTCCCTCAGGAGACAAGACATAACGATGCTGTTACTCATCCCAGCTCCAGGTTGCTATATAAAATAGTAGCTGGCTCAACTTCCCAGTCCCCTCAGTCAGCTTAGCCGTCTCTGACTGATGTGTAAACACTGTGTGCTTTTTCAGCCAGTAGTGCCCTGATGAGAATAAAAAAACAGTTCACTCAGCGAAAAATGTTAGGTGTGGAATTGCTGAGGTTACATAGTGATTCATTCATTCCTTCCTTCCTTCCTTCATCTTGTAGAAGTATATCGCTTATCGTGTATACAGAGTCATGGAGGGCCTGAAGCCTATCCCAGGAGACATGGGGAATGAGGTGGGGTACAACCTGGACACACACATGCTACAGGCAATTTGGGAACGTTAATTAGCCTAATCTGCATGTCTTTGGACTGTGGGAGGAAACTGGAGTATCCAGAGGAAACCCACCAAGCACGGGACGAACATGCAAACTCCACGCACACAGGTGGGAATCGAACCCGGAACCTGGAGGTGCAAAGGGACAGTGCTAACCACTAAGCCACAATTTTTTTTTTGTGGATTTTCCCCCGATTTTCTCCCTAATTTTAGTCGTGTCCAATTCCTCCCCGTCACTAGGGGGCTCCCACATTAAGGCTACTACTACCACTCAGCCGGGAGGGCCGAAGACTATCACGTGTTTCCTCCGAACCACGTGACGCCAGCCGACCGCATCTTTTCGAACTGCTCGCTCACGCACCGTTGGGGGCGGCGTAACACACTCGGAGGACAGCGCTATCCGCTCCCTCCGCTGCGCGAGCTCACAGACGCCCCTGACTGGCTGTAGAGCCGTGATTAATGTCGGAGCACTATGTACCTCTCATCCCTCCGGCTGCGAGAGGCTACAGCACCACCCGGGATTCGAACTAGCGATCTCCGGATGATAGGGCGAGCGCTTTAACCACTGCGCCACTCGGAGGCCCCTAAGCCACAATTTTAAGAAATAAACGGTAACGCAAGTGATGTATCTATAATTAGGAACCTCAATAGCAGTAATAATAATAATAATAATAATAATAGAGCCGTTTGAATTAAACAACTATTATAACGATTTCTTCATCTTTATTGGACAAGCATGAAATAAGTCAGTTCGATCAGATTTTAAAGTTTCTAAAGTTAGCAAATATCCAGTGTAGCCCTGACAGTTTTCGAGTGAATATTAAATCTTGTGCGCACTTTTTGATCCGATACAGATAAAGGCATCCTGTTGCATTCCTGCTTGCAATGTGATCAACATAACCTGAGCCTAACCTTAAAGGTCCCATATCTTACTATTCATGTAACGAGTTAACACAGGTCTCGAGAGCGCCCCTAAAGTGTGTGTTAATGCTAGAGCTGAAATATCCCTCAGATAATGGATTTTCCAGACCTCAGACTCCTTTCATTTTACTCCTTCATTAAATATGCTGTTTCAGCCTCTATGTAAATGAGATGCTGCTAAGCCACGCCCCTCCAGAGGACAGCAAACTGAGAAACTATCTGGGGGCCGGAATCTTCTGTTATGAGGTCATATTAGGGAGGGAAATGTAACTGAGTTGTGTAAGCCCTGACCAATACACAGGTGGACATAAATCAGGGAATTGTCATGTCTGGAGGAGAGACAGGATGCGCGAGGAGACAGAAGTTTATTAGTGGAGTGCACACATGTAAAAAAAAAAAAAAAAAAAAAATGAAATCATGAGGTACAAATACTGTAAGATGAGAACTAGGACAGATCAAAACCAAACACTATGTAAACTACGTAGACTAATAAGACAAGACAAGGTGCAGGTGAATACAATCAGAATGACGACTGTGATGAAGTGCAGGATGGGAAATGAAGTTTCAACATGATAATGGCATGAATGTTGGGGTTTTGGGGCGGCTTGGTGTTGCTACTGAGCCACCAATACCCTGTTAAATCCAAAATCCATTGAAGGACAGAAAAAAAAATCGGGACGAAAAAAAATTGAGACTCATACTCCTGGGTCCGTCTTCCAGTGCCAAAATACGGAAAGTGCTCTACAGTAAATACATTTAGTTATTGTGATGTTGAAGTACCATGTGGAGCATCTTTTAGACTAAAGTTTGTACTTATAATAAATGTATTGTAATATCCCGGTTCATGAGCAGTATGGTTCCCTGTGGTTTTCCTCTTGACCTCGGGAATGTTTTTAGCAGCCAGACAGTGCTAACGTTACGTCAAAACATTTTGCCATTGGAAAACTGACCCGGAAAATATGAGTCACATGGTCTCTATTTATTTTTTCCTTCTTATGTCCTATTTATTTATTTATTTATTTATTTATTTATTTATTCTTTTCCAGATTTTTTTTTTCCGCACTATTTTTTCTCCACCTTTGTCCCTTTTGGCTCTCCGT
The DNA here is from genome assembly GCA_013621035.1 of Clarias magur. Lineage (NCBI taxonomy): Eukaryota > Metazoa > Chordata > Actinopteri > Siluriformes > Clariidae > Clarias > Clarias magur. The sequence continues at coordinate 470,746 of QNUK01000150.1, forward strand.
AGTACATCACTTCACTGAACGTGTTTTAAATTGTTCACAGTGCAATTTGTACGAAATGTATGGAGGCTTTTACCAAGAGTTACTCGTTTAACCTTTAAAAAGATTTTAATTCATATTAGTAATAATATCTCATCATGTTACAGTTAAATCTGCCACACAATTTTCCCACATCACGTTGTCCTCTCCTTGTCCTTCACAGACCATCCTGGACTCCGGCCTGGACGGCTCCGTCGGCTCGCACCAATCCGAGAACGACAGACACTCGTCTGCGTATCTCTCCAGCGTCTCCACGGCAACCATCGTCATGTCCGTCGTACTTGCCATTCAGGTCGTGTAAATAAATCTCCCCAGTCCACAAGGACCAAAACAATCAGATGGACACCTTCAGTCCAAACCCTGACATTGATCTCTGTCATTCTCTTATTCTCCCGCTCTCTTTTTCTGTGTGTCTCACACGCCATTTTTAACAATCGTTGTCAAATTGAAGAGAACCAGCGACTGCAGAAGTGTAGTCCTACAGCACGGGAAGGGCATCTCTGTGACCGTTAGCTTAGCAACGTGGGCTAATCTGGGGGGAGGGGGGATGGGGGGGTTTGGTGGGCATTTTTCGAGAAAAATCTGGGATTGAACAACCAAAGGAAGTAGGAATGCAGAAAGTCTTTGTGATGTACAGGTATATAATCACAGGAGACCTTTCGTGGATATTTGAAACAGTGTGTGGCTTTCAGATACCGATGCATTTTCCATAATACTGAGCTTCTTCTGTATATTTCCATCCAGGTGAGCGGGACGATCTGTAAAATAAACCTCCACCTGGCTGTGTGATGTGGCACGACACATCGTTTATGTGTAAAATGCTTTTTAATTTACAGCTCGAGTCAGGTGCAAAGGTCTGAGTTAACCAAAATGTTTTTGTTTTGTATTTTGTTTTTTTTGTTTTTATTCAATCAGTCATCAAACACTACGTTTTCTAGTAGATGACTAGAATTGTGAATGCTGTCTCTGACTGGCTGATGCTTGATCATGTCTGAATATTTTACACTAAATGCGAAACTAATTTACACAGGAGGCAGATTTTCCCACAATGCCGTGTCTGGTTGTTTGTCTTCACAGTTATAAATAAGGAATAAAACATCAGTTGGACGGCGGCTTCACATCAGACTGCCTCACACTCCTTTGTCATTCATTATGTACTCATAACCGCATGACCTGAAGTGTTTGTTTTCTCTCATCCCATACAGTTGATTCAGGAGAATGTGCAGCACTGATACTTCCAAAAATGTGAAATCATCGGTTAAGCATGTTCATCCGTTTCTGTGTAAATCGGTATTAGAGAAACATCGAGTGATTTACACGGACCAGCCATAACGTTATGACCACTGACAGGTGACGTGAACGACAGTGATCACCAACGACTGGAGACAGGATCACCGGCACCCACGGCTCACACACCCATACCCAAGGGCACCAATTCAGCACAAATCAGTGGAAAAAAAGTCACTTTTGGCAACAATGGAAAGCGCCGTTCTATTGAGGCCAAAAGGGAGTTTTTTCAGTGACCTGCATAGCCATGCGGCGAAGGCCCAGAGCTGCGCCAGTGACACAAGGGGAACGCAAAATCTAGGTTGTTTTATGGCTGATCGGTGTGATGCGGCTTCCAACCAAAACCACTGGCATCTGTTGTAGAAAATACACATGAACGACAGGATTCTCACCTTGTTGATATCAAAATCTTTCTCAGCGAAGATGTTATTCAAAGTCGAACCAAAGTTTGTGGACCGTGACTCCCTTATGTGGGTCGTCCTCACCCATTGCCACAAAGATAAAAGCACACAGCTCTATACAATAGAAGGTTTTTGTATGCTGTGGCATACAGTATTTTCCTTTCACTGGAACGAAGAGGCCCGAACCTGTTCCAGCAGAACTGTGCCTCTGTGCACAAAGTGAGCTCCCTTGAAGTCATGGTGTGAAGCTGGATGAACTTGAGTGTCTTGCACATAACCGTGACTTACTGTAACATGAACCCAACTAACAGAGTGCCTGTTCTGACTAAAGCTCTTGTAGCTGCATGATTACAAATCCCTACAGCCAAAAATCTAGTGGAAATCCTTCCCAGAAAAGTGGAGGTTAATATAACAGCAGAACGTCGAAAAAGCACAATGTGACATATCAAGTCAGGGATTAAGTCGCACATGTTAGTTCTGCGCTTTTGCAGTACGGTAAGTGAAATTGTATAATTCTTTTAACTTTGTCCAAAATCATTTAATTGAGAAGGTTTTAATGCTAACCATTTAATGAACTTTAATGAAGACTATACATGCTGGTGACCCCAGCTAAGCAACCTTATCACATATCATAGAAACATCTATCATTTTTATATATACAGTGGAACCTCGGATTGCGAATAACTCGGTTTACGAGTGTTCCGCAAGACGAGCAAAGATTTTTTATAAAATTTTGACTTGAAAAACGAGCATGTCTTGGTTTACGAGTGCCAAGTTTTTTGACACTGACACACACACCATATATAATTATATAGTTTTAAAGCTGCTTTGTGACAATGACAATTGTTAAAAGTTCTATACAAATAAAATTGAATTGAATTGAATTAAGAAAAGCAGTATTGTTCTATAAATCCACAGTGATATTGAAGTTATTTTTAGGGGTATCAGGGAGATCCTGGTGTCACAATCTACCCGAGAGTTTTCTCTTTCTCAGTAGATCTCAGAATTCTCGTGAAAATATTCTAAAATAGGATTTTGACTGATTTTTCAGAGCTCCTCATCATAACCATATCTCAGTAACTGGACGTGATACAATAATAAACATACAACTTTGTAAAATGTAAATTTGTCCACAATTTTTTTTTTATTAAAACAATAAATATTAATCCCAGTGAAAATCCTTCTATCTTTATATCTTTCCACTTTACCCCATGAACAGTCGTGTACGCATCTCGTGTATGCTCGTGTTTGTACATGAAATTTAAATTTGAACTTGGCGTCAGAATGGATCTTATTGAACCAGAAATCAAGTGTGACTTAATGCCTGATTTGATTTGATGTGTCACATATGAGGGTCGTCCACAAACATCTGGCGATATAGTGCAAGATCTAAATCCGCCATCATATTTCAGCGTACGCCATACAACATGTTATAATCCTATAAACATTCAGTGTTCGTGTCACATGGTTCATCCACGCCGCTGTGTGATGTGTTAGTTGTTCTCGTGCCTGCTGCTTTTCTTTAATAAGGCTGTGCTGAATTTTGATCAGATTTTAATCACAATAACAAACTCCGGCTTCCTTGATTACCTAATCCTTGATAAATGATGATCTCCCTATTCATAGATTTAATGAATTTGTAATGAATGTGTTCAGAGTTTGTTTGGCTGTGCGCTTATTCATTTGTTTATTTATTTAAGTCTCGCTGTGCTTATAATTTCCATAAAATAAATCTGATATGACTCGTCTAGTCTTATTTTTATTGAATATGTATACTAACATGATAAGAATATTTGTTCTTAAAATAATAATAATAATAATTTTTAAGCATTTTTTTTAGTATATGAAAAACTAATTAGTTTCAAAATTGACCAGAAATCACAATAGATTTTTTTTTTTTTAACATCTTAACACAGTCCTAGTTTAACGTGCCGTTTTCGCGCGACTCTGTCAGTTGAGGGAAGACCGATCTTTAACTCATACTTGTGCTGATTGATTGCTTCGCCTTTTATTTTGTCTGAGAAAGAGGCGGGTCAGAACAGAAAGCGCACTTAACCCCGTTCCCCCTCACATCTCTCCTGCATGCTAATTGGTGTCTCCCCCCCCCCACCCCCCCCCCCCCCCCCCGTGCATTACAGGAGTACCATTAAGCTGTCGCAGCCTGTCAGAATAAAAACACATCCGTCTGTACGACTTCACTGCACGAGATGAAAGCAGATCTAGGACTCGGTGATTGTGAGCTGTGAATCGCTTATATTCCGCAAAGCAGATCATCCTTCGCTAGTACAATTAGACGAAACCGGATTGTGTTGGAACACAAGACAGTGATTGGTGCTGACTCGGATGTTTGGGTCTGACTGTATGGTGGATGAAAGTGTGAAATGGAAGTACATTTAATTTGCAGATTTTAGAAGCTTGTGTGTAGGCATGTGCTGATGTCACAGTACGTTTCCATCTCTTCCCCTTATTATTATTATTATTATTACAATTAGGGATGCATAAATAGTGAGTACTAGTGAGCCTGTTCATGTTGATCGCTACAGTAGCTCATGTGGATTTTTCTTCTCGTGATGCTATCGTGTTTAACAAAGAACACAAGGACGGCCAGGGTGTGAATGGCACCTTGAGACTGAGAAAAGTTGAAACCACGGCAAAAGAAAGTGCATGTGTGCCAGCGCTCAATCCTGGGAGAACTGGACTGCTTTTGTGTGTGCATCATTCATAACACCTTGCGCTCGTCCATGCTCACTTGCACTATTCTGTACTTTCAGATCAGTCAGGATCGCGCTCATAAGATATTTTTGAGACCGGGTGCTGTAGGTCCTGAGGATTGTTGACTTAACACGTGAATTTCTTTCATCTCTTTCAGTGTTTATATACTGAGTACGGTGCAAATGTCTTGAGCCACCCATCATGTCTTTTATATTAAATTATGTAGTTTAAATGAATTAAATACAAGTTTGTACTGTGACAGGCTGCAAAGATGATTTAAAAATTGGATCTTTATGTAAGAACCTCAGCGGCAACCTCATTTCCCCTCTCGTCCGTTCCGACCGCTCAGCATCCAGCATCAGCAGTGTACGGTACTAATCACCAGCCTGATCGTCTCTCATCATCTGCATTAGATGTTTATTTTTTCATGCTTGATTGAATCATAGGTCACTGTGTAGCTTAATAAACAAAACACATCAGGGACTGGACTGAAAATGTGAGACAAAAGCTTTTCAGGAATGAGAGGCAAAAAATGCCTTCATGAAGCCTGGCGAACTATTCCTCAAGAACGTCTGGCTCTTTAGAGACAAAATATAAAGAAATGAGGGTTGGCTCGAGACTTTGCGTAGTACTGTACAGGGGAAGTCTAGTTAAACACAAACGACCTCTAAAAGTGTCAAATCAACACACTGTAGGATTTCGCTGTGTAGGCACATGTCGTGTAGCATCGTGTAGTAACAGATGTTAGATTTTTATTCATAGAAGTAAATGAGCGCAGTGACAGACTGACCCCTGATTGCACTGTCCGTGCCGGTGCTTCCCTAATCACAATATGGCGTCATAAAATGATTCGTCTGTCCAAAAACGGTGCCTGGTGTTTTTTTTACACTTTGGGGATCACCGTAACATATTGTGTCTGTGATGATCAGCACATGCCAGTCACGTGACACAGACAGCGCTTATTAATGGACATGGTGAACCAAAATGCTCCATTTTCACATACTGTAGGTTAGCGCGTAAGGAGCCGGAGTTTGAACAGAATGCTGGAAGATGACAGGGGGAGGTGGTTTCTAGTTCCCTTTCTTTGAAGTGGGTCGTTTGATTTTTTTCTTTTTGTCATCAGCATGCATCTCTGACTCCTCCCACTTCTGAATGTCAGTTATCAGGAAAGTCACGTGACCACCACATTTCCAGGATGATGGATCCAGGTGATAGATGGTAGTTTTTCATATATATATATATATATATATATATATATATATATATATATATATATAATGTTTTACATTGCAGAAGGACTTTTTTCCATTTTTATTTTAATGACCTGGGTCTGACACACTGAGTGTAGCAGGCTCTTTTCAATTATTTTTTTCTTCTACAGTTCATTGTGCACTGAACACTTTTGAGAAATGGACTGAATTACCCAGGGTGGCCAAAACATTACCATTTTCCGTGTTGAGTGCCAACTAGATCGTTGTTATCCAATTAAAGCCAAAAAATTTTATCTTTTCAAAAATTTGTAAGGGTTCAGGTAATATTAACAAGCCAAGCACTAAATGATGGAATTAAACACATATAAACTATAGCAAAATCATCACCACAAGGTGGGATGTGATGTAACCCAGTGTCCTATATTACATACAATAATATGTCACGGTATTACCCGAATACTTCAAACATTACCATAGTATTGACCATGGTACAGTAGTACTATAGTGTGTTGCACAATACTTTGGTTAATACCATGGTACTTAATGTGTACGTCAGTGGCTACAAAGGTTTGTATATACAGTATGTAATATTAAGTTTCAGCATACACTATAATATTTATTTACTGTTACATACACCCAGAAAATAGTATCATAATATGTAAATATTACCATTATGGAACATATACAGTCGTGGCCAAAAGTTTTGAGAATTACATGAAAATTGGAAATTGGAAAAGTTGCTGCTTGAGTTTTTATAATGGTTAAAAATGTTATGAAGAGTGATCAGATGAATTGCATAGTCCTTCTTTGTCATGAAAATTAACTTAATCCCGAAAAAAAAAAAAAACTTTCCACTGCATTTCATTGCTGTCATTAAAGGACCTGCTGAGATCATTTCAGTAATCGTCTTGTTAACTCAGGTGAGAATGTTGACGAGCACAAGGCTGGAGATCATTATGTCAGACTGATTGGGTTAGAATGGCAGACTTGACATGTTAAAAGGAGGGTGATGCTTGAAATCATTGTTCTTTCATTGTTAACCATGGTGACCTGCAAAGAAACTCGTGCAGCCATCATTGCGTTGCATAAAAATGGCTTCACAGGCAAGGATATTGTGGCTACTAAGAACAAGGTTCAATTCTTGTTAAGAAGGCTTCAGGGCGTCCAAGAAAGTCCAGCAAGCGCCAGGATCGTCTCCTAAAGAGGATTGAGCTGCGGGATCGGAGTGCCACCAGTGCAGAGCTGCTCAGGAATGGCAGCAGGCAGGTGTGAGCACATCTGCACGCACAGTGAGGCCAAGACTTTTGGAAGATGGCCTGGTGTCAAGAAGGGCAGCAAAGAAGCCACTTCTCTCCAAAAAAACATCAGGGACAGATTGATCTTCTGCAAAAAGTATGGAGAATGGACTGCTGAGGACTGGGGCAAAGTCATATTCTCGGATGAAGCCTCTTTCCGATTGTTTGGGGCGTCTGGAAAAAGGCTTGTCCGGAGAAGAAAAGGTGACGCTACCATCAGTCCTGTGTCATGCCAACAGAAAAGCATCCTGAAACAACAGTTTGGTGAAGAACAATGCATTTTCCAGCATGATGGAGCACCGTGCCATAAGGCAAAAGTGATAACTAAGTGGCTCGGGGACCAAAACATTGAAATTTTGGGTCCATGGCCTGGAAACTCCCCAGATCTTAATCCCATTGATTAAAACAAAACAAAAACCCACTAATTCTGACAAACTCCATTAAGTGCTTATGAAAGAATGGGTTGCTATCAGTCAGGATTTGGGCCAGAAGTTGATTGAGAGCAGCCCAGTCGAATTGCAGAGGACCTGAAAAAGAAGCGCAACACTGCAAATACTGACTCTTTGCATAAATTATATGCATTATATAATTATTTGCAATAATTATCGATAAAAGCCTTGAAACGTATGAAGTGCTTGTAATTATATTTCAGTACATCACAGAAACAACTGAAACAAAGATCTAAAAGCAGTTTAGCAGCAAACTTTGTGAAACCTAATATTTGTGTCATTCTCAAAACTTTTGGCCACGACTGTATATACAGTTCTGTGCAAAAGTCTTTGGCGCCATATTATCTGTAGTACAAATTTTGTTATATAGGTTTATTATGTCTGCATTATTATGTACGAGACCATTCCCTACAAAGATCCACTCAAATGAATGAATAAGTAACATTACAGAAGAATATTTACATGTCGGTAAAGAAAGCAACATATTACAGTACATGACAGACCAGTTTTCTAAGTAAAACAGCTGTTAGGTTTTACTGAGCATGCTGGAGAATATGAGGTCTTTTGGTAACTTGGTCACACTCGCTCCTTTCTATTTTCATGCAAAACCCAGGAGTCGACATTATTGATTTATTTCCCATCAGAAAACTGGTCTGTCATGTAATATGTCGCTTTCTTTACAGGCGTGCAAATATTCTTCTGTAATGTTATTTATTCATTCATTTCAGTGTATATTTGTAGGGAATGGTCTTGTACATCATAATGCAGACATAATAAACTTATATAACAAAATTTGTACTACAGATAATATAATATGGCGCCTAAGACTTTTGCACAGAACTGTATATAAAACATATTTTTACAGTATCCTGGTATGTGTTCCATAGTACCTTGGCAGAACCATGTAGCATACTATAGTACCTTTGGGTCAAAGTATGTACCATGGTAGAACGGTGCACCATAGTGTGATACATGTGCGATATTAGCAGACAAGTACCACGGTACTATATAGTAAGTCCCCTACATGCGAACAAGTTCTGTTCTGAGAGCTCGTTCGTACGTCCAGTTTGTTCGTAAGTCTAACATACATTGTCGAGGTTCTACTGTAGGATAGTAACACAATTGACTACACAGATTATATTACAGTACAGTAAATGAGTCATGTTACAAGAAGGAGCAGTGTCTGCCATCTTTTACCTCGCTCCATTCTCTCCATCGTATTGCCTGGCGCTTCTTAGCAGCACCACCTTCATCGGCACTGCTTTTTCTGCTTGCTCCAAGACATCCTGGGCTTTCCGTTCAGTATAGAAAACATTACACATTTTAGGGCTTTACAGTTCATTTAGATTTAATGCTAGGAAATGTCTGAGAGACAGTTTCAGTTCTCACTTATGTCATACAGTAGCTGTTTGTACCCTCAGCAGTCTCTCTCTCTCTCTTCTTTCTCTCGTGCAAAAAAAAAAAATTACTTCTAAACTCCTCTCGCCTGAATACTCTCCTGTGATGATGCACTTCGCAAAGCGCCATCACTTCTACAAAGCGAGTTTCCTTTCATAAATGATAAATAAATGTCCTCTCATAAAAACATAATCGCATCAATGGTTATACATTTTACTTTGTAAACCAACAAGGCTTTTATCCGTTTTATACCATTTCATTCCTGCGTATGAGCCGTTACCATAGAAACAATAAGGTATTAGAACGAGGGCTTTAAAATGAACTTTTCGTTGATGTGACAAGTGGAACTCCCAGTGCTGTTATACAAACATCATGCACAACTTCTGACCAATCAGAGTCAAGCATTTCGTAGCACTGCCACTTATCGAAGACCTTTGGAGGCTGGGTTTTTTTTTTTCTTTCTTTCTTTCTTTCTTTTTTTATATAGATCAACATTACAATATGGCTCCATATACTGAGAAATTAAGGAGGAGTAAGCGGAACACACTGATGACATCACACAACATTATTGGTCTAAAAAAAAAAAGAGACTTTTATTTGTCAGTATGTCATTCTTCATTCATTTCTTTTTTCTTTTTCGCTTCACCCAGGAGATTCGGATCAGCACACAAGCTGAACGTTTACTGATTGCATAAAAATTATTCGTGTCTTATAGTGTGCAATATATTGTGGGGCCTTAATTTTGTTTTGTTCTCCGGCTTCTCTTTTTCTCTCCCTCATGTCACGGTTCCAGGACGGCGCTCGGCGGACATAATGTATTCTTTCCGGAAGAACAAACATGATTTCTTTAATCTGTGCTGCTTTAAACATTGGGTTGGGGGGGGGCAGACTCAAGAATGTGTCTGAAATATTTGTCAAAGTCTCAATAATAAAAAAAAATAAATAAAAAAAAATGTCATGTTGATAAAATGTTATTTTGATGTTGCAAGTTGTGTTATTTCTCCAGGATGTGAGAGAAGGTGGGCTTCAGGGATGGAATAAACATTATATTATATAGAACTATATAATATAGACTATATACAACATGCTATTGGTTGTTTATTAAAAACCCAAGTGGATCCGTGCCGGCAATCCAGCCGTGGTCAATGATGATTAAAAAAAAAATGATGTATGTGCTCATATGGAAGCCTTGTCGGTGTGTGTTCACGAAGAGGCTTCAGACACCGGACTGTGCATTTGGGTTTTCGGATATGTCAGGTAGAACGAAAGTGATTATTACTTTTATAACGTGTAAATTAAACATGTCCATTTTTTTGTCATAGAAACAACCGAAAACAACCAGAACAACTCGTGATCACTCATGTGTACCCGTGCAATTTTTTTTTGCCTATGTGACCCATTTTTATTCCTTTTTTTTTTCTTCTTCTTCTTCTTTTGCTCAGTCATGTTTGTATAGTTGGTCAAAATGAAATAAAATTCAGTTCATCATATTGCCTATTTTGTGCTGAAAAAAGGATATGTCACTCTTTACTGCACAATCCTGAGCCATAGTGTATGTATGTATGTATGTTTATAAAAAATAAAATAAAAAAAAGAAGAAGAATTAAATAAAGAGCCAAACAAATAATGGCTAAAATGCTCTGGGGTTTTAAGGGCTGCATGAGTTATTTTCATATTTACAGTACATACTGAAGTTGTTCGAGTAGTGTAGTAATACTGTATATTAATAAATTGAAAATTAACTACATGAAGGAATAAACTCGTGGGACATGATGTTATTATTACCACCTCAAAGTTGATTATTTTCTTGTAACATCATGTCCCAAAGTGTGTTAATTATTCAAGTTATTAATTTTTTTTTTAATAACGATTAAAGTTTTTTAATAGAATTGACAACAATAACACCACATTACATTAACACATTACCACTTAATATCAATGATATACTTGCAAACTGGTGACCGGATCATCGGCATTGGCATGGCTCTGGTACTTCGGGGCGTGGCATGGTAGGGCCTCTAGGGTGTGTTGTTGTTTCTGACACCAGGGCATTGGAGTGGTGGCGCCTCCGTGGGTTGGATTGGGATTTGGGGAGTTTGGAGGCTGGATCATAGCGGATAAGATGCCACAGGACAGCCAAAGCAGAACAAATAGCAGAAAAGGTCAACGCTGGCGACGATATAAAGGCACCAGAACACCCACAGTGCACCACAGCCCGTCGAACACGCTGTCCGGCAGTCAATGAGCCCGAGGTTGCTGATCCATCCCCCAAACTCCCCAAATCCCAATCCAACCCAAGGAGGCGCCACCACTCAAATGTCCTGGTGTCAGAAACAACAACACACCCTAGAGGCCCTACCGTGCCACACCCTGAAGGACCAGAGCCATGCCTGTGGCACAAGAGGAACCAAAATCTAGGTGGTTATAATGTTAATGGTTTTAATGTTATGGCATATGTTTTGTTTTCTGATTTTAATGACAAGAAAACACAAAATGTTCCATCCTGAAAATTTTATTGTCAGAAACTTTTAAGCCACTAATTGGTACAAAATGCTGACACTGAAATCTCCTTTCCAAAAGGATCCCGTAACATAATTAGCATCCCTGTAGAAGATAACACAATAGAACAAGAGCTTTCATGTAAGCATGTGACTTACAGTAAACTGCAGCCATGCGTCTATCAAAGTGGCGTCAAATAAAAGGATTGCACTTTTTCAAAGCCGCTCTGGACTCCTAGGAGTTGTTTCCACAATAAATGATGCCAATTTTCTCCGTTGGAAGCCTGCTCTGGATGTTTTTTTACGGAGAAGCCTTTGCATTATTGTTCCGTTCTATTATTGACTTGGCCCTAAGGAACATGAACGCTTGGACCGACTGTTCATTTGTCCTTAGAATAAGAGATGCGGTTTGATCCGACCTGAAGTCCAAGATCATTCGCTTCACAGCGCTCGTCCCATCTCTTCCCGCACCCTTCACTGAGTCGTGACGGTTTGGAACCCGAATTTTCCCCGAGCTCGCCTGTGTGCAGGGGAAATATGACAGAGGCCAGTTTTCTCAGGAGTCTCGGCTCATCCTGTGCTGCACGATATGGTGTCTAAAGTGCAGCTAAAAGGGCGAACAAATAGCAGCATCATGGTGCGATAATCCAACCTACAGTTCACCAGGCTATCAGTGACCCGCATCGATCTGTGCTTCTTCCCCAACAGAGCAGCGGTGTGGGATTACCTGCACACCTGAAGCCATGATTCTTATACATTTCCTTTCTCTCTCTGCAGCCAATTTAACAAAATAAATTCGATAAAAAATGAACAAAAACGTGCTTGCAAATTAGGCAATGCTGAAGAATACAAAGAACAACGTCAAAGAGTACTATATTCATAAGGGTTAAATGGTGAGGGCATGTACAAGAAAGAAACATATAATAATAATAATCATGATAATAGATTCACGTTCTGTACCACTTATCCTGTACAGGGTCACAGGAATATGACCATGGTAGGACCGCCGGTCAACATTCACACACTACAGGCAATTTGGGAGCACCACGTAGCTTGATCTTGTCTTTGGACTGTGGGAGGAAACCGGAGAACCCGGAGGAAACAAATCAAGCACGTGGAGAACATGCAAACTCCATGCACACAGACCAGAGACGCGAATCGAACCCGCTTCCCGCTGGACGTGCGAGACAAAGACAGTGCTGTACTGTAACCACTATGCGATGATGCAACTCAATAATAATTTAGTAGCATTATCATGCGCAGATACAAATACAGCACATAAATCATGCAGACAGTGTGAGTTGTTATAATCTGCACTAATAAAGCTGTATTCATTGCACACCGCCTGATACACTGAGGTCACCCACAGCACAGCACTGGAGAAAAACTAGTACATAATTTCCTACTTTATTTCCAAAAAAAAAAAAAAAAAAAAAAAGCTGATAAAACTCAGGCTATGTTTTTGGATTACATTTGGACCGGAGCCCCTGAAGCGCTCATGGACCTGTCGGTGAACTCCTGTGCTGTTGCTCTGATCGTTCGCTCCCTCTGGCTTTTAGTCAATGTTTGTTGTTCTGTTCAACCAGTGTTGGGGAAAAAACAAGCTTGTCTGGATTAAGGGTGTAACATCATTTCAATATGGTAGTATATACAGTAGTTATGCAGAAAAAAAAGAGGAGTGCATTTATTACGAAGAAAACGCATCATTAAGGGGTTTTGTGTATAAAGCAACAGATGCTGCATTCCATTCCACACTGCACTTGAAGCTATTCTCTCTAATCCTTGCTATCTGTGCAAGACATGTTGGGTAAAAGGGAGCTTGTCAGAAACGTGTTAGTGTTGGACTAAACTCTGGTCGATTTCTTTTTAATCATCCATCCAAATTTTTAATAGGTCAAGTCGAAAGGGGAGAATCTGACGGCTCGTGTCTGTCTCATGACATCATATACACACGTGGACAAAATTGTTGGTACCCTTCGGTCAATGAAAGAAAAACTCACAATGCTCACAGAAATAACTTTAATCTGACAAAAGAAATAATAAATAAGAATTCTATGAATGTTAACCAATGAAAGTCAGACATTGCTTTTCAACCATGCTTCAACAGAATTATTTTAAAAAATGAACTCATGGAACAGGCCTGGACAAAAATGATGGTACCCCTAACTTAATAGTTTGTTGCACAACCGTTTGAGGCAATCACTGCAATCAAACGATTCCTGTAACTGTCAATGAGACTTCTGCACCTCTCTGCAGGTATTTTGGCCCACTCCTCATGAGCAAGCTGCTCCAGTTGTTTCCGGTTTGAAGGGTGCCTTTTCCAGACAGCATGTTTCAGCTCCTTCCAAAGATGCTCAATAGGATTGAGGTCATGGCTCATAGAAGGCCACTTTAGAATAGGCCAATGTTTTCCTCTTAGCCATTCTTGGGTGTTTTTAGCTGTGTGTTTTGGGTCATTGTCCTGTTGCAAGACCCATGACCTGCGACTGAGACCCAGCTTTCTGACACTGGCCAGCACATTTCTCTCTAGAATCCCTTGATAGTCTTGAGATTTCATTGTACCCTGCACAGATTCAAGACACCCTGTGCCAGATGCAGCAAAGCAGCCCCAGAACATAACAGAGCCTCCTCCATGTTTCACAGTAGGGACAGTGTTCTTTTCTTCATATGCTTCATTTTTCCGTCTGTGAACATAGAGCTGATGTGCCTTGGCAAAAAGTTCCATTTTGGTCTCATCTGTCCATAGGACATTCTCCCAGAAGCTTTGTGGCTTGTCAACATGTAGTTTGGCATATTCCAGTCTGGCTTTTTTCTGATTTGTTTTCAACAATGGTGTCCTCCTTGGTCGTCTCCCATGTAGTCCACTTTGGCTCAAACAACGACGGATGGTGCGATCTGACACTGATGTTCCTTGAGCATGAAGTTCACCTTGGATCTCTTTAGAAGTCTTTCTGGGCTCTTTTGTTACCATTGGGATTATCCGTCTCTTTGATTTGTCATGAATTTTCCTCGTGCGGCCACGTCCAGTCAGGTTGGCTACAGTCCCATGGATCTTAAATTTCTGAATAATATGTGCAACTGTAGTCACAGGAACATCTAGCTGCTTGGAAATGGTCTTATAGCCTTTACCTTTAACATGCTTGTCTATAATTTTCTTTCGAATCTCTTGAAACAACTCTTTCCTTCACTTCCTCTGGTCCATGTTGAGTGTGGTACATACCATGTCACCAAACAACACAGTGCCGACCTGGAGCCCTATATATAGGCCCACTGACTGATTACAAGATTGTAGACACCTGTGATGCTAATTAGTGGACACACCTTGAATTAACATGTCCCTTTGGTCACATTATTTTCAGTATCTAGGGGTACCATCATTTTTGTCCAGGCCTGTTCCATGAGTTTCTTTTTTTTAAATAATTCTGTTGAAGCATGGTTGAAAAGAAATGTCTGACTTTCATTGGTTAACATTCATAGAATTTTTTTTTATTATTACTTTTGTCAGATTAAATATATTTATATGACCATTGTGAGTTTTTCTTTCATTGACCGAAGGGTACCAACAATTTTGTCCACGTGTGTAGGTATATGTGATAAACACGTGCATTTTTAGCTGTTGGCAGCAATTAACAACTTCTGCACCAATGAACATGACGCACCTTCTGTTTAAAGCACTCCGTCTTTATAACCTGGTGCAAGAGGTGATGCATCCCCACGCCAATGTCTTCCTTTTTCAATACATTTTTACATATCAATTTAACATATGCAGCCACAACATGTACTATACATACCTCTACAGTAACTATATATATTTTTAAAAACAGCATCACGATAGTAGATATAGAGAGCTGATTAATAAAACTTTATTAATCCTGGAGGAAATTGTGCCAGACACTGGTCCTAGGATAAAGAGTAAAAAAAAATACAATAAAAAACAGTAATATTCACTCTGCTCACTCATTCATCATTTACACTGCTTGATTCTGGATACAGCATCATGGGGACCTGAAGCCTTTCCAATGAGGGCTACACCCTGGATGCGGTCGGTGCCAATCCATCACAGGGCACACACATACACACACACTCTCACACTCTGTGGGAAAGTTTTTTGGAGAAATCCAATTAGCCTTATCTGCATGTCTTTGCACCGTGGCGCACTCGAAGGAAACCCACCAAGCACAGGGGAACATGAAATCTCCATGAAGGAAACACAGAGGCAGGAATCGGATCCGGTGCTTCTCGGTGGCATCAGTCAACGGCTGAATGTGCTCTGGTAGGACATGCAGCGGATGGGACGTATTCTTCAGAATCCTGAGACGTTTCTTCAGAGAAATTTTTCCTCCACTAGAGACTCGAGCTCGGCTCCAATGCCAGCTTCCCTAATAAGTTTGTTGAGTGTTTTGGCATCGCCTGTCTTTACTCTGCTACGCCAACACACTACAGTGTAGAAGATGGCACTGCTAACCACTGAGTCATGAAACATCAGCAGCATGGTTCTACAGACACTAAAACAAATATAGTCAGCTCTGACCTTTTATCCCGCCCATCAGTGTTTTTAGCCCAGACTATCTGTCTTACTGTCTACCGTATGAGAACACTTCAGTTCAATAGAAGGAGTCTCCAATTTCAGCCGAACGTAAAGCAATGCCACATGACGAGCCGTCTCTGCTGCCAGGCTTCAGTCGGTAACACAGCACTGTTCAGGAGAACGCCATCGTGACTCAGATGAAATTGAATTATAGTCATATGATTTTCATATTGGCACCACAGACTTTCTTCTGCTTCGGTTTCTGAAATTAGAAGTGCGATTACTAACACGTTTTTTTTTTTTTATTATGCACATTTCATCGCCCTCGTCTTAATTTGGCAGACTTGCTGTTACAAAACCAGCGAGCACCAGACAGGAAATGTTGATATTACATACTACTTTTAATATCATGACTATCATTTAATATCATCAGGGTTTTTTGTTTGTTTGTTTTACTTATACGAGGGGCGTTCAAGTCAAACCAGGACTTTAGATGACTGACATTTACAGAAGACTTCATGTGTGTACAGTTATCTCCACGTGCCTCCTATGGCCCTGACCCTGATTTCCACATGATTAGGCTAACATTAAAGGAGTTCCTGGGAGGCCAGCGTTTCAGACATGAAAACATGAAGCAGGCAGTCTGACTACAGCTCCGGCCGTGCTGAGAACACTTTCTACTTTGATGTTCTCCAAGCACTAGTGAAACACTGGGAGAAGTGCATTAGTGTAGCGGGGGATTATACAGAGAAATCAAGAGAGTTTTTACTGCCATGTCTCTTTTCTGCTGTTCTGCACAATCCTGGTTGGACTTGAACACCACTTATACTTAAGGGTTTCTGGTTGGTCAACAGTCCTAGCTTGTTAAAACTGTTCCATTTGTAATCTTATCTTAAATTAAAAAAAAAAAAAAAGCATTGTTGAAATGAGCTACATTTAAAATAAATAATAAATAAATAAATAAATAAATAAATAAACACTGCGTTCCACAATGACGTAATCTCCTCCTCAAAGACTGATTAGAGAGGAGACTTCAGTTTGTGTTGTTCTAGTTTGTCTTTCCTAAATATATGATGTGTTAAAATTTCAAAATCACATGAAACCAAATTTGACATGACAAATGGAGCCAACTATTCCGAAATCTAATTTTATGTACCTTCAAATGCGCGATGAATTTAATTGGAAAATGTCAGAATGCATCTATTTATCACTCCTTGGATTGCAGAAAATCCTCCCTGTTTATTTCCATTACTGCATCCATAGTGAAAGAAACTGCTATACAAATTTAGATTTACATTACTAATAATTTAAAAAACCAACAAAAAAAATTATCTAAAAATGTATTACAGCTCTTAATTAATTGATTCCAATATGCTTTATGAATGGACATTTGGAGGTGATTATTATATACTGTTATATAGTGTTAAATAATAATAATAATAATAATAATAATAATAATAATAATAATAATAGTAGTAGTAGTAATTAATGTCTCTACGAGCCAATCGTGCTTCTGTTTCTCTTCCAACTCCAACATGAGGATTCGCAGAGCTGATGTGTGTGTGCATTTACAGATGGATGTTTTAACATCCTAATGTGATTAGCTAATTGCCTACATGGTAATTACCTACCTCTCACACAAACATTTATATTTATGCCTTTGAGTTTTGACTTCTGCTCTCGTGTCTGATGTGGTGTAATCAGACACTTGTCCCTGCCAGGATTCAGCCAGAAAACTAAAAAAAAAAATTTTAAAAACATGTTGAAAATTGGGGTTGATATGACAGACACATGTCTTTTTCTGCTCTCAGGCTGGAAATCTTACAGCTAATCATGGAGCTAAAGATGCACATTTGCATGTGTCCTTATTAAATGGCTTCTTATTTTGATCCCTAGTTGGCAACCAGACCGGGTTTGCCTCGGGAGCTGGTACGCTGCTATGGGCACTGCTGGATTGCAGACTTCATTCATAAAGTCTTTCCATTGCTGTATGATCCATGGCACTGGCCTTGGCATCAGGGAGGCACTGTTTTTGCTTGGACAACATGTTCTTTGGCGCAGATCTTTGTACCTTCAGCCCATTGGACATCAATGCCAGAATAGTTAATATGATATCCAGGTGGTGTTTATTTGGCAGAAATGTGCAAACCACATCTCAACTGTGTCAAATTGTCTCATTAAAAAGTCAGTAACAAATATAAACACCCAAGATGTGATGCAAGCATTGAATTTGGAAGGCCTTAAGTTTATCTGGGTGTGGTTACCGCATGGTATGCATTTCTGACCCATACAGTATAGGAAGGCTGGTATGACCAATTCTAAGCCCAATCTTGGTCTTAATGGAAATACAGTGGAACCTCGGATTGCGAGTAACTCGATTTACGAGTGTTCCGCAAGACGAGCAAAGATTTTTACTAAATTTTGACTTGAAAAACGAGCATGTCTTGGTTTACGAGTGCCAAGTTTTTTGACACCGACACATACACACACTTTCTCTCCTTTACACCCCCCCTCCCCTCTTCACACAGACACACACACTCTGCTCTTCACAGAGACTCTGCTATGTCGCGATTCTTTTCAAAGGTAAGGTGCTGGTTCATTTGTTTTGTTTTGTTTTTACTTTACAACAGTGATTCCGTTAGTGTGCGCTCACGTGTGTCATTAGAAATATTTCTTTTTTTCTTGTTAAAACAGTGTCTCCATTGTGTGTGTTTGTTGTGAAACTTAAAATGCGAGGTGGAGAGAGGGAGGAAGAGATTTACTGTGTAGACAAGACAAGGAGAGGGAAGGGGCTAATTCCACACACACACACACACACACACACACACACACACAAACATACACACACAAATACACGGCGTCTGCGTGCACAAACAGAAACACTTTATTTTAACTTTTTTTAAGGGTAAAGTGCAGGTTAATTTGTTTTATTTTTACTTTATATATTGTATTAATTATTTTTCTGTATTTATTTTTTTTTGGACTGTGGAATGAATTATTTGAGTTTTCATTATTTCTTATGGGAAGATTTTCGAAGATTTTCCAATGTTCCACTGTACTGACTTTTTCTGCCTGTACCAATTGAGCGATGGGAATGTTACTGTTGCCTTACCAACTCTGCTGTGGACTTCAGTGGTAGAAGCCACTTTCTTCTTCTACACCATGGACCACAAGTATTTAAATTTGTCCACTTCTTTGATTTGGATTCTACCCAGGTGAACACTTGGCATGATTCAAGTTCGTTCAAGTCAATAACATTTGGCATGATCCAAACTTCAGGTCAGGCACAAAGCATGTAGGCAGGAAATTAAGGATACACATACAGCTAGTGGAGCCATTGTATGAAGTTTGGGGCATTGGCCTCGGCTGGTGAATATATGTGGTCAGATGTTGACTTTTAGTGTGTAGTAACACTTCATCCTTTGTTGATAAATAGTCTGACTGCATCCAGTGATTGGGTAGAATAATGGCTGATGCAACAATAAAATTAGCATTCTAGGTTTCATTAAACCTGGCACAATGATGGCTTTTTTTTCAAGCTGATGGAATGCATTCCAGATGCCAGATCAACTGCAGGAACATCTGGAGGAAAGTCACCAGGATGTCTCCTCTGGCATTTAGTTAAGCCATTATTTGTCACATATGCATTCCTGCACAGTGAAATACGTTTTTTTGCATATTCCAGAGTGTTAGGAAGCCATCCCAACTTTGATACAGTGCCCCTGGAGCTTGTTCAAAGTCCTAAACGTGGTGAAACTGGGGCTTGAAACAATTCAATTCAATTTTATTTCTATAGCGCTTTTAACAATGGTCATTGTCTCAAAGCAGCTTCACAGAAATGAAAAGAAAATGAAAAGAAGACTTATGGAAATGTATATATGTGTAAGAAAAATGTGACTAGATAATGAGATTGTCCCTGATGAGCAAGCCAAGGGTGACGGCGACAGTGGCAAGGAAAAACTCCCTGAGATGGCAATAGTAAAAAACCTTGAGAGGAACCAGACTCAACAGGGAACCCATCCTCATCTGGGTGATAACAGATAACAGAAATTGTATAACATCATGTGCGTTATGCATAACAGAAGTTATTTAAATTAACACAAAGTCCAGTTCAGCACAGGGATGAGTCAGCAGGTGCAGAGGGCAGATGGGGGTCTGGATCACTGGGAGCTCAGGAGCAGCATGTGTAGATCCAAACCAAAATGAAGAAGAATCCAGCTGGAGCTGGTCCTTCTCTGGATGCCTCTGGGTCAAAGCAGGGTCGGCCTCTGTCTACTGAAGCTGGCACGATCTCCAGATGCCTCGGGATGGGTGGAAAAATAAAGAGCAGGTCAAAAGAATTAGCGTGGTTGCCATTCAGGATAGATGTACTGGAGTATCAGGTAAAGAAATTAATTATGTGTATGCCAGATTAAAGAGATGCGTCTTGAGTCGACTTTTAAATTGGGAAACTGTGTCTGGAAGGCTATTCCAAAGTTTTGGAGCTAAATATGAAAAAGCCCTACCTCCTTTTGTAGATTTTGATATTCTGGGAACTACCAGTAGTCCGGAGTTTTCTGATCTTAAGGAGCGTCCTGGATTGTAATGTATCAGAAGACTGGTTAGGTATGTGGGAGCTAGACCGTTTAGAGCCTTGTACGTAAGTAATGCTATTTTGTAATTAATTCTAAACTGAACGGGTAGCCAGTGCAGGGATGATAATATTGGGGTTATATGATCATATTTTCTGGATCTAGTGAGAACCCTGGCAGCTGCATTTTGGACTAACTGTAGCTTGTTAATTGAGGATGCAGGACAGCCACCCAGTAATGCATTACAGTAGTCCAGTCTGGAGGTCATGAATGCATGAACCAGCTTTTCTGCATCGGATACAGATAAAATGTTCCTAAGCTTGGCAATATTTCTGCATTTTGGACTAACTGTAGCACTGACCTATCAGTAATTCAGAGCCTTACAACAATGAGCTACCACTTCCCCAAAACCTGGCAGTGCAGATTCTTGACCTTCTGATCAGTAACCCAAAGCCTTGGTCCCCTCATGTAGCCTTTCTCTTCTTCATTAATATTTTCCCCTCACCATCATTTGGTTCAACCACTGCGGAATGAATACTGGTGGTGCTGCAGCTGGTCTTTGCAGTTGAACATGGTTGAGTACCTCTTAGCAGTGTTCTTTCCACTGATGTGAGCTTACAAAGGTTCCATCTGTTTTCTTGCTGTTGCTGAGTTGCTTCTTCCACTCAGTGTCTTGAGAGTCTGGTACTCTTGTCTGGATACGGTTTCCTTAAGGTTGACTGCAAAATACCAAAAGCCTTGTGTCACGGTACGCCAGGTCACGCCCACGACTCGAGCCAAACTTTGATCACCTGTGACTCCTTCCACATTCCGTCCCGCAGCTTTGGTTTTGCCTCCTCATTCATCAGCTCAAGCACACCTGCTCCATATTTTCATTTCATCACCTTGCTCTATATAAGTCTTGTTCAAGCAACCACTCATTGCCGAATTATTGCGTGCCCCAAGCTCTGTGTTTTTCTCGCCTAGTATATGTTGCTTGCTTAGAATACTTTTTGACCCATTTTTTGCTCACCTGTTACGTCTCTTTGCCTTACGATTTGGAGTTGTCTGCTACGTTGACTGATAACCTGGTTTTGACCCTTTGTTTGTATTTCTGACTTTGACTCTGCCTTATCCTCCCAGAATTCCTGCAACGCTGATGACAAGTGCACGATTTCAGACCAGCGCCTCAATTCACAACCCCGATCTCCTGACACAGCTGCTCTCTCTCTCAATCTGCGCGCCGGATCCATCACACTACCACGCTCCTTCTGTGCGTTATACATTGCATGCGCGCTGCAGGTCTGATCTCCCCGCACAGCCGCGCTCACTCTGCATCGCCCATCCCTTAACCTACTCTACGGCCACTGCCAAGTTACGCCACTGCCCACCTCAGACAGCACCCCAAGTATTGCTTCTCTGCTTTTGCCTCTCCCTCTTTTCTATCCTTCTCATTTTGTCATTAAAATCAGTTAAACTAAGTCCTATCTGTTGTGTCTGCTTTTGGGTTCCCCAAGCCTGCGCGACATAGTCGGCGCCTCGTGACAGAATAATTCGGCCAACATGGACCCAGCAGACTTAGGACAACTCAGAACCGCCTTGGAGGCACAGGGCAACCTCCTTGGCACACACCAAGGGGAAATTCTTCAGGTCAACCAAAACCTTAAGACTATGGCTGACGCCCTCACTGCCCTAACTTCCCGGATCGAACAGCTTCAGGTCACATCACGCCCAACTCCAGTTCAATCCCCACCTCCTCCTATCCGAGAACCTCGTCTGCCGCCCCCTCAGTCCTACAGTGGAGAACCTGGTACCTGCCGATCTTTCCTCTCTCAATGCTCACTGTCTCTTGAATTGCAAGCCTCAACATTTCCAACCGAACGTTCAAAAATAGCTTACATCATCACTCTTCTCTCTGGAAGAGCACGTGAGTGGGGAACGGCGCTATGGGATGCAGATGATCCATGCTGCACGAACTGTAACGCCTTCACCGGTGAGATGAGAAGAGTCTTTGACCGGTCTTTATCTGGCAGGGAGGCAGCCGGGCAGATGCTGAGGCTCCACCAGGGCACACGTTCAGCCTATGATTATGCCATTGAGTTTCGCACCCTGGCAGCCTCTTGTGGATGGAATGAATGTGCCATGTTTGATGTGTTTTTTAATGGACTGTCCGAGACCGTGAAGGATGAGTTGACTTCTCGAGAGCTTCCTTCAGACCTAAATGGCCTCATGGATCTTGCAGGTCGTATTGACGCACGCCTCCGGCTCAGATGCCAAGAAGGCACCCAATCCCTAGTAAAGACGAGACCAGCCACTCCTCCACAGAATATCAATCCCCCTGCCGAGCCCATGCAGGTTGACCGGACCAGAATCTCTCCCGAGGAACGTCAACGTCGTCGGGACAAGGAGGCCTGCTTCTACTGTGGACAGATAGGCCATTTCCGTCTTCAGTGCCCGTTAAAACAAAAGGCCCTCCAATGAAACTGGGAGTCCTGGAGGGCCTATCTCACCGAAACCTCTCAGGCCAACGTCCATGTTTACCTGTCATGATCATTTATAATAACAATGCCCAACCACTCAAGGCACTTATCGATTCTGGATCTGACCAAAACCTTATCTGCGCCGCTACAGCTAAGGAATTAAGAATCCCTTTTCTGCCCTTAGACACCTCCCTGTGTGTGCAGGCCCTTGACGGAAGTTCACTACCACCCATCACCCACCGCATACCCCCAGTCACCCTGAGGATCTCAGGCAACCATGTTGAGACTATCTCTTTCTTCATCATGGAGGGCTCGCATGCCCCTATTGTCCTTGGGGCTCCTTGGCTGGTCAGGCATAACCCTAACATTGACTGGGCCAAGAACATTATCCTCGATTGGAGCCCTGCCTGTCTGTCTTCATGCCTCCACGCTGCTAGAGCCCACTCGTCACACCCTGTTATTGAGGAGGAGTTCCCAGATCTTTCCAGCGTTCCACCTATCTACAGTGACCTCCGGCAAGTCTTCAGCAAGACACGTGCTCTCTCTCTGCCACCCCACAGACCCTACGACTGCTCCATCGACCTCCTCCCAGGTACAGCCCCCCCAAGGGGACGCTTGTACTCTCTTTCCATCCCTGAGAGGGAGGCTATGGATAAGTACATCACGGAATCTCTGGCAGCAGGGATCATCCGACCTTCCTCCTCGCCGGCTGGAGCCGGTTTCTTTTTTGTGGACAAGAAGGACAAGTCTCTTCGCCCCTGCATTGACTACCGTGGACTGAACGCCATCACGATCAAGAACCGCTATCCCCTTCCCCTCATGTCGACTGCCTTTGAACTTTTGCAAGGAGCATGTATATTTACTAAACTGGACTTGCGGAATGCGTATCATCTGGTGAGAATAAAGGAGGGGGATGAATGGAAGACTGCATTCAACACCCCCACAGGCCACTACGAGTACCTAGTGGTACCCTTCGGGCTAACTAATGCCCCTGCTGTTTTTCAAGCTCTAGTCAATGACGTCCTGAGAGACTTCCTAAATATCTCTGTCTTTGTTTATCTGGACGATATTTTAATATTTTCTCGTTCTTTGGAGGAGCACCAGCTGCATGTCCGACAGGTCTTGCAAAGGCTTCTTGAAAATAAACTTTATGTCAAAGCGGAGAAATGTGAATTCCACCGAGACTCTGTATCCTTCCTTGGTTTCATCATCTCCCCTTCTAGCCTGCAGATGGAGCCATCCAAGTTAACGGCTGTCACTGACTGGCCCACTCCCACTTCAAGGCGAGACCTTCAACAGTTCCTGGGGTTTGCAAACTTTTACAGACGCTTTATCAGGAATTACAGTTCAGTGGCAGCTCCCCTTACCGCTCTAACCTCCACAAAGGCCCCCTTCCTCTGGAACAAACAGGCGGAGGATGCATTCTCTGACCTCAAGCGCAGATTCACTTCCGCACCTATCCTAACCATCCCAGATCCTTCTCTTCAGTTTATTGTGGAGGCGGACGCCTCTGAGTCAGGGGTCGGGGCGGTTTTATCACAAAGGTCACCCAAGGATAATAAATTGCACCCATGCTCTTTCTTCTCCCGTCGCCTCACTCCTTCAGAGAGAAATTATGACATAGGGGATCGGGAGTTGTTAGCGGTAAAACTTGCCCTCGAGGAGTGGAGACACTGGCTGGAGGGGACCGTCTCCCCATTCTTAGTCTGGACGGATCATAAGAATCTTGAGTACCTCAGATCAGCCAAGAGACTCAATGCTCGTCAGGCCAGATGGACGCTCTTCTTTTCACGCTTTAACTTCACGCTTTCGTATCGCCCTGGCTCCAGAAACGTCAAACCCGACGCCCTGTCTCGACAGTTCTCCACAACCCAGGAACCGTCCCCAACTGAACCAATCCTTCCTGCTCATTGCATTGTGGCAGCTGCTCTGCTGGATATTGAAACACAGGTTAAGAGAGCACTTGATCAGGAACCAGGCCCCAGCAACGTTCCCCCTGGTCTGCTTTTCGTCCCGGCCTCTGTCCGATCTCAAGTACTGGAATGGGGACATAGCTCTCAAGTTGCCTGCCATCCTGGTGGAACCCGCACCCTGGCCCTTCTCCAGCGACGATTCTGGTGGCCCTCCATGAGGGATGACGTCTTGGGGTTTGTGGCGGCCTGTGATGTCTGTGTTAGAAGTAAATCAAGCAATAAGCCCCCTGCTGGTCTTTTGAGGCCTCTCCCAGTTCCTAGTCGCCCTTGGTCACATATTTCCCTGGACTTCGTCACCGGCCTCCCAGACTCTAACGGCAACACCTGCATTCTAACCATAGTGGATCGCTTCTCTAAATCTGCCCATTTTGTTCCTTTGCCAAAGCTTCCATCAGCCAAAGAAACCGCCGAATTAATGATTCACCATGTCTTCCGTCTGCACGGTCTCCCCTCCGACATTGTCTCAGACCGCGGACCTCAGTTCTCTGCACAGTTTTGGAAGGCATTTTGCAGGCTAATCGGCGCGACACCCAGCCTTTCATCGGGCTATCATCCCCAGTCTAACGGGCAGACTGAGAGACATAATCAGGAGCTAGAAACAGCCCTAAGATGCATGGCATCACGAGACTCGAACACTTGGAGCAGGAACCTCCCCTGGATAGAGTATGCGCACAACTCTTTGCCAACTTCCTCAACAGGTCTTTCTCCCTTCCAATGCTGCTTGGGCTATCAACCACCCTTGTTCCCATCCCAAGAACAGGAGGTAATGGTACCTTCAGCTCAGTCCTTCATACACCGTTGCAAGAGGGTTTGGACCCAGGCCAGGAACCGCCTCCTACACACTGTCAGCATTTTCAAACGACAAGCAGACCGCCATCGCTCGGCAGCGCCCAGGTACAGAGTGGGTCAAAGGGTGATGCTCTCCACCCGGAACATCCCCATCAAAACGACCTCACCCAAATTGTCACCTAGATTTGTTGGTCCCTTTACAATTACCAAGGTAATTAATCCTGTTTCTGTCAGGCTTTCCCTACCCCTCTCTATGCGCCGCATCAACCCAACTTTTCACGTCTCTCAGCTCAGACGTCTGGTACACAGCCCATTATCCCCACCACCCCGTCCTCCGCCTCCACCCCCTCGACTCATCGACGGGGGTGAAGTTTTTACAGTGCACAGACTGCTAAGAGCTCGACGCAGAGGGCGAGGCTTACAGTACCTTGTTGATTGGGAGGGATATGGCCCAGAAGAGAGAAGTTGGGTCCCCGCCAGGTTCATTGTCGACCCAACCCTTATCTCCGACTTCCACCGACAACACCCTCAAGCACCAGCTAGGACGCCCGGTGGCGCCCATAGGAGGGGGGGTACTGTCACGGTACGCCAGGTCACGCCCACGACTCGAGCCAAACTTTGATCACCTGTGACTCCTCTCCACATTCCGTCCCGCAGCTTTGGTTTTGCCTCCTCATTCATCAGCTCAAGCACACCTGCTCCATATTTTCATTTCATCACCTTGCTCTATATAAGTCTTGTTCAAGCAACCACTCATTGCCGAATTATTGCGTGCCCCAAGCTCTGTGTTTTTCTCGCCTAGTATATGTTGCTTGCTTAGAATACTTTTTGACCCATTTTTTGCTCACCTGTTACGTCTCTTTGCCTTACGATTTGGAGTTGTCTGCTACGTTGACTGATAACCTGGTTTTGACCCTTTGTTTGTATTTCTGACTTTGACTCTGCCTTATCCTCCCAGAATTCCTGCAACGCTGATGACAAGTGCACGATTTCAGACCAGCGCCTCAATTCACAACCCCGATCTCCTGACACAGCTGCTCTCTCTCTCAATCTGCGCGCCGGAACCATCACACTACCACGCTCCTTCTGTGCGTTATACATTGCATGCGCGCTGCAGGTCTGATCTCCCCGCACAGCCGCGCTCACTCTGCATCGCCCATCCCTTAACCTACTCTACGGCCACTCCCAAGTTACGCCACTGCCCGCCTCAGACAGCACCCCAAGTATTGCTTCTCTGCTTTTGCCTCTCCCTCTTTTCTATCCTTCTCATTTTGTCATTAAAATCAGTTAAACTAAGTCCTATCTGTTGTGTCTGCTTTTGGGTTCCCCAAGCCTGCGCGACATAGTCGGCGCCTCGTGACACCTTGATTCTCTTTTGTAGCACAAAAAGAAATGCTAAAAATGCTCTGGGTTTTATTTATTTATTTATTTATTTATTTATTCATTCATTCATTCATTCATTCATTCATTCGCTTATTTAATTATTGATTAACTTAGATGTTGGTTACGTTGATTAGAAATTCTGCTCTAAATTTGAATATGTCAAGAGATTAATATTTATCTCAACGTACCTAGTTTAATTTGTAGCTTGTATTGGATGTGTATTAAAAGGTGAGGTAATATCATCATCTAACTAATGAAATAAAAGCTCTTTCCAGAGGACAAAATATGTGCCTGGTTGATATCTCGAGTGCAGCAGGCGAAATGATTTATCACAGAGTAACAAGGTATAATTACAACATAAGTATAAGTTATTCCACCACAAAGCCTCTACAGTATACCAAGTGCAGTGTGTTACATTCAGGGCTGCCCCTTTTTACGTACTTGCACAGCCAAATGACTGACACAAAAAGACTGAGGGTGTCACGGATTCCTTTTTTTTTTTTTAAATGGTGGCTTTCTTGTGATCATTGTCATGGCAACCAGTACCAGATAGTTTGATGTACATGTATAAAATGCAGCTATATGCAGCCATATTTAAAAAACAAACAAACAAACAAACAAACAAATAAATAAATAAATAAATAAGCAGGACATTATTTGTCTTGGGACAAGGGACGGATAAGGGGGACAGTTCTGTGTAAACCTGGGCCAAATGTTAATGAAAATGGTTAGCAACACCAAATTAGCAGCTGTAACTATATTACTACAGTACATAACAACAAGTTACACGTTATATATATCAGAATATCACAAATGTGCATCGTCATCATCGTCTATGCTGTTTTATCCGGGGATCCCAGGAGACTCAGGGTACAAGGTAGGGTACACACTGGACTGGCCAATCTATCACGGGGCACACACACACACACATACACTCACACACTCATTCACACACTAGAGGCAATTTGGAAACGCTAATTAGCACTAATATACATGTCTTTGGAATGTGGGAGGAAACACGCCAAGCACAGGGAGAGCATGCAAACTCCGCGCACACAGACCCCGAGGTGAGAATCGAACCTTTCAAGTGTGGTAATTAATAGAAAGCTTCAAAACAGTAATGGAGTAGTGTCATGTTTAAAAAGCTATATGACGTTACAAATATGAATCAAATGTATATATTAGATCTTTATGTAGAAACAACTCAAAACATGTATAATGTTATGCAGCAAACATAAAAAAAAAATAGTTGATTTGTTTTGTGGTTCGCTTAAAGCAAGATGTAAAAACCAAAAAACACAAATTTACAATATTCACACACACACACACACACACACACACACACACACACTCACAGAGACTCACAGTCAAACACACTCTCAACATTTGCAAAAGCATTTTATTTAATTATTTATTTTATTTTTTTTAAAATACATTTTAAGAAAGCAACATACAGTAGTTTGCTTTCCTGTACTTTAAAAGGTGCCCGAAATAAACAGCTGCACTTATCATCATGTGATGTGCTGTGACAGATGTGCACGCATTTACATGACAGATTGCTAAAACCTTTTTTCTGATACCAATCACAATTTTAATGAAAAAAAAAAAAGGGTATTACTCTCTGTCTCTGTCGTTCTCTCGCAGTGCCAGCTTCATCAAAGGAAACGCCTGCCAGGAGAATGTCATAAATAAAATCACTGGAAATCGTCTTCATGAAGGCAGCCAACACATTTAGACAAGTTACATCACTAAAGTTTAATATTAAAGTTAAATTCAGACATCGTAACTGTTCAGTTTTGTTTTGTACTTTGGAAAACTGCACTGCCGGTCGACGTTGTAGTTTTTTTTTTGTTCTTCTTCTTCTTCTTCTCCACAATTTGGAATTCAACTGAAGATTGGATATACAGTACCTTAATCGAAAATCAATGCTAAGCATTGTGAAATGACTATTTTAATGAAACAATCAGGATCTAATCACTTTTATTCGCTAGCAAGGATTTGGATATTGTTAGTCAAACTGACTATTCTGCCCTACGCAGATTCTTAGGATTTTGTCTTCTTACCTTTTTCCGTAAATGCTGTTAAATTTCCAACTGCGGTGGTGGAGGCTCAGGGTGTTAAGGCTCTGAGTTGCTGATCAGAAGGTTGGCGGTTCGAGCCCCAGCTCCGCCAGGTTGCCACTGTTGGCCCTTGAGCAAGACCCGCAACGCTGTCCAGGTTTATCATTCCTTATATGGTACAGTATGACTTCCTGGATCTCACGGCTAGACTGGTGTTCAGGCAACACCCTCTCTTTCTTTGTTCTCCCTGGAATATATTCATTACTTATTGTTGTTTATGCAACAGATGGTTTAAATATTCTGGCTATGCTGTTAATAAACCAGAGAGAACATTCAGACAGCGTTCAGGTGCGGCGGACACCTCAAACAATTCTTCTCTCACTTTAAAGAAAAAGAAACATCATTCATTTTTCTTTGGCTGTTTTCCAGACATCGGCTATACACCTTACAGGTTTAGTAAAGGAATGCATGCTGGGTGAAGACAGGTTTTTGTATTGCTCATTTTGCTTTTAGGCAACACAGAAGCATTTCTCACACAGAAGCAGCCTGGTGTGCTTGAGCGCCAACTGTGGATAAAAGTATTTGTTAAAAATCATGAATGTAAATGCAGATGTTTGCACCGAACTCAGGTGATCCAAGTTTATATATATATATATATATATATATATATATATATATATATATATATATATATATATATATATTAATTTATATATACAGTACATTTTCCTTCCACTTTTTCCACAATTATGTGCCACTTTGTGTTGTCTATCACATAAAATCTCAATATAAAATATTTACTTTGCACAAACATGTCTCCTTACATTCTTTGAACTTATTCCTGTTATTTATTAATTTTTTTATTCTGTAAAGTTGCATTGCAACAGTGACTATTGTTAAAAGCTCTGTACAAATAAAATTTAATTGAACATACTGTATAACGTATTACATTATAAAACTTGTGTGTATATATATATATATATATATATATATATATATATATATATATATATATATATATAAGTTCACTAATACAGTAAGACCTATGTCAAAACTAAGTTCTGTTACTTCCACTATAATGAAATGAATAAAAATAATCATACTCTTGAAGGAATTCAAGTATCACGACTGTATGTGAAGGTCATTAGTGTATTATGTTAAAGTTCCCAAAATTCAGCCAACTTCAGGAGCACTGCTTTATATCTGTCTCCTGACGGTTTCACAAGGAAAATCACTAGATTATTTTTTTTATCCCTGCATTAATCCTTCATCTATAACCCTCGGAGTTACCCTCACTTAGGGTTTTCTTAATCTTCCCGAATGACCAGTTAAGCTGACTATTACACAGCTTCATATGTTCTCTCCAGTCTATGGTAGGAAATATTTTCTCTGATGCGTTCCGATGTGCCAAGTGCACTAATTTGCTATTCAACCGCAGTGCAGAACCCAGTAGAAATCGCCCAGACTAAAGCGGATGAAAGCATATTTTTACTCGAGTGACAAAAATGTTCACACTGAAATGACTCGCGCGTAAAGTTCTGAGAGTTCGACTGAGTTAATGAGGTTCGCTCCCTGTGAACGACGTTCAGGAGCATCTCGACTCTCAAGGCTGAATGAAAAAACTTTCCCTTTTTTGAATCCTTCAGAGCACTAAACATGACCTTACAACTGAGGTCAGAGGAGGAGAGCCAAAGTGGGTCAAGCTGTCTGGGGTTATCCTGATAATCAGTCTTTATAAGCGTGATGAGGAGAAAAGCATCACAGGATGTCTGACCCTGATGATACAGGAGACCACATCGGGTTGCGTTCCTGTCAGCTAGGAACATGAATCTGAGGCTACAGAGGTCACACACTAAAGGGCGAGTGCAAATGTTCAACCGTATCACTTCATATCCAGTTCTGATCAGATCTTCCCAGACAGACTTTGAGCCAAAACGCTGACCTATTGATTGATGTTCTGATTTCCAAACGGAGGCAAGGAACATGTTTTTTTTTTTTTTTTTTTTTTTTTTTAGATGACATCCAGAGTTCATCCTGTCTCACTGACAGTTCATTGTGAATAATTAAAGTTAAAAGGAGAGGTTCATAAACTTGCCTTCTGCATCAGTTCACACAAACTGCAATGCTGACAGTTTTCTCTCTGGGAAAATATTCACCCAACTACTGCTCACACACACACACACACACACACACACACACACACACACACACACACACGGCTGTGCTCAGCTTTTTGTTGTACAGTATACTGTATACGCAATCTAAATTATAACCAGACTTAATTAAAATAAGCTATTAAAAAGGATTAATTAATTAGATATACTGTACATACACAAATCTTAATCACTGCTATTTACTATAAATATGTCTACACATGCAGCAACTGTTCATTTAGAAAATACTTAGAAAACTAATCAGCAGAAAGCTTTTATTATTGCTATTATTCATATTTTATATAAATTAGGTCACTGCTGTTTTGAAAGCAGACATTAAATTCATTTCAATTTAATTGTGTGGCACAGTGGCCTCGCACCTCTATATTTGAGTCCTGCGTCCGGGCCTGTGTGTGTGTGTGTGTGTGTGTGTGTGTGTGTGTGTGTGTGTGTGTGTGTTCTCCCCGTGCTTGGAGAGTTTCCTCCGGGTACTCCGGTTTCCTCCCGCATGCAGAGTAAACCAGCTGGCATTTCCAAATTGCTGGTAGTGTGTGATAGTGTGCAATAGTGTGTGTGCGCTTGTGTGCCATGTAATGCCTTGGCACCCCAGGCTGTACTCCGCCTCATGCCCCAAGTCACCTTTCATAGGCTCCTGGTCTCCCGTGACACTGTACCCAGAATCAGCAAATTATTTTAAATACCACTACCTCCTGGTTCTGTAACATTAGTTTCTAATATAAAAATGTTTAGCAGAGGCCAATTAATTGTTTATTCAGTGTTGCCGTCTCATTCTCCCTGAATCTCTCAATTAATTGGCTGTAAAATCTGAGCTCCAAGAGCGAAAAGTCTTGAAATATGTATCACAAGTAAAAATAAATAAATAAATAAATAATTATAATCTTGAAAATATTTTCTACTCTGATTTTCTACAAATTTGATCCATTTTTCACAGTCGAGCTTCAGCTTCTGGAGATCTGCACACATTTCTAAAGTTAAAAGCCAAAGCATTAACTTATATATATACAGTACAGACCAAACGTTTGGACACACCTTCTCATTCAGCGAGTTTTCTTTATTGTGTTCTTTATTGTGTTCTTTAGCCCAGACGCGTCTCTTCTGCTTGTTGCCTGTCCTTAGCAGTGGTTTCCTAGCAGATATTCTAGCATGAAGGCCTGATTCACACAGTCTCCTCTTAACAGTTGTTCTAGAGATGTGTCTGCTGCTAGAACTCTGTGTGGCAGTGACCTGCTCTCTGATCTGAGCTGCTGTTAACCTGCCATTTCTGAGGCTGGTTTCTCGGATGAACTTCTCCTCCGCAGCAGAGGCGACTCTCGGTCTTCCTTTCCTGGGGCGGTCCGCATGTCAGCCAGTTTCTTTGTAGCGCTTGATGGTTTTTGTGACTGCACTTGGGGACACTTTCAAAGTTTTCCCAGTTTTTCCGACTGACTGACCTTCATTTCTTAAAGTAATGACGGCCCCTCGTTTTTCTTTACTTAGCTGCTTTTTTCTTGCCATAATACAAATTCAACCTCTTTGAATGAGAAGGTGTGTCCAAACTTTTGGTCTGTACTGTATCTGTTTCTGTATATTCTTGCCAATATCACTCAATCCCACTTCCTGGACACACCCTGCTAATCTTTTGGTCACTTGCAGGCCGCCCTGTCACTGTCTCCCTGACCACCTGGTTTCTGTTTGGCTAGTCTTTTTATATACTTCCAGAATCGACTCTGTTTATGAGGGCTAATGTTAAAGAGCACAAAATGTCAGACTTGTGCTGTGACCAAAAAATGCATAATTTCTGAATCCCTAGAGCTTCACTGAGCGTATCGAGGTTTGCATCATTTTCAGTCTACATTACTACGAATGGCATTTAAAACCAACCAACGTGACTGAAGTTAACATTTCAGTGTGACGTTCAGCAACTTGGACGCGGGACCAGCCGTGGCCTCTGCATCTCTCCTTACGAAATCTCATTACCTGTGAAAATGATCTGAGAGATACACACAGAGGATTTTTTTAAAAAGCCTCAAAAAGATGAAAGCTTTGTTTTCAAGTGCTATGATGGAGCCCTTTAGGCTTGTTACTAAAATGACGGTGTGTATGTGAGTGAACCAATCCTATTTAACTGGAGAAGATCCTCGGCAAAGTACACAGTGTTATCTGAAAGATGTCGGACTTCAAGTGTTGGATTACTGCTGCTTGTGGAAGAGCTTCTTGTCCTGTGTGTGTTTTTTCCCCGCAGATGCATTAGAAGCCGCAGTCGACAAATAGTTGACACAGATTTAAACACAAATTGCTCAATAGCCACTTGAAATCACAATACGTTAATGGTGTTTTTTTTGTTTTTTTTTACGTTGCCATGTTTGTTAATATCCTACAAGTGATGCTAATTGAGTGACAAGATTCAGGGTCTCTTTTTGACTCTGACTCATGATAATGCAGAATGCACTGGAACTTTGCTATAGTTATATATAGTTAGATATACAGTGACCAAAATAACGAACACTGTAGTGCAGGAGGTCCTGTGTTCGGTCCTCAGCTTGAGGTTTGATAATCATCTTTTGATTTTACCAAGAAACCACAAAAGTGACATTACGTTTACATCATTCGGCAGATGCCATTGTCCAGGCTGACATTAAAGTTAATTATACATAAAATTAAGGTTTTACTCAAGGGCTCAACAGTGGCGACTTGAAGGTGCTGGGGCTTGAACCTATGACCTTCCGACCACTGGTTGGTACCCTGTGATGAGTTGGCATGCCATCCTGTCTTGTGCCCTATGTTTCCCCTTAGGATAGCTGGTATAGACATTAAATGGATGGATTATGTACATATAGTACAGAACAAAAGTTTGGACACACCTTCTCATTCAAAGAGGTTGAAATTGTATTATGGGAAGAAAAAAGCAGCTAAGTGAAGAAAAAAACGAGCGGCCATCATTACTTTAAGAAATGAAGGTCAGTCAGTCCGAAAAAATTGGGAAAAAAATTGAAAGTGTCTCCAAGTGCAGTCACAAAAACCATCAAGCGCTACAAAGAAACTGGCTGACATGCGGACCGCCCCAGGAAAGGAAGACCGAGAGTCGCCTCTGCTGCGGAGGATAAGTTCATCCGAGAAACCAGCCTCAGAAATCGCAGGTTAACAGCAGCTCAGATCAGAGAGCAGGTCACTGCCACACAGAGTTCTAGCAGCAGACACATCTCTAGAACAACTGTTAAGAGGAGACTGTGTGAATCAGGCCTTCATGCTAGAAGATCTGCTAGGAAACCACTGCTAAGGACAGGCAACAAGCAGAAGAGACGCGTTTGGGCTAAAGAACACAATAAAGAACACAATAAAGAAAACTCTTTGAATGAGAAGGTGTGTCCAAACTTTTGGTCTGTACTGTACGTCTTAGCGTCAGTAACAATGAAAACCTGGCCACAAAATGGTCTTGTCAAGGGGTGGCTAGTAAACGAGATGGTCAGGGGATGACAACAAAATCGGAGCAGCATGTCAGAAAGTAGCCATGTGGTGGTCAAAGGAAGGTCAGGATGTGGGGTCGACAGGGAATAGTCAGGGAATGGAGTGGTTGAAAGGCAGAAACATGAAATTGGGTGATCAAAGACAAGCCAGGAACCTGGAGGAGACTGGGGTGGTGCCAGGGTGGCCAAGAAATTCAATTTCAATTCAATTCAATTTTATTTCTATAGCGCTTTTAACAATGGTCATTGTCTCAAAGCAGCTTCACAGAAATGAAAAGAAGACTTATGGAAATGTATATATGTGTAAGAAAAATGTGACTAGATAATGAGATTGTCCCTGATGAGCAAGCCAAGGGTGACGGCGACAGTGGCAAGGAAAAACTCCCTGTGATGGCAACAGGAAGAAACCTTGAGAGGAACCAGACTCAACAGGGAACCCATCCTCATCTGGGTGATGACAGATAACATAAATTGTATAACATCATGTGTGTTATGCAGATGAAAGTTCCATAAACAGAAGTTAATTTAAATTAACACAAAGTCCAGTTCAGCACAGGGATGAGTCAGCAGGTGCAGAGGGCAGATGGGGGTCTGGATCACTGGGAGCTCAGGAGCAGCATGTGTAGATCCAAACCAACATGAAGAAGAATCCAGCTGGAGCTGGTCCTTCTCTGGATGCCTCTGGGTCAAAGCAGGGTCGGCCTCTGTCTATTGAAGCTGGCACAATCTCCAGATGCCTCAGGATGGGTGGAAAAATAAAGAGCAGGTGAAAAGAATTAGCGTGGTTGCCATTCAGGATAGATGTACTGGAGTATCAGGTAAAGAAATTAATTATGTGTATGCCAGATTAAAGAGATGCGTCTTGAGTCTACTAAAATGAGGTAATCAGAGGGATGTTAGGAATTTGGCTGGTCAGTGTGTGATGAGGAACCTGGAATAATCAGAGGGTGGAGAGGAAATCAGGTGATCAACACCTAGACCAGAAATTGGCGTGGCTAATGGATGGCCAGGAAATAGATTGATCACAGCTGAACAGTAAATGGTCAAGTGGTGTATAACTAACATAGTGGCCTGGAAAGGGTGAAATACGGGGTTGGATCAAGGTTTGTTTTCAAGGACTTTTGATTAGGGATAGGCTCCAGCCTCCGTTGACCCTGTACAGGATAAGTTGTATAAACAGTGAGTGAATATAAAAACTGTGCACAGTGACAAGTTATTGATACGTTTTCAAGGACCAGGTGTTCAACTGCATGTTCACAGGAGCGACTGAAGTGGACCCTGAACCACCTTGGCCAGGATCGTCATTCACGGACATACCTTCTCTAAAACTCTCTTTGCACCATTCAAATGTTTTCTGCGGCTAAGAACCTGATCGCCGTACTGTACTTGAAACCTTCTGTAAATGTTCATCGGTTTTACACCTTTCTTCACAAGCCCCGGTTTGATACTATGAACTCATAGTATTTGTAATCCAGTTGATTGTTCCTGTCAGCTGATTTTAAAGCTGCACTTCATATTCACTGATGACTCAGTAGATGTAGTAGTTTTATCATGGGGTTTGTGACATGAGCTGCTAACAGATGGTGTGAATCATAAAAGGGACAGTGGTGTGATCTGGCACAGTGCAGCAGGACACAGGAGGGTCATGTCCTACAGAAAGTGCACACACACATACACACACACACACACACGTGTGAATGCTTGCACACACAGCCAAAGCTCAGGAGATTGCTTACTGGACCTTACAGGACCTGCCACTTCTGTTTGCTCTGGGTGTGTATTTGTGTAAATCTGTTTAAAATGTTCGCATGTGGCAATAGTTTAATCCAACCTATCTAGAAAACATACTAAAAACAGAATCTAGTTTCATGAAGATTGGACCAATGCTGTCTCCATTTTAGGGTTTTACCTGCTTTTAAAAGATGACGAACAGTGATGCTGTTACACATACACAGTACCTGAAAAGATCGGCATTTAATGGATTGTGGCCAGTAAGATTCCATCAGTCTGAGAGGAAATATTACAAACTTTATCTGTCGAGGTCCTCTTGATGTAGAGAAAGCAGAGCACACCAGCAGGATCTCCATGCTCATTAACACGGCAAGAACATTAGGTCATTGACGCCTGCGGTGAGTGTTAAGGTCAATCTCCAGGTTGGCCTTGACATTCACACACAATCCTGAGGGATCACACACACAAGCTCAAGCAATCAGAGGTGTGAGATTTAACACTTTTGGAGCAACAGCATGTGCATGACGTCAGATGTACTGGTACCTGCTTTCATTTAAAGAATTTAACCCTTTATTATTTTAAAAAATTTTATTACAGCCGGTAAAATACAGTATAATACCTACTGTAATCATGTTTCGAAAAACTTTCGCGGAAACTGGAAAGCAAAATGTATCTGTATTACAGTCTTTGATGTTGCAATCACATAAACATTTTAACATGCTCTTACAAGAAAGATCCAGTCATGTACAAATGTTAGTACCGCCTGTGTTAATTCTATATATACTTTTGTAAAAACATCATATAAATCATCTGATTGTAGCAGGTTTTAGTATTATGCAAGTAAAACCTAAAAAATAAAAAAAAATAAAAAACATACAGTATGAATTTTTTTACTGTGCCATTATTTATTTAAAAAACAACAACAACAACATGTGGGCAATACTAAGACTACCCCGCTTGCTTTAATAGCATATAGATCCACCTTTAGTGGCAATAACTTGACGTAAGCGTTTCCTGAATGACTTTTTCAGTCTCTCGCACATTGTTGTGGAGGAATTTTGGCCCATTCTTCCTTACAACATTACTCCAGTTCAATGAGGGTTTTGGGGGATTTGCTGATTCACAGCTCTCTGAGGACCCACCACAGCATTTCAACTGGGTTGAGGTCTGGACTTTGCCTAGATCATTCCAAAACCTTGACTTTTTTATTTTTCATCAAGCCTAATGTACTGTGGATTTCCTGGTGTGCTTCAGACCATTGTCCTGTTTCTTTACCCAATTTCAACCAAGCTTTAGCTGTCGGATAGATATGCTGGTATAGAGTGGAGTTCATGGTCGACTGCAAGGTGCCCAGGTCCTGCGGTTACTCAACAAGCCCACAGCAGAACTACTCCATCGCCGGTCCATAGGACATTGTTCCAGTATTCTTGTCCTTTCAGGTGCAGTTCAGATGCAGTTTTGGGAACCCAAGTTGTGCTTCAATGTTCATTTTAGACTGAAGAGGCTTTCTCCTGGCAACCTGTCCAAACAAACTGTACTTGTTCAGTCTTCTTCTAATTGTGCTGTCAGTGACTTTAACCTTTAACATGCTCAGAAAGGCCTGTTGGGTCTGAGATTTACATCTTGTGATTGGCACAAGATTGGCAACTGTCTTGGATGCTCTCCACCTGTAAATAATCGTTGAGTCTGTAGAATGTTGAACTTTGAATTGTTTCGAAATGCTTTCCAGATTGAAGTGCAGCAACAATTGCTTCTCTATGATCATTGTCTTTCCCTCTAGGCATTGTGTTAACACACACTTGAATGCTCCAGACTAACGAACTGCCAAAACATCTGCCTCTTGATAAACAGTTAATCAAGGGCTGATGATTAGTGGCACCTGCTTGCAACTTACCCTCTTAAATCTAGTACATAGTATTGCCCTTTTTTTGGGGGGCTTTATTCTTAGTAAATTTGTAATGGCACAGAGAAAAAGAATAAATGTTGTATTTGTCTGAGGATGTATTTGTCTAATACTAATACTTGCTTCAATTATGTGATTGTTCCAAGGCCAAGTTTGTGGCTTCCCATTCAAGTTGTGTTTCAGGTTTCTTTCTGTTTCTGAATGTGACGTCATTTTGCCAAATTTTAGGGCATGTTTCTATATTTGCCATCAAGATGCAGAATTTTCTGCTGACATTTTGAATTTGCCATCAAGTTTCACAGTTCGCTGTTGTATTTCAGAACGAACTGTCCAGGTTTTGAATTTCCCATAATTTGTTTCAGAATTGGCTGTTTATGATTTTGCTGCTAAATGTTCTTAGTTTGAGGCTAAGTTTCAGAATCTGCTGCGGTGTTTATAAATATTCTGCCATGCTTTTAAATTTGAGATCAAGTTTTAGAATTTTAGTGCAGAATTTTAGTTTTAGTAGAGTTTAGAGTCAAGTTTCAGAAATTGCAGTGGAATTTCTGGAATTTTCTGCTTAATTTAGGAATTTCACATGAAGTTTGAGAATTTATTGTTGTGTTCAAAAATTGCTGCCATGTTTCTGAATTTGACATTAAATTTTACACTTTTCTGTAGATTTTTTTTTTTCTTAGTTTGATGTTAAGTGTTATAATTTGTTGTGGTATTCCATATTGTGCTGTCGAATTTAAGAATTTCACATTCTTTCAGTAGTTGTTGTTGTGTTTCAGTATTGCTGCCATTTTTTAAAATTGTTGTCGAGTCACACAATTTGCCTGTACAGTATATTTCATATTTTGTTGCTGCGCTTTTTAATTTGTTGTTTCTGATTTTGCTGTCATTTAATTTTTTTTATTTGACATCAAGTTTCAGAATTTGCCTCTGAATTTTTGAGTTTGCTGGTAATGTTCTCTATATGCTGTTATGTTTCAGAATTTGCTGCCCAGTTGTTAACTTTGCCATTATATATATATATATATTTTTTTTAGAATATACTACTTTTTGAATTTTGAATTTGCTGCAGATTTTTCTTAGTTTGAGATCAGGTCTTAGAATTTGCTGTTGTTTCTTTCTGATTTTGTTGCCAATCCTGCTTAAAAACATCCTGCTGTAGCCTGAACTCCATCTTGACCTCAACTGGATAAATAATGCAAACAAATGTTATCTCGGCCAATGTTTACTGTACAAACCTTTTGCATTGATAAAATCCAGAGAAGGAGTTTAAAATATCACATCTCACAGCCATGTAGGACCGTAACAGCATTCTACTCGTGCATTTAGGAGCATCACTAGGGACTTCTTCATACAGATGGATGCACTTTTATTCTGACAGGCTGGGACAGCTTAATGGCAGTCGTGCAAGGCACCTACAGAACAGGTGGGGGGGTGTTTGGGGCACCAATTAGCATTCCAGAGAGCTGTGGGGAAGGACGGGGTTAAGTGCGATTTCTGTTTGACGCTGTTCTTTACTTGTGTTTGGAATGAAAGGAAGGCAAAGCAATCAATCAAGATAAATATGAT
Organism: Clarias magur; assembly: GCA_013621035.1. Lineage (NCBI taxonomy): Eukaryota > Metazoa > Chordata > Actinopteri > Siluriformes > Clariidae > Clarias > Clarias magur. The sequence goes on from QNUK01000150.1 coordinate 510,610, forward strand.
TTAAAAGATCAGACCCTCTTCAACTAGAACAGTCATGGAGAAGATGTGTGCTTTGTTATCTGATTAACCTTTGCATAATTCGGTTCCAAATGATCATTTTTCAAACACGACTCCACATCACTCTATGTTCATATTTACAGAAGACATGCCAGGTGTTTATAACTATTTAAATATTCTGGGTTAGGTATGTGCATGTATTACCAGCACTGTGCATTATCATTCAACAGCATACCGTATAACAAAAGTTTTTTTTTTTTTTTTTTTTCACATAGCAAAACATTTTATGTCTAAAAGATTCAATTGCGTTCACAATTGTAAGAGGTTAAAAGGTGTTTCTACAACAGCACTAACCGTAGTCCACATGTCACAGTGAAGTTTGGAGAACAGATGCAGAGAGATTCTGAAAGAAACAAAGAAAAAAGCCACAAGGTGCAAAATACCAACGGAGGACAATAACAGTGAACACTCAATGAATGGAAACACAAATGATTAGAAACAACCTAAGGTGTGTGCTCAAGGGATGCAAAGCAACGTGGTTCAATAATCCAGGAAACTTGTACAGTAACAAAGACCTCTGTAACAACCCGCACAGGGACGTGTATGGGGGCAAGTGAACAGAATGAATAAACAATCAAAAAAATATATTATTGAGCAAAATAGGAGTATAGTTTAGGTTTGTGTTTAATATTTTGGGTCTCTAGTGTTAGTGCTTTGTAATAATAACGTAACTTTATTTTAGTTACTAGATTTAGATATACAAATGGGTCTCCAAGGATACATGTAGAAACAACACAACAGTGATTGTTTTGGCTCTGGTTTTAAAAAGCCGTTTAGAGTTTTTATATCATTTGACCATGTACAAGACGAGCCCCTCCCCTGGCTTGTGGCGCTGCTCTGCTTTTCTCGGGACGGGCGTGGCTCTGCAGTAGCTTATTTACATAGACACCGAAATGGGAAATTTGGGAAAAGGAGTCAAACAGAGGAGGTTTACGGTGCATATATACAGTGCAATGAAAAGTATTTGCCTGAAATTGGATTTTTATTATTTGTTACATATAAAAAACTGAGATCATCAAACAAATTTCAATATTAGCAAAGATAACCCAAGTAAATACAAAATGTATTTTTTTTTTTTAATGATTATTTTATTTATTAAGGGAAAAAGGCTGACTAAACCGACCTGGCCATATGTGAAAAAAAACAACAACAAAAAACAATAATTGCCCACGAAACACAATAACTGCTTGTGCTACCCTTGGCAATGAGTCTTTGGCGTCATTGTGTGCAGGAATGTATTAATTTAGCCACATTTAAGGGTTTAAAAGAAAATTGGATGGTTTTAAAGCACATTGGAGTCCGGAGTCTCCAAGTCCGGGTTTGATTCCAGCCTTGCTGTCTGTGTGTGTCGACTTTGCATGTTCTCCCCGTGCTTAGTGTGTTTCCTCAGCATACTCTGGTTTTCTTTCACAGTTCAAAGACAAATTAATTAGCGTTCCCCAAACTGCCCGTAGTGTGATCCTGCAGTGGTTGTAAAATGGGAATAAATATATTATGGTAATCACAGAGGTTCCTACTGTAGATGGATGAATAAATACATATATTTATATATATATATATATATATATATATATATATATATATATATATATATATATATTGTCTAAGACCTGCGTTAACTTCTTAAAGATGCAGTAAAATATGGGACCTTTAAAACAGACTAATAAAAATAAATAAATAAATAAATAAATAAATAATAATTCTGTGACTTATTCCCTAATTGAGCACATGTTCTCATTAAGTTGCACACACCAGCCACATTGTTGACTTTTTTTTTTTTTTTTTCAGGTTTCATTGCAACATTTACTAACAATTAGGATGGGACTTCATAATGGTTTCCAACCTTTGGGGTCCTCTTGCGCAGGTTTTGTCATTTTCTCCTGCATACGCAGGCTGCTGTTAGCTATGTGCTCATGGTATTAATACAAACAGCTCTTTTGGCAAAGTGCAGGCCAGGGGCTTGTTGTTCAAATTAATCCTCCACATGCTCTGTGTTTTTTTTTTTTCCACTAATCAGTGGCCAGATTAATTAAACGCACATGGTGCATTACTCATAAACATGCTGTCTACACTCTCAGAGGTGACTGCGGGATTCAGCTTGGTCACCGCTGCTTCGGGAGGCTGTGAGTGGAATTAAACTAAGTCCTCTATAGGACATTTTGGTAATGATTTGTTTCCCATAGACCGAGATGTAACTATTGTGATTTTACAAATTCTCTATTTAAAAAAAAAAAACAAACAGATAAGGATTTTATGTTTATGTAACAGCATCACAATAACATGATTATATAAATATATGATATTATATGATATTAAACTTTATACATGTACATGGTATCTCACTGTATTTATTTGCACATTCTATTACTGTTCCTGTATATTCAGGCATTTTCACTTCACCACATATTTAGCTGCTGTGATAACTAATGTTTAGGTGGTATGCTCGAGCGGTGAATGTCATTGCTGCCTTAAAGCTCCAGGGCTCCGGGTTCGATCCGAAGCTTTAATGCCGGTGCAGAGCAGTACCTGTTATCAGCATGCTTATATGGGTTTCCATCAGCTTCCCCAGTTTCCTGTCTTGGCTACAAGCTTTTCACTAGGTGGACCATCAATTCCAGCTTGTCCCTATGTGTGAGCGTATGATGCTTTGTGATAAACTGAGATTCCATTTGCAGTGTATTCCTGCCTCATGCCCAGTGTTTCCATGCTGGTCTCTGAATACTGACCTGATTTTATAAATGTCTTTAGTAATATCAAAATAGCTTAAAGTGAAATATGCTGCCTTTTTGGGGGGGGGGGACTATTGCTGTAATTATAATCAGCTCTACAGGGAGGAGATTCATGCATTTGGGTTAAAAAGACAGCAAAAAAGATTCCATCATCTCTAGCACCTAGAGTTAGGCCCCGTTTATTTGGAGAGTTGAAGACGTGGTGAATGTAATGTTCGTTAATAGGGGGGAAACCACAAGGGGCGTGCATGCTTCAAGCTGTTGGGTTCCTTTATGAAGCTCATCAGAGGAGTTCTGCACATCTGCGTCCATATGCTCCCACCGAACCAAACTCATTAAACTCAATAAACTCAGAACTGGGTGAATAATGAGCTGCTCAGCGCAAGTTCGGCCAAACGAGGAAGCCTACTGCAGCTAGTTCAGGGTCGTCTCTTAATTTAAAACAGAAATGAGTGTTTGCTCTGCTCTAATACACCTGATTTAACTATTAATCAGGTGTGAGTGAGTGGGAAGATAATGCGGTATTTAAAAAAAAATAGCCTGAAGCTTTCTATAGTGATTTTTCTGTAGTGACTACAGAGCCAAAGACATATCCAGTGACATTTTGAGCATGGGTAGTGATTGCCCTTCACCTGATATAAACCTCCGGCTCGCATCACATCTTCTGATTTTACAACGCCAGAAAGCACATTCAGTCATAACTGATCAATATTATTCACACTGACCAATCACTGATCAATATTCATACCAATGACAAATCACTGACCAATATTCTTCAAAATGACCAATCACTGATCAATATTCTTCGCATTGACTAATCACTGATCAGCATTCTTCACAATGACCAATCACTGATAAATATTCTTACCAATGATATCACTGATCAATATTCTTCACATAGACCAATCACTGATCAATATCCTTTACAATGACGAATCGCTGATCAATATTCCTCACATAGACCAATCACTGATCAATATTCCTCATGTAGACCAATCACTGATCAATATTCTTCACATAGACCAATCACTGATCAATATTCTTCCCATAGACCAATTACAGATCAATATTCTTCCCATAGACCAATTACTGATCAATATTCTTCACAATAACCAATCAGTGATCAATATTCTTCACAATGACCAATCAGTGATCAATATTCTTCACAATGACCAATCGCTGATCAATATTCTTCACAATGACCAATCAGTGATCAATATTCTTCACAGTGACCAATCGCTGATCAATATTCTTCACAATGACCAATCGCTGATCAATATTCTTCACAATGACCAATCACTGATCAATATTCCTCATGTAGACCAATCACTGATCAATATTCTTCACAATGACCAATCAGTGATCAATATTCTTCACAATGACCAATCGCTGATCAATATTCTTCACAATGACCAATCGCTGATCAATATTCTTCACAATGACCAATCACTGATCAATATTCCTCATGTAGATCAATCACTGATCAATATTCTTCACAATGACCAATCAGTGATCAATATTCTTCACAATGACCAATCGCTGATCAATATTCTTCACAATGACCAATCGCTGATCAATATTCTTCACAATGACCAATCACTGATCAATATTCCTCATGTAGATCAATCACTGATCAACATTCTTCCCATAGACCAATCACTGATCAATATCCTTTACAATGACCAATCGCTGATCAATATTCCTCACCTAGACCAATTACTGATCAATATTCCTCATGTAGACCAATCACTGATCAATATTCTTCACACTGACCAATCACTGATCAACATTCTACTGATCAATATTCTTTGCATTGACCAATAACTGATCAATATGCTTTGAATTGACCAATCATAGTGGCAGTTTTGCAAATACCCTCTCCCCAGAAATTAGAAATACAAGGATAGAGTGTATATGAAATGTACAGACAGTTAGAGAGGCAGAGCATGGGTAAACATCTTATGGATCACATTAAGAATGAAATAAGTACATATTTAAAGTAAAATATTTGTCATTTTTACAAGTATAATCTGTTTATAATTAGACTTAAATTCTGCACACCATCTGCTATACCACTTCCTGTGAATATGTTGTTACCATAGAAAATATGATGTATTAGAAAGAGTATATCCAGCTTATAGTTGAAAATCTTATTGTCTGGAAAATCCTGTCTATTGGATGATGTAATGAATCATTGGAGCAGTTGGTCTACGTTAAGGTTTGACGAAACTGTGCTGCACGAACACCTGTGCTTTTATTCCACACGGAGCATCCGAAAGGTCCTGCGATTCATTAGTGTAGTGCTGTTCGATGGTTCTTGTATAAGTAATTAAATCTAATGTGATTCTGTATAGTGTCATACGCGCTAGACATTTTTTTTTCTATAAACATCTGCTGTTTTAAATAACAGGGAAATGCTGTGAAGAATAACAATGAGTCCTGACACGAGTGCAAAAACTCATTTTTATTCCGACAGACATATTCAATGTGTTTGAGTTCCCTGAACACTTCAATTCATCTTTAGCCCCGAATATTCTGTTATGAAATGATATTTAAGTGCATAACACTCAGTCTTATGCTATGAATATAATCAAACTAGTTAAATCTTAGGCTCACTTTTTACATTTGCACAAGAATATTTTTGAAATAGACGGAAACTTCCAGCAACGAAATACATTATTTATAGGCCGCTTGTTTTTGAGTTATTGAGGATTGTGATGAATGCACGCTTTTTGTGTAACTCTTATCCTGTCTAGAGTTGTGGGCTTGGAGGCTATTTCAGGGAACTTAGGTCACAAAGCAGGGGACACCCCGGACGCGGTAACAAGCCACTGCAAAACACAGGTACACAGTCACTCATACACTCAATCCGGACTGGGGAAAGGAAACTGGAGTACCCTGAGGAAACCCACTAAAGATGAGAAGAATGTGCAACTCCAATCACACAACAAAATGGAGGGGATTCGAACCCCCACCATGCAGGAAACCTGCCTGCTGAACCAGTGGCTTAGTGGTTGGCACGGTCGCCTTGCACCTCCAGGGTCCGGATTCAATTTCCACCTCGGAGTCTCTGTGTGCATGGAGTTTGCATGTCCTCCCCGTCCTTGGCGGGTTTCCTCCGGGTACTCCGGTTTCCTCCCACGGTCCAAAGACATGCAGAGTAGGTTAACTGGTGTTCCCAAATTGCCCGTAGTGTGTGAATGAGTGTGTGAGTGTGGCTTGCGATGAATTGGCACCCTCTCCATGGTGTACCCCGCCTCGTGCCCCAAGTCACCTGGGACCGGCTCCAGCCCCCGCGTCAATGTATACAGGATAAAGCCGTGTAAAAGATACCACCATATAATCAGTATAATTGCCAGTATTAAATAAATCAATCAATCACGTTGAATTGTGATTTTCACCGCAGTAACAAAATGAAAGCATCACAGACACCCTGGCTACACTTCACAAACCCCACACTCAGAACTACTCATCTAACGAACATAAAAAAAAATCCCATTTATATTATCCAGATGGTGTTCAGGGTCGTTTACATCAGTATCGGCTATACTGATCATCAACCAATGGGGGAAAAAAAAAATAAAAAAAGATCATTTCAAAAAGAAAAGTTACCATGGTAAAGCTGTAAAAACTAAACAGACAGCTCAGGGCAAAGGGTCAGAGCAGGACAGGTGACACTTTTGTTTCGAGATGCGAATTGGATAAAATGCAGAAATTATGAAGGGTAAATCGAAGCTTTTACCGAGATGTCACGAGATTCCAAATCGGCCTTCACAGCTGGAGAGCTTTGAGGAGACCCCGGCTTTCACAGCAGCTAAAACGCCGTTCTGTATTTATCCACATCTCACCGTCTGACTTTATGACAGCTGCTTTAGGTCCCTAAATACCGAGTGTGAAAGCTCGATGTGACATATCCTTACAGTGGAGGGATTAGATCTCGAATTAGACAGCGATTTTGCGAACTGTGTCATTTTTCCGGGTGAATAATCCAATAGGGTCTGTATGCAGATTAAAGTCTACAGAAGGTGTGTCACTGAGCTCGCAGACATGAAAGCAGCTCGGCGTCGGTGCATTGATGTGGGCCACATGACGCCCTCTCCTTGCTTCCAATAAACAAATGAGTCACACATGGGTTCCGGGGAGCAGCATGTCTCTGCCCGTGTGACATTTTTAGATCTGATGTGGATGCTTCGAGAGGAAAAAGAAAGGAAAAAAAAATCATAACTTGTGCAACTAGACAGGATGCAACTGTGTGCCTGGAAGCCATGCGTTTCAGTTAGAAATGCAAGCAGCAGAGAGTGTGCTATTAACAGATCGGTATTTTAATTCAACATGACTTCATAGTCACTTAGCTTAATAAAATAATGAATGACATTCAAAAGTTACGTCAATTTTTATGCAAGTAAAGTTACACGACTTTCAGGCCGAGTAGATGATGCAAACTTTCTAAGCCTGGGGAAACTAGATGCAGACAAAAGAAATGCTCTGTCAGTGAAATAGATTAGAAGAGATCATGAAATAGGTTATCAGACCTTTAATAACAACAGAAAAGCGTATCAGGAAACACGCAAAACGGGGATGTGCAGTTGTTCCTAATAAAATGGCCACTGAGCATGTGAATAAGGAGATTGTATGCGACGTTTGATGCATCACCCAGCCTCAATTTATTATGTATGTATGTATACCAAGGGGGGGGGGGGGGGGGGGAATGAAGGGAACTCTTAGTCCTGGTTTGACTTGAACAACCTTATATGTGTCTATATGGTTCAAGTCAAACCAGGATTAAGTTTTCCCTTAATGTTTTTTTTTTCTGCTTAATTTTTGTGCATCATTCGTTTAATTTGAGTTGCTGATTTTAATGTTCATTATATTCAAAAGACAAACGTCACAACCTCATTCGCTTCCTGATCCATACGCGGTTTAATGAATTTAAAAGTTTCTCACGGGGATTATAGCAAGACAATGCCCGATCCTCAAACCGTTCTATGATTTCAATTGATAAGCCGACAATTCAATATTTGATGCCACATACTGTACACTTACATCTGCTATTACGCAACTGAACTCAATGTAGTAGCCTCTGGGCAGAATGTGACCGACTTTGTTCAGAATCCCACACACACCACTGCTTTTAGATATTACAGAGTTACATGTCAATCCTCTTGTTGTCCTGTTTATTATTGATGGGACCAGCATAGGTGTTAATTGATGTTTATTCAATTAAAAGTGATCGGTTATTAAAAATGACGCTCGATTTTAATTGCTGAAGAAAATGACTAAATAATATTAGCAGCATTTGGCAGACGCCCTTATCCAGAGCAAAGTACATTTTATTTCATTATACATGGGAGCAGTTGAGGGTTAAGTGCCAAATAGGGACAACTCGATGGTTGTGGGGTTTTGAACCTGGAACCTCCTGAAGCGTAGTCCGGTGCCTTAACCAATGAGCTACTGAGTTGTTGTTTTTGTCTGCACAGCCAGAAAACACTCACTCACTCACTCACTCACTATACTGTACCACTTTGTCCTGTATACATGATCACAGAGGGGTACTGGAGCCAATCCCAAAAGACTTAGGGCATGAATCCACTGTTCACCTGCGACACCTGGATGGGGTGCCAATCCATCTCAGGGCACACAAACATTCAGGCTCATTCACACAACACGGGCAATTTGCAATCATCTGCATGTTTTTGAAACGCATCAAGGGAACATGAAGCCGGACCTTGTAGGTGCCAGGTGACAGCGCTAACCCCTAAGCCACTGTGCCACCTCCAAGGAACACGCCTGTGTATAATGCTGATAACTGCGGGTGCTCACAACACCATCATGAAAAATGTCAGATGATGACAGATCTCAAGGTGACCTGTTACACAACTTTTCTGGAAAAAAAAAAAAAAAAAAAAGATGTAGGAGTGCTCTGATTTTAGAAAAAAAATAAATAAATCACAAGCAAAATCGAAACCTGAAGTTTCTGAGTCTGTCACATGGTGTTTGCATGCGATGGTAAATAATAGTTGGCCTACAATGACAATGTCTGACAGCAGTGTCGTGTTTGTGCTGTTAATACACAGTATTCAGACATAGATGATTATGTGAGTAATCTTATTTGATGTAAGTACATGTAATGTACTCCGGGTGAAATGATGGCGAATAGTGTTAGGATTGAGTCGCAGAAAAACACAACAAGTTCGAGAAGCATCATACTGTGCGATTATTTACTTTACGGAACGGTTACTGACTCCCATCACTACTGTTTATTATAATCAAATACCGTATAATCAACTATTTGTTTATGACCTTCACCACGATCCGTTCCGATTGTTACCTTTTCAATCCACACCGTCTGATCCTTACACGCCTGGGAAAAACACTAATATACTTTTCTCACTACCGTAAAAAAAATTTCTTCAGAAGCAGTCACATTGTCTCTCACATCACTAAGATGCAGACAATTAACTCTCAGTTTATTCAATCTTACAAAAACCAGTGGAGTAAAATGACACGAGCTGTCTGGAAGAAAAAGGTAAAAATAACATCTAAGGAGGAAAAACCGTGAAGAGTGAAAATTTACTAAAGTATATGGCTAATTTCAGAGACAGCATTTCAAGCTGCAGAGTCTCTTGTCTAGTTATTTATTCTAACTCTGGGTTTTCGGCACAGACACTAATTAAACATAAGATAAAAAGCTATTTTGAATGCCGAGTTTGACCTTTTGGCTCTTGCTGAAGCCCGCAGTACTCAACTAAACCCTGTCACAGAAAACAGTATGACATTTAAATGTCCTGATATTTAGTCTGTGAATCTGAGTTTGCTGTTCCATGTATTTGACAGATGATTTAATCACAACTCACTTCAAAGTTAGAGACAGTAAGAAATGAAATGTGGTGTACTGTAGAAGGATGTGAGTTTTTTCCAGTAAGGAAATGTTAAGTTTAGTTTTTTTTTTTTTTTTTTAAGAAAAAAAAGTATAAACAACAAAAATAAATAAATAAATAAATAAATAAATATACTGTTAACATATTAACTATAAATGGATTAAGAAAGGCTAATCAATTATGACCAATGATTACAAGGCACGTTTTTTTTTTTTTTTTTTGGTTTAAAAATCCCAATCCCAACAAATCAGTTGTGTGGGATGAATTAATGAAACTTAAATATCTTTAACAGTATGAAAAAAATTTTTTAAAAACAATAAAGATATCATTCATTCAAAAATGAAAATGTTTAAATGTACAATGCTCAATCCTATGCATCACCTGAAATGCAAATGTGCACTCTTGAGGATGTATAAGTTAATAGATATATAAGCTATAGAAACATAGGATGCAAAACAAAAAGTATCAGTTTAATCGGTTACATTCTTAATAGCAATGAATCGCTAGTTTTATAATAATAATAATAATGACCTTCTGTTTTTGTTTGTTTATTTGTTTGTCTGTCTGTCTGTCTGTCTGGCTGGCTGGCTGGCTGGCTGGCTGTTTGTTTATTTGTTTGTTTGTTTTACCGGCCTGGTCCAAGTTGAAAAAGTAATTGGCCAGCTGACCAAAATTCAATTAAATTCAATTCCATTTTATTTCTATAGCGCTTTTAACAATGGTCATTGTCTCAAAGCAGCTTCACAGAAATGAAAAGAAAATGAAAAGAAGACTTATGGAAATGTATATATGTGTAAGAAAAATGTGACTAGATAATGAGATTGTCCCTGATGAGCAAGCCAAGGGTGACGGCGACAGTGGCAAGGAAAAACTCCCTGAGATGGCAATAGGAAGAAACCTTGAGAGGAACCAGACTCAACAGGGAACCCATCCTCATCTGGGTGATAACAGATAACAGAAATTGTATAACATAATGTGTGTTATGCAGATGAAAGTTCGATATAACAGAAGGTAATTTAAATTAACACAAAGTCCAGTTCAGCTCAGGGATGAGTCAGCAGGTGCAGGGCAGATGGGGGTCTGGATCACTGGGAGCTCAGGAGCAGAATGGGTAGCTCCAAACCAACATGAAGAAGAATCCAGCTGGAGCTGGTCCTTCTCTGGATGCCTCTGGGTCAAAGCAGGGTCGGCCTCTGTCTACTGAAGCTGGCACGATCTCCAGATGCCTCAGGATGGGTGGAAAAATAAAGAGCAGGTCAAAAGAATTAGCGTGGTTGCCATTCAGGATAGATGTACTGGAGTATCAGGTAAAGAAATTAATTATGTGTATGCCAGATTAAAGAGATGCGTCCTGAGTCGACTTTTAAATTGGGAAACTGTATCTGGAAGGCTATTCCAAAGTTTTGGAGCTAAATATGAAAAAGCCCTACCTCCTTTTGTAGATTTTGATATTCTGGGAACTACTAGTAGTCCGGAGTTTTCTGATCTTAAGGAGCGTCCTGGATTGTAACGTATCAGAAGACTGGTTAGGTATGTGGGAGCTAGACCGTTTAGAGCCTTGTATGTAAGTAATGCTATTTTGTAATTAATTCTAAACTGAACAGGTAGCCAGTGCAGGGATGATAATATTGGGGTTATATGATCATATTTTCTGGATCTAGTGAGAACCCTGGCGGCTGCATTTTGGACTAACTGTAGCTTGTTAATTGAGGATGCAGGACAGCCACCCAGTAATGCATTACAGTAGTCCAGTCTGGAGGTCATGAATGCATGAACCAGCTTTTCTGCATCAGATACAGATAAAATGTTCCTAAGCTTGGCAATATTTCTAAGGTGGAAAAGGCTGTTTTTGTGATGTTGGAAATATGATTTTCAAAGGATAAATTACTGTCTAATATCACACCCAGGTCTTTCACTGTCGAGCTGGTGGTAACAGAACATCCTTCTAAACGCAGGCTGAATTGTGAGAGCTGGTGTGTACTGGTTTTTGAGCCAATAAATTATATCTCTGTCTTATCTGAATTTAGTAAAAGAAAATTATCGGTCATCCAATCTTTTATATCTTGAATACACTCAGTTAGTCTAGACAATTTGGGTATTTCATCTGGTTTTGTGGAAATGTATAACTGAGTATCATCAGCATAACAATGGAAACTAATCCCATGTCTTCTGATGATGTTACCCAAGGGAAGCATGTATACTGAGAACAACAGAGGTCCTAAAACTGACCCTTGTGGCACCCCATATTTCACTGGCATTACACCAGACTGTTCTCCATTCAGATCTACAAAATGGAATCGATCAGACAGGTAGGATCTAAACCATTTTAACGCCTGTCCCTGAATACCAATGTGATTTTGTAAGCGATCTATGAGAATATCATGATCTAGAGTCTCGAATGCAGCACTAAGATCAAGTAAGACAAGAATTGAGATGCAGCCTTGGTCTGAAGCTAAAAACAAGTCATTTGCAATTTGAACTAGTGCAGTTTCTGTACTATGATGAGGCCTGAAACCTGACTGAAATTCCTCGAGGGTATTGTTTTCCTGCAAGAATGTGCATATTTGGGCTGATACTATCTTTTCTAATGTCTTTGATATAAATGGAAGGTTTGAAATTGGTCTGTAATTTATTATATCATTTGGGTCTAGATTAGATTTTTTAAGAAGAGGCTTAATAACTGCCAACTTGAAAGGTTTAGGGACATGACCTAGACATAACAAAGAGTTGACAATATTTAGAAGTGGCGCTCCAGTTATATTTATCACTTCTTTTAAAAGTCTAGTTGGGATTGGATCCAGCAAGCATGTTGTTGATTTAGCCGAGGTGATGAGTTTATACAGCTCTTCCTGTCCTACACCTGTAAAGCTCTGAAAATCTAATTGTGAAGCTTTAGACTGGACTGGATAATCAGATGATGTTAGAGGTTGAATTTCCATTATTTTCTTCCTGATACTATCAATCTTTTTCATGAAGTTCATGAAGTCTTCACTTCTAAGCTGTGATGGGATTCTCCCTGCAGGTTTGTTAGGCTAGCCACTGTACTAAATAGGAACCTGGGATTGTTTTGGTTTCTTTCTTGTTTTGGCTATGAGTTGGCTCAGATGCTCGGCCCTAGCCGCTTTTAGAGCCTGTCTATAGCTGCACATACTACCTTTATACGCGATTCTAAAAACTTCTAATTTAGTTTTTCTCCATTTTCGTTCGAGGTTACGAGTTGCTCTCTTTAGGGCGCGAGTATGACTATCACTCCAAGAACACAATGACTCATCCAGGAGCTCATAGAAGAACCCAGAGCAACTTCTAAACAACTTTAGGCCTTTAATTGTCTCATTTAAGGTCAGTGTTTGTGATTGAACAATAAGACAGAGACTGGGCAAACTGGGCCATGCGAGAGTTCCCAGGCGAAAGCCACTGCTGACCAAAACAAACACAAAGGCTCGTCTCATATAATTCTATTATAGAATTCTGTCACTAGGAGCAACTTTTAGGCTTAGGAAGCTTTGTGAATATGGACCCTGATTAGTAACCCAGTAACCCGCAGCCTTAATCACTTGAGCCAGCAGGTGATCTGCAGCAATCGAGTGTGACAAATAGGCAAAAACAGGAAGGGGGCAAATACTTTTTCACAGCACTGTATATCGATATTTTTTACCATAAAGTGCCCTTTCAACTGTTTGGAAGAGGACTGTAAAAAAAAAAAAAAAAATGAGGGTTTCAAATTTGCACAAAACACAGTATAATGAGTCTTTAACCTGTGCAGTGTTGTTTCCTTTTGTGGACTTCATTAATGATGTTCACCACTCCGACCTTTCCTCTGAAAAATGAACAATTTGTTTAATAGTCTAAATAGGAAAACGGGAGCTGCACCGTCATATTTTTAGATGCAGCCCGTAACTGTAACTGCATACAGAATCCGGCTAATTATCCCCACACAGAGCATGATGATATTACTAAACTCTAATGACATTAATGCTGGGAGAGAACGATTTCAAATACAAGTTTATTTACAGTACATTAAGCAGCCTAATTATGTCTTTGTGTGTTTCTCCCCTGATGGGAAACACACTCTTCAACTTATACAGCAAGAAACTTTGAAGTATAAGCAGATTTATGAATAGAATTCCTTTTCATGGTCATTCCACTAGAAACTACCTGTTTATTGAACACTTGGAGCACAATTTGCGCCCATACTGCAACATCAAGGTTCCATCATTCTCTCATTAGGAAATTCACTATAACACCATTCTCTCGTTCTCATTTAATCTATATTCGATATATTTAAGCAGTGCAAAGTTCTTCTGACTGATCACATTTTCATTTCCCATGATGAAACACTGCTATCCTCGTGGCCTTCACACGAGGCCTGGAGCCTATCCCAGGGTGCTCGGGGCACGAGGCAGGGTACATCCTAGACAGGGTGCCAATCCATAACGGGCACCAGCATACACTCTCTCACTACGGGGAAATGTGGAAACACCAAACAGCCTAAACTGCATGTGTTTGTCCTGGGATGAACATGGAGTACCAGGAAGGAAGTCAACGCACACAAGAAGAGCACGCCCACTCCATCCAAACTCTCCGAGGCAAGAATCAAACTCCAACTCTAGGCGATTCATCTGTTCATAGCTCCCATACGGTGCGATAAAGTTCAACCAAAGAGCACTGAAGCTGTTATGGTGGCCCATGCTGATTACTAGCAATGTAACTGAGAATGATTACAATTTGTACATGAACAGATTATCTTATCCCATATTAAGGTATTCCACATTCACTTCATGCTGCTACAAACTAAAAAAAAAAAAAAGGAAAAGTAAGAAGGCATTTTTACAGGAAAACTATAACACAATATTATTTAGGTTCCCTTGATGGCTTGATGCATGATTCCACAAGATCTCTGAAGGGGTGCTGTCATGTCTCGCACTGGGATGTCAGCAGCGGAGCCTTTAAGTCCTGTAAATTGCAAGGTGGCGGCACCATGGATAGGGCTTGTTTACCCAGCACATGCCATGGATGCCCAGTCAGATTAGGATCTGGGGGGATTTGGAGACCAGATTAACAATCTTGAACTTTTTGCCTGCTAAGACCCATACTCAGCAACCTGGGTGTTCTGATACCTTTCTATCATAGTCAACTTTTTTCCAGGCCTGATTTGCTGGCTTTTGCTCCATGCAGGGATAAAATAGCTTTAGGAGCCCATGACCTTGTCACTAGTTTACTGGTACTGTATATAATTGATAATCAATGTTGTTCAATTCACCTAACAGTGGTGTTAATGTTATGGCTGTTTATTGGACAATAAAGCAGGAAAAAACACCCTGCCCCCAAAGGTACTGTACGGACCAAAAGTTTGGACACACCTTCTCATTCAGCGAGTTTTCTTTATTGTGTTCTTTATTGTGTTCTTTAGCCCAGACGCGTCTCTTCTGCTTGCTGCCTGTCCTTAGCAGTGGTTTCCTAGCAGATATTCTAGCATGAAGGCCTGATTCACACAGTCTCCTCTTAACAGTTGTTCTAGAGACGTGTCTGCTGCTAGAACTCTGTGTGGCATTGACCTGCTCTCTGATCTGAGCTGCTGTTAACCTGCCATTTCTGAGGCTGGTGACTGGGATGAACTTATCCTCCGCAGCAGAGGCGACTCTCGGTCTTCCTTTCCTGGGGCGGTCCGAACGTCAGCCAGTTTCTTTGTAGCGCTTGATGGTTTTTGTGACTGCACTTGGGGACACTTTCAAAGTTTTCCCAATTTTTCGGACTGACTGACCTTCATTTCTTAAAGTAATGATGGCCACTCGTTTTTTTCTTCACTTAGCTGCTTTTTTCTTGCCATAATACAAATTCAACCTCTTTGAATGAGAAGGTGTGTCCAAACTTTTGGTCTGTACTGTATGTATTAACTTTCTGACACACAAAACTCATCAGATTGTTGGCATAATCTCACCTGCAGTGTCGTTCAGCATGGAGCCGAGATCACCGGTGATGTAATCGGCTTTAGAGACAGACGGGCTGCTCACTGCACTTACAACAGGCGTCGTTGTACAGCTGCCTCGGTTGGCAGAAACATGCAAAGCAACACTACCTTTCATTCTTCACTATCACACAAAGAGACAGACATGGAAGTCTCACTTCTCCTCATGGGGTCCTTTTAAAATATGAGATAACAAGATCGATCAAGATCGAACAACCGATAACCACTATCATGCATTTTTGTTAATAAAAAATAAATGGGTTTAAAACACAGGGCGCTGGTGGGTCAGTGGTAGGTTTCTGACCTGACATGCAGAAGGCCCAGGTTCAATTCCCAGCCAGTGCTCAAACCCCAGACACTGGATACAGTGCCGGTCCCAAACCCGGGTAAAATAGGAGGGTTTCATCAGGAAGGGCATCCGGTGTAAAACCTGTACCAAGTTGCCAACCTGTGCCAGCTGAAAGACAAACAACAAGTGGGTTTAAACACAAAGAGTGGTATGTACTTAAAACATGCATTAAAAACCACTCAAGTGTTTTTGTTTTTCTCGCCTGCTTTCATGAAGAGTGCCAATAATTCTAGCATGAACTCTTATTTATACAAGCAATTTTTTCCATTCTCTTTAGTGTTTATTTTCCAGTTTAGTGTGGTTTATAATTTATGTGGCTCCTCACCATCAGCTGCTCAGCCCTGTGCTTGCATACGGTTCTGCTTCACTTGTAACTTGCTTTGGAGCTGGGAAAAAGCAGCTGCCAAATAAACAAATGTAAATGTGTAACTGTACAGTGGAAAAGACGCTGGGCTGCTCAGTAGATTAATGATGCCTTGGTTCTTATCAAAGCTCTCCACATGTTGTCTATGTGTATCTTTGTGTGAACCAGATTTCCTTCTTTGCTCCTGTTTGGCTGATTCTGCAAATCTTCCTCGTGTTGTTCTCCCAAAATGTTCTCCCATCATTTTACAAGCACCTGGTGTACATACTAAGATAATATATGGTTAAATACAAAGAACAAGTTAAAAAAAAAAAAAAAAAACACTATGCACTGTGGAAGACATCAGCTCTGTCTGAAATGCAGCAGTTCAAAAGTGAAGGTCCGGAAGAGGATATTACAGAATTCCTGTATCTTTTATACTTCCATGTTGTTCAGCACTCTGATCCTGGAATGATCTCGTTCTTAAGTTGTGTGCTGATCTTGACGCTGGTGCATATGTGATGTCAAAGAAATGTCATTGCTCGGTTGACACCATAGTGTTCGCCGGATCCCCAGGTTCCGTCCCTCAGTAGCCTTGCACGCGATCCGATCCGATCCGATCCAGCATCGGTGAGAGCAGACATCCTTCTCTTTCACTTATATCCACTGTGAATAGTTCTGTCACCTTCCCACTGAGAATGTTTCTGCATGCCGATTGGTGGTACAACCTCTGAACAATGGTGACAAATGCCATAGTGGAATGTCATAATGCCTCATTAGCTGTAACAGCATGGATCCCTCTAGAGCATTGAAGTAGTTTTGGAAGTCAAAGAAAGTGATGTAGAGTGGGGAGTCGCGTCCAGTCATTTCAATTTTTTTCTTTTTCTTTTTCTTTTTTTTCCCTAGTGAATCTTCCTCACAATGAAAATGAGTACAATCCCAAACCTTGTGTTGTGCTCGAAGTCTATTAAACACCAACGTTAAGGACGTGACTTATCAATGGTCACAAGTGCTTTTTCCTAGGGCACACGTCCCAGAATTGATCTGCTGTGCCCCAGTAAAATGGGACACAATTAGGTTTAAACAAGCTCCTGGATTAATTTAGATTGCAGATAAAAAGAGATGATGGAGTTTTTTCTAATCAACAATGTGAAAGCTACACAGTTTATTCTA
This sequence comes from Clarias magur, assembly GCA_013621035.1. Classification (NCBI taxonomy): domain Eukaryota; kingdom Metazoa; phylum Chordata; class Actinopteri; order Siluriformes; family Clariidae; genus Clarias; species Clarias magur. Next base: position 528,104 of record QNUK01000150.1, read on the forward strand.
ATATACAAGCTGAAGCACAAACCAGAAACCATGCTTACCATGGCATCCGTATATGGCGGTATGCCTGAAGCATCGTTTATCGTTTATCGATAAACAAAACAAGAATCAAGATTGAGGTGTGACAACAGAAAAAGATGAAAGTACTTTTTTTATAATACTGAATATTTATGGATATGTGAAAACTATCCTAAAAATATGTGTAAAGTTGATCAGATTCCATTTCCGTTGATGGGGAAGAACCAAAAAATAGATAGTACAGTTTCATGCTTAAAAAATGTAAAATGCATTCTCAAGCTCCTCCAAAAAAATATTTTTTCCTTTTAGGTTATATATTCACACACACTGTCCACTTTAAAAGGAACACTATACACATACGCAAATAGCCAATCATCTGGCAACAACACAATGCATACTTGCATACAAATATACAGTATTTTAACCGCCTTCGGTTTAAATTGCGGCAGGCAATGTGGTGGAGTAAAAAATGATTCCTCACGTTTGCGAACGAGTCTTTTACAATCAGAATCCTGGAATATGGCCGTGCCATCAGGGAAGAAAAACCCCACAGCATCATTCCTGCTTCTCTTTTCACCCTGACGCACCCATCACTCTGGAATGGCCCACATGATGTTTTTCCGTTGCTGAAAAGTCAAGTCTTTGTGCTTCCTACCAAATTGAATCTTTGTTTCTGATTAGTCTAATGAGTCTTATGGACACACTGTGTCTCATTGTGTGTGAACATACTCTTACATTCTACACATTCATTATTTTTTCCAACTTCATTTCTTCCATGAAGTGACAGTTGACTATATAATGTGTCTGATCATTCTTAACGCAATTCCAGTCATTTTTAACATTTCTTTGCTCGATGCAGGCCAATCATTTGACCCTTCTGGAATTGCAGTTTTTATTGGAAGTTTATAAAATCTATGCAGAACTTCAATTAATCTTTACAACACACATCAGAATGTTGGAAAAAAGTTTAATCTCTGTGATTTTAACCTTATCTTTTAGCCTTCAGAAATAATAAAGTAAAAAAAATGGAGAAGATATATTAAAAAGGAAACCTTGAGGGTGCTGGAAAAATGTTCACTTTATCAACAAATAGCAACTTTATTCAATTCCCCAACTTGTGTTGTTCCTTAACTTCAGATACTTATCTAACTATATTTCAAAACGACATTGCCTTGTCCATCGGACCTGGGAATCATGAAACCATGTAAACCATGAAATAAGTAAATAATTTATTCAAACTTTATTCAGATCATGGTTTGTAAAAAAACTGATAAAATTTTAAACCAAATGTAATACTACATTACATACATGTCCTCATTTGTTTATTATATATATACAGTGGAACCTCAGATTGCAAGTAACTCGGTTTATGAGTGTTCCGCAAGACGAGCAAATTTTTTTAATCCATTTTGACTTGAAAAACGAGCATGTCTTGGTTTACGAGTGCCAAGTTTTTTGACACACACACACACACACACACACACTCTCGCCTTTACACCCCCCCCTCCCCAGCTTCACACAAACACACACACACTCTGTGCTACACAGAAAAAGGTGCTGGTTCATTTGTTTTGTTTTGTTTTTACTGTACAGCAGTGATTCCGTTAGTCTGCGCTCACGTGTGTCATTAGAGAGATTTCTTTTTTTCTTGTTAAAACAGTGTTTCCGTTGTGTGTGTCTGTTGTGAAACTTAAAAAGCGAGGTGGGGGAGGGAGGAAGAGTTTTACTGTGTAAGACGAGGCGAGGGAAGGGGCTAATTCCACACACACACACACACACAAATACACGGCGCTTGCGTGCACAAACGGAAACACTTATCTGTTGGGATGTATTTCAACTTGTTTTAAAGGTAAAGTGCAGGTTAATTTGTTTTATTTTTACTTTATATATTGTAATAATTATTTTTCTGTATTTATTTTCAAATTGGTTTTCATTATTTCTTATGGGAAGGTTTGATTTGGTTTACAAGTGTTTTGGAATACGAGCCCACTTCCGGAACGAATTATGCTCGTAATCCAAGGTTCCACTGGCACCAGCTCCACTAGTCACGGATAGTTAGTTCCACCAGTCATAGAAAGATATTGGTTGTTGGAAATGCAAAATAACTGATAAATAAACAAATTAATTATAATATGTTGATAATAAACTATGTTTGTGGAACTGTTTTTTTGGAAGCAATATCACACTAAAGGGAGTGCTGTTGTGCTGGTTATCGTCACAGCCTACAGTACAACCTCATCCCAGCCGTGATGATAACCAGCACAACGGAACTCCCTCTACTGAGATATTGCTTAATTATCATTCTGAAAAATTGTCTGAACACCCAGAGTATGAAGAGAGAAGCATATTTTATTTAATGAATGTGCAGTATGTCTATGAATGTATGATGCTATTAATAAAGCACAATTCCTCTGCATTCTATCCTCCCCATATTAGACCCCTCCCTGCCTTGCTTCACTGCGGGGATCATGCGCTGTGCTTTGACTTCAGCAGTGGCTTCCTGTGGGTGACAGACAACCATGCATTCTACTTCTATGCATGGGTATTTCTTATTGTGTGTTATAAAACAATTGCTCCAGTTAGGTAGTCCATATATTTGGCCAGCATCGAAACACTTGCCATGCTTTGCATCCTGCACTTTTCTGAGCAAAAATCCCTGATTTTTTTTTTTTTTTCACAATGTGAAAGCTTACAGTGATGGCCTGGATAGTTTATGGAGCATGGCACATGTCAACAGATTTGGAATTTCTGTACCATTTTTTTCTACTGTGTTTTAAAAGGTAACACTGATTTGCTTGCACTGTACTCCTATCCTGTCTCGTGCAATTAAATGAGTGAATGGATTAAATGGTTCAGCAGAATTATCTAGACTATAAATAAGGCTTAGAGTTTAGCACTGTCGTCTCGCACCTCCAGGGTCTATGTGCATGGAGTTTTCATGTTCTCCCCCCCATGCTTGGTGTGTTTCCTCTGGGTAATCTGGTTTCCTCCCACAGTACAAAGACATACAGTTTAGGCTAATTGGCAGTACGGATGATAAGTGAGAGAATCCTATAAATAAATTAAGAAAACATAAGAATAAGAAATACAGTAAGTAAACTACAGGCTTTTATTTCTCTGAACTGAGCCAGTTGCTTAAACAAACAAGCTTTTTCAAATGGTCGGATGACAAAAAAAGCTTTGTTCTTCGACATAATATGCTCAGACAATGAAAACAAACTCTCACACAGGGCTGTTATAGGGGCCGTTGCCAAGTACCAGCATGCAGCCAATGTAGCAGGTTCCGGCTCCTCAGCTACCTTTGCTCTCTCATCCACTCTCATCCAGTTATCTATTCTTGACACTATGGCGGCTCTCAAAGGCAATTCATATATACTGTACAGTCTATAGGTGTTTTCCAAATAATGCCTGCACAGAGTTAACTGGACTGCAAGCTGATTCCATCCATATGACGCTACCCATCTTTTGCATTAACGTGACCATGTATTTTCATTGATAATTATGTTTGAGATGTATGACGGAGGCAAAGAATAAAAAAGAACAGAAAGATTACCTGATGATTACTGGATTACCTACCAGATTACCTACTATAAGTTTTTTGTCACACACATATTGTAAAAGAGTTAGCATGTAAAGCAAACGATAACTGATTATTTTAATTTGCAGCATATTTTGGTGGACCTTTCATGTGGACAATTTATTTAAAGAGAAAAAAGCATGTGAAAACAGATGAAAAAAGGAAATAAGAATATTTATTTGCAAAATATTGATCATTATCATAATGTGATTACCTCAGACGGTGTACAAATATGTGATTCCTTATGGATTTGGGGGTGTTTCCAAGCGATAGCTCGTTCAGTGTCTTTATCACAAATGAGACAATGATACAAAATATGCTGTGCTTTACATTTCCACAATGATGTGTACTGTATGTAACATTAACTAATACTGACATTTCAAGCTTTCTAATTATTAGCTAACAAACTGTCCAAGGCTGAATCACAAATGATGTAAAATGGAAAGCGGGTGTGCTATGTATGCTGTACAAGCCCTTAGCGCATTAGCTATCCATGTTCCACACACCAAGTAATGCCCTTGTTCGGGGGTTAGAGTATGATCTGGGATTCAGCCTTGTTAGCTTTTAGCTCTTGTTAGCAGTGAGCAAAACAACTTGGATCAGACAGAGGCTATTAGGAATGAAGCAGTTACTAAGGAGACAAAGTGATTTTTAAGACGCCGTAACTCAGATGTGTTTCTTCGCTGAAGGTGCTTTTGAAGGTGGTTTTTGAATGCGGGTTTCTGGACTTGCATCCAATAAGTAATATGCAGAAGTGGGCAGGACCATCGCGGACAGATTTTTCTCCCTTTTAGTTATGCTGTTATAGTTAGTCCTGCTGGAATCCCTGCTTGCACTTTGCATTAATATACATTCACCTTATACATGTTGACTGTGACCATACCTAACTGCCATCTCTCCTTATTTTCTGTTCTCTCCTTTTCTGCTGTCTCCTCTCTCTCTCTCCTTTCCCTCTCTCTGTCTCTGTGTCGAGCTATACATGTTCGCTCCTGAGTTGCCAGTGATCCAGACCCCTCTGCCCTCTGAAGCCGTCTAACCCGTCCTGGAGTCCTGCTTCTGGTTGGAGATCCCGTCACATGGATGCCCCGTGTGGTCTGCCTGGATGCGCTTTGTGGCTGGGGATGGTTTCCATGAAGACTGTCCTATCATCGATTGATGCTCTGGGAACCTGTGACTTCAGTTGTTCGATAGCTCAGGACTGGAATCTCCTACAGTCTACCTGAGCCTCCGGGAACAAACTGGACTCCTTTTAATTTAAATTTTAACACATCTCCTGTTACACTGAACTTCCAGTACACATTATTATGCTGATCATTCTCTGCTATCCGTTATCACCCAGATGAGGATGGGTTCCCTGTTGAGTCTGGTTCCTCTCAAGGTTTCTTCCTATTACCATCTCAGGGAGTTTTTCCTTGCCACCGTCGCCCTCGGCTTGCTCATCAGGGACAATCTTACCATTTTGATTCATACACATTGCATACAAACTTACTTCTTTTTATTGTGTAAAGCTGCTTTGCAACCATGTCGATTGTTAAAAGCGCTATATAAATAAAATTGACATGACTTGACTTGGCATCAAGTGCACAAGGTCTATAACTGCTGTTAGCTTGATGCTTGTACTTTTGTCCATGGATTTTCCTTGCACACTATTGAACATGTATCACATCGACAGTAAAAGCAACTTCATTTTACCATTTTTCAGTATCAGATATCTGATAAAAACTTAACCTTTTTTTAACAGAACCTACTTGGTTTAACAACATTTAATATGCCAAGTTCTGCACAGTGGCTTTAAATGCATTTGTATTAACTTTGTTATTCATTTTATGTTTTGGGTTCGCTATATTTGGAAATATCAGAAAGTGTACCTGGACGCCGTTTTAGGATCTTATTACGAAGCTAGGATGCCGCACTGCTTTGAGTCAAAATGGCGTCCTGCAGCATTTCGTTATAATGTCGGCATGGTTTGCAGAACAATGTCAGGAGAAAATGAATGATTAAAAAAAATGAATAACAACAAGTTAATATTTTTCTAATTTTACAGTGCCGGGCAATATTTTGACATGAAGGTCAGCTGTTCTGCAAGAACAGTTTGTCAAGTGCGTTTGCAAAACCCATCAAGCAACTGACTCTCATGAAGACCTTCCCAGGAAAGCAAGAGGCTGCAGAGCAGAAGTTCATTTAGAGTCACCAGTCTCAGAAATCACCAGTTATCAACCAGAACTTCAGATTAGAGCCGTTATGACGCTTTACAGAGCAAGCAGCAGACACACCTCAATATCAACTGTTCATAGGAGAGTACTGCATAGTTTGGACACCTTTAGATATTTGATTCAAAATGTAGAAAGAAACAAAAATCAGGAACGACCATGGAGTTAGTAGGTGAGCCCAAACTCCGGACTGGGATCAATGAAAAAAATATTTACTATTTAGTACACATTATGTCTGAATCACAAATAATGCATTCCTATTCAATTTTTGACATTTCCTTATTTTGCCTGTAAGCTACAGTATGTGCTTTTACAGAGGTACATTTAGCATCCAGTTATATCATGAAAAGCTATTAAAATTTCAGAACACAGCAAACCATTGCAGCAATCACTTTTGTCATGTGAAAGTATGGCTGCTTCAATTTATATTTGAAGCCATTATAACTATATGACAGAATAATAGTGATCAAAATGCCATATAGTAAGTCAGAAGAAGAAAAGACTTGTGATTTCTTAAACTCTCTGTTGAGAATGACATTTATTCATTATTCCTGCTTTTTAGTGACTCCCACTATCTCGCTCTAATGGGTCTGCTCTTTTTAGCCTTTTTAGCCACAAAGACCCAGACAAATCAGCCCTATTGATCACGGTTACTTTTTTTTTTCCAGAAATTGTTCTCTGCCATCAGTGAGAGCTGAATGGCTTTCTTTTGAAGACTGTAATTATTATCTTTCCCGGTAGTAAGATTGTATGAATCGAGAACAATCAAGTGAGAGGCTTTTGACATGTACATTTTCACTTTAAGTCTCCTATGAACAATGAAGTTTACAAAATCATAGTGCAGCGGATGAGGCATGTCCGTATCATGTTCTTGATGGCAGAAATTTACCTGGTAACTGTTTCGATAATGGACTGGTGTCTGCACATAGGTAGACATTTCTGTTTCACCAGACACACTGGAGAAGTTATGAGGTCTGTTATTTATGAGCCTTGTCAGTTAATTGTTTATAAAAAGGAAGATGTGTTTTATTTGACCCATTTTCCAATAGCGGTTTGTGGGTTATCTTGTTCACTACACTACTGTGTGTGTGTAAGATCTTTCAATATGCGAGATCATGGTTTTAGTAGTAAGCACCTCCAGGGTCCGGGTTTGTTTCCCACCTCGGATCTGTGTGCATGGAGTTTGCATGTTCTCCGGTTTCCTCCCACAGTCCAAAGATATGCAGATTAACCTAATTGGCATTGCCAAATTGCCCATAGAGTGTAAATGTGCTTGTGAATGTTGACTGGAGGTCCTACCGCGGTCGTAAAGTAGTCACCATTGGCCTTCACGGTCAATAATTGGATTACTGGGATTCCTAGATGGATGGAGGGAGATTGTGGGTTAACTTTTTACTACAGATGGGGCCGCATCCTTCAATGACTGCATTTGAAGACCAATTGCAGCATCCTGATTAAATCTTTCCTACTGTATGTCAAAGGTTTCCTTAAATGCGGCCAAATGTGGCCTTCTTTCCTGCGACATTTAAGGATTCAATAGTGGTCCAACCAATCCCTAGATTCTATGAGTGCCAGGAAAAAGACAAAGGGAGATTCAGGCACAGGAAGTGCACTTCCAAATATAGGTACTGGGTTTCTGCTCGATAAAATAGCTAACGAAACTATTGACAATACTATTTACATATAGAGAATATACAAAAAAAAATTAAAATAAGGGGCCTTACACGAAATCTAATACCATTAATATTTGGCCCTTGTCTTCTATGAAGTCAACAAAGGCCACAAGCCTACAAAGACCATGTGGACCACTTCCTTCAAAGGATGCGGCCCCCAAATTGAGACACATCTGTAGTTTTCATATAGTTCCCACGTTGTAAGTTTCGTGACCTTGGCTGCACAATCTTTCAGCAACATTACCTAGAGGCCACTGTACGGGAATGAAAGGTTTGAAAGAGATGTCAGCCTTTTTTTATTGTGAGGCTGCTGCTAAATTCAGTGTGTGGAAGGCTTGCATTGATAAGAAGTAAAAGTGACCTGCCCTGGAGAACAGGAGGCACTCTGTCAGTTTTGTATATTTCAAGGAAACCGGATTTAGATGAAGGATACCTCTACTGGGCCACATCATAAAACCATATTCATCCAACTATTCTACTCCTTAAGGCATGTCCAAACAGTTCACCTTTCAATGCACAGTTTCTTTTCCTTCTTGTCATACAAACCAGCAAGAAACAGGATTTTTGGAGTGATCGTTGAAGCTTTGATTAAAATGCATATTTCTGCTGTTGTGCATGTGTGAGGCTACAGTGGACCAAAGGATATGATTTTGTGGTGTAATAATATCCCAAGGACTTTCGGCTTTGTATCGAGAGACACATTCCAAGTCCAAATGCCACACTTGGAAATTAACTCTACACCTCATATCTGCCTACTTGTTAGTGAAATAATGCGTCACACACCTGGCTAACGAGCTGCTGAGCAGCTGCTCTGGTGCCTTAAAAAGTATGAAAAGGCATCATTCTACTTGATAAATTGGTGGATAATTTGTTGTTTACAATAATTACAATTTTAAAATGTGGCATGTACGTTCAAGTGAACATTTACATGTGCACCTATCTATAGTTTATTACGCTGGAAACGTGTTTTGGGGAAAAAGAAATATGGACAGCATGGATGCAAATAATAACAATAAACGCAAAAATCCACAAGAGTATAAAATTCAATATGGAATAGGATGATGTTCATCACAGTCACTTCACTGACCAGCTGTGTTAGTGCCTTTAACTGTAAACTGGTAATGAATCTACCTAGCCACAGTAGCTAGCTGTCTAAGCTTGTAAGACTAATTTAGCAAAACTGACACAAAGAAAGTTATGAGGCACAAACATTTTCATGATATGCCCGTATTGTGTGCCGTTATTTGACAACTACTGTATTTATATGCTAACTTGTGGACTAAACTTTACTAAAATCCTAGTTTGAGGTTTAGCTTATTTACTATAATACTAATTTGCGAGACAAATTTTTCACTATAATGCTAGTTTATGGGTTATCTTATTCATTCTAATCCTAGTTTGTGGATTAGACTTTCTATTATAATGCTAGTTTGTGGGTTAGCATTGCATTATAAATTACACTTTTTATTAAAATGCTAGTTTTCTCATTAGGGCATTCAATATGATGCTAGTTTTTTGGGTTAGCTTATTTATTCTAATCCTAGTTTATGGGTGAGCATTTTGATTACAATGCTAGTTTGTGGGTTAGCATTACAATATATGTTACACTTTTTATTAAAATGCTAGTTTGCTTGTTAGCTTATTAATTCTAATCCTAGTTTGGGGGTTAGACATTTTGTTACAATGCTAGTTTGTGGGTTAGCATTAGATTAAAAGTGACACTTTTCACTATACTGTGGCTTTGTTAGTTACTCTTTTCGTTATAACTCTTTGGACATGTAAGTCTGCCCACAACTTTCACCTGAGACACATTTGTGAGCAAAACATCACTGACTGCCAGGGGGTGGAATGAACCTCAGCTAAACCATTCATACAGCTGACTCACTGGCTTTCTTCGAACGAAGACCCACATCATCCCAAAACACAGAAGAATGCACTAAATCCATCCTTAAAAAGGGAAATAAAATCAACTTGTACTGTTTTCCTCCACTCTTCTACACTATCTCATCTCAAACAAGGTGTTAGCCTAATAGTGTTTTTAAACCATGACCTCCTTTGAACTAGAGTGAGAATAGAATTGTCAGTAAAAGAATATGTAACACTTTTGTTTGAGAGTGTACATACTAAATTATTTGAACAGCGTGTTTAGCATAATACTGCTTTAGGGATAGTCTAGTTAGCATAATGCTCATCCATGTGATCTCTTGATCCATACAATGCCTTATTTTGTTTCCCCCTGTGCACCTTACAGTACAGTAAATGATGGCTTAGTTTTAAGTTTCTTACCTGCTATGGGTTCAATTCCCACCCAATACCTAAACACCAGGCATAAAATTGATGCAGCGTCCCAAGCCTGGATAAAATAGGAGGGTAGCATCAGGCATAAAACCTGTGCAAAGTTGTTGTGTGGATCGGGTGAGGCCAAATGCTAATCAATGATGTGGCATTACATTAAATAGTGTAACTAAGTGTGAACTTTGACAAAACAAGCTATAAATGTTAGTTGCTTGTTTAGTATACTAGATATTACTCTTTACTTTAACCATAGATAACGCGTTAGCCTGTTCAATAACTGATCCGTTAGTTAAGCTATTTAATGTAATACAACATTATTGATTAGCATGTGTACTGCAAATTGATGGTTGGGCTGATTTTATCTTGAATGCTAAACTGTTTGAATGTTTTCTTTTGTCTCATGTAAGCAGATCTTTTCAATATATTTCTGTAAATATACTGTGAATAAATAAATGCTGTAAATAGTACGTTTTTACAGTACTATTCTGATGGGGTTTCTGGAATGGAGGATGTCTGTAGTAATTATTATCGATTCTTACTGAATAAAGGATCTCTCTACAGTGAGAGAAAGCCACAAGAGATGGGAGTGTCTTCACCATGTACTCATCATTATCACATTAAAAATGTGTACTAGAGACACTTTATTTCGATCCAAACTGAGTGTTTTAACATTTGCTGTATCATAAGCACTTGTTTTAGGGCTCATAGCTGCACAAATCATGCTTGATTATTAGTAATTTACTGTACATGACCGTGACCAGACTGTATTCTTTACCTGTGGTAAGGAGGCAAAAACCTCCAGAAGTGTCGCTTTAAGGTCTCGTATGTCCTTTAAATGTCATCGATATTTTGTTGCCTGCCATTCTAAATTTTGCTCAAACTTGATTTTCTTGGAAGACAATTGAAAACAGCACTTCCTGGAGTGTCTCTGTAGTGAAGAAAAAAGAAACTGTTCAAGGAAAATCTCTTTTCCCACAGGATACCGTATAAAAGAAATGTTACCAACAATGCGGATGGGACATGTTTTGCCTGGGGTTATTTTTACTAGATTTTTTATTTTTATTTTTTTATAGTAGTTACAACCCAGCACAATCTTTTGAAATGCATGTGTTGTCTATAAGAAACTACTGACTTGCTATATATTGGGACAGGGTGAGAACCCTCTAGATGCACAGGTAATAATTACATTACAGTAGCACACCTCCTCATGTATATACAATTAGTCTAGTCCAAATACGGCTTAAAACATTTGAACGCAATATACAGTATTATATACCAGTCAAACTTTTGGATACAAGTTTTTATTTAGCAAATCACTGGGGAATAGTTACTGTCTGTCTTGATTATAACCTACAATTATACCTTTTTTTTAAGTTTTCAGTAATTCTTGAGCAATACTACTACTAAAAATAATTGATATTTATAAATAAATAAATAAATAAATAAATAATAATAATAATAAAACGACATGTTTGAAAACAGGTAATTAAGTAATAACAATCAACTGTTATATTAAGACATGAAGATCTGCTGTTCTGGAATAATTCTTTCAAGAACAGTATTGACAAGTGTATTTGGAAAACCCATTAAACTGGCTCTCATGAAGACCAAGCCAGGAAAGCTTACTCCAAAAGACCAAAACTTACCTCTGCTGCAGATGAGAAGTTCATTTAGAGTCACCAGCCTTGAAGAAATGAAAATCAGGAAAGCTCATGGAATTAGAAGGACCTTTGACTGGTGGGGAATAACACTGTCGATGACAAGAGAATATCTATACTTTGGGATGATATTATTTGAATTTCCTGAGTACCTTATCAAGCCTGACTGGGTGACTTTAAATACTAGTTCTTTTTCCAGATTTTCCAGACCTGCACATAAACTCAGTGTTTACCCTGTTTACTCTGCTAGCTTGTGCTTTGCCATGGTTACCATATTGAAATAATTCTAAATCCATTTCAAAATGGTAGGTGCGATTAGTGATTTTCAGGCCCAAGCACCAACAGTGCAGCAACATCTGTTCTGTGATCCCTTACTGGAATTCTAATGGTGCATTGCTGAACATACATATGATCATTTCATTATGAAAATATCTAAATACGGCATCACCGAATATAAGCCGGTTAATAAGCCGCCACTTCCTTTTGCATACTGGATTTGAATCTGATGGTTTGTAGATGTTGTTGCGATTGTACCAGTCAAACTTGGGCACTACTAAAAAATCATTAAGAGGCCAATATTTACCACAGCTAGTCCTGAATCTCCAGGGGCTTAATGTATCGAACTTCTAGGAGATCCACAGGCCTACAGTGCTCTCTTAAAATCTACGTCCAGGTATGATTGCAGGATCACGTGTGCATAGGCTTTATGTTTTACTCCAGCTTCTTTGCAAAGTAGCCATAAATGGTTATTAAAATGTCTACATTGTTTATTCATTATTTTATATCTATATAAATAGACCATGTGCTGCATGTAATCTCTCCTCGACAATTTCCCCAGTGCTGGCTTCAATTCAGAACATGATTCCAAGTGGTTGGCCTCTGAGACTCGAAAACAGCTTATAAGCCATTTATTATTACAAAGTTAAAACCCTCGTGGGTCTTAAAAAGCCTACTGTTGGCAAAGCTCTCTAAAGCACCAACATGTTCATTTACAGCTGTCCTTTTTATAGACCACCGCACACTAATGACTTTATTGCCAAGGAATAGTGCCTGGGTGTCTAATAACTCTGATTGAAGTACTCAGGACTACATAAATAAAAAGAACAGTTTTGAAGATTTCTGTTTGGATTCCATAACTGGAGTTACCAAATCACTGGGGAATGGTGATTGTCTGTCCTGATTACAACCAACAATTATACCTCAAGGGTTCGGTAATTGTTTTGATTGGGCAAAACTACAAACTATAAAAATGTTGCCCTGATGTTCCACCTTTCTTTAGTTGCAATAACAAAAACTGACATGATGACACAGTTAACCTTGCTTTGCAAAAAGCATTTTAACCTGATCTATCGTGTGCAATATCTACTGTTTACAGCTCCCAGTAGAACAGAAATGGTTATGTACATTGTAGATACCAGTCTGCATGTACACTTCTCTGTGTTTGCTATAGCCCATGTTTGCAGAAAACTGATAACTGATAATACTCCATTTTGATGATTTGCTGTTAGAATATATATATATACATCCCAAAAAGGCGACTTGGTTATTCCACCCACAAACATGTTTCAAAAATAGCCCAAATTGGTGTTAAAAAAACATGACCCTGGTGACCCTACCCATGGGCACATTCCTTCCATGGGACTGATATATATATATATAATGGCTATGTCTTCTTCATTCCTTCTTTTTACTGTACTTTCTAAAAAAAATAACAGTGAGCTCAAAAAATCTCTGTCTCAGAAGCAAGAAAAAAAAAACTAGAACCAAATCTACACCTAAAAATCTGAAGGCCAAAGCATCAGTGGAAGAAAATGATACATGGGCAACTTTCCTCTCATCAATTTTGACCTGAGCCAGTGAGGCAACCAGAAAATCATACTTTGAAGGGAAAAACAAAGTATGAAATTCTCTGTACTGATTTCTGTTCGTTTTGTTTTAAACTTGGGGATTAAATTCATAATCTATCAGCAAACTATCTATACAGCGATAATTAAACCCTAACATTAAAAACACAGACAGGTGAAATAAATAAAATGGGTTATTTCTTCACAATGCCACCTTTCAAGGGCTGGGATATATTAGGCAGCAAGTCGACAGTTCACAAAGTTGATGTATTGGAAGCAAGAGAAATGGGCAAGCGTAAGGATCTGAGCGACCTTGCCAAGGAGGAAATTTCGATGAGAATCCAAACTGGACCACAAAGCAATAGAAAAAGTGTCCTGGTCTGATGAATCACATCTTCTTTTACATCTCACAGGTGTATGAGAAAATGTAATAAAAAAACATGAGAATATTGGGAAAAAAAATCTGAATATACTGATAAAGGAGGTACTATGGTTCATGCGACGGTGTGAAAAATGTGGCACACACACTGTAATTGAATTAAAATCAAGCAATAAATCAAGTCATTTTCATTGAAGTTCAGGAATGCATCAACCGACCACATCTACTGTATGTCAGGGGTCCCATATGTTTATAACAGAGTTTGGAAATCCTGATTAGAGAGTGAGAACATGACCAAGTGAACCAAATGCAACAGCTTTCATCACATAAAAACATGAACTCACGTCTCCCGTACGCAAAGTGTTCACATGTATTCTTCGTAAACTTTCTTTCATGGATATTTTACATTTATAAACACTGAAGTGCACCATGAGTTCCAAACGCAGCTGCTCAATCCAGTAGTGATTGGAGTTCAAAGCATGTAAAATAAGAATATACAGCTATTTAAAAGCTATTAAAAATGTGTTGTTTTTTTTTGTCTTAGACAATCATGCCAAAAACTTGCCAAAATGAATGAATGTCTATAAAAAGCCTTTGATCTCATTTTGCTTTCAATCTGTTCATTTGTACCTAATTTCCACAGACTATACAGATTTAGTTCTATTCACACGTCTATTTGTTTTAGCTATACAGATGTTTTGCATTTTTGTGGAATATTCCCAGTTATGTCTGTTTCATTGCCAGGATATAATGTGGAAAAGTTCAAGACGGGGTGAATACTTATCCAAGAGATGCAAGAACATTTTTTTTTTTTTATCTTAATTTTTTCCTACCCAGACATTACTGCGATTAATTTTGTGTTTGTTCTGCTTTTTTAGATGCTTTACCCATTAGGGTTTTTGAATTTTGAATTTGATTATTTCTTCCACTATGTGTTCCTCGCGGCATTCGCAACATCACAGATTTTTTGCATTGATGCGTTGATGTTTGATTTGCCTTTAACACCCGTGGTCACTGGATGATCACATGTTTACTTTGTTTTAGTTGATTTCAAAATACTATGATTTCACTCCTGTTTTAGTTCTTTTTCCTCTTCTACTTCTTCTAGCTCCCTTTTCTCAGTGGCATTGTGCCAATTCTTGTGCTCAATTTACCCGCAGTATAAAATCCAAATGCCCTTATACGGTGTATGGAGGCGTTGCCTATGCTAATCGCCAAAATCAGACATGACCCTCCAGGGTAGGAGTCAGTCAGACTCGTCATTCAGCTCAGGTCAGAGCAGGCCGGGATGGTTACGAGCGTTTGGTACATCTGGTGCTTAACAGAAAAGTATGAAAAAGTTTAAGATAAATTTATGGTATTGTATGGTATTTATTGTATAAAAATGGTAATGATTTGCACTGTGTTTACGTTTTCATGGGTATTATGTTTGGGTGTTTAGAATGAGTGCTGATAAAAGAACGTTTTGCGTCGTTGATGTGATCGTTGATGTCTATTAAACTGGTTCTTTTTTTGCCTTCATGTGCAGTGTGGCTTGTTACCTAAAATAAGTTTGACAGCCCTGATTTATTCCCCTCCTCATGCCATGCTCCATACATGTCATGTAGTTTCCTTTTAGTCACAAAATGTTTCGCTTTACAAGCATTTTCCCTTACCATCGCTACCTCATCTCACCTTCAGACTGCAACTCCTCATCGCTACACCAGCTGAATTTCGGTTTTGGTGATTTTTTATTTATTTATTTTTTTTCCTAACTGAGCAGCCTGACCTTCCAAATGATACAGCAGCCGCTGCAGGTCACTGCTCTGTGGAGATATTTATAGAGAGAGTATTTTAGGACTTAATGATGTTCGCCACTCTTAATGATGTTCAACTTGCTTTGACCTTAAACTTTCACTTTGGAAACTGAGTTTCAGTTCAAGTCTTCTGTTAGAAAAAAAATGTTTGAAGTGCACCTTTGTTTATTAGTAACTTAATTTACTTCCTATTATAAGCATTTAGATAGTTTAAGGTTTTTTTTATGTACACTTATCTCAGGAACAATCCCCAGATTTATGGTGAGATATGAATATGCCGTTATAACCTATAATATAACCTAAAAGAAATAAAGAAATAAAGAAAACTGTCAGAAAATTTCCTTGTTTTCAGTATTTTAAACCCAATTTATGTTATTGTAATCTAAGGAAATTAATTTAACCGTAGGGGGGAAAAACTGTCAAAATATAATTATTGCACACATCTACTGTGTATAATTATTACCGCATACTTGCACATTTTGCACACCATCAGCTTTAATGTAATCAGTGATATTATTTCTTCAGGTTAAAGCCTATGTACACGTGTGTCTGCCACAAAGATGAACCCCTTAATTTTTTAAATCTGTAATTTCATGACGTTATATGGTTTCAACTATTTCAACACTATATGGTTTTAGTTTCCACTGGATTTGAACTTTGAACATTTTTTTCTTTTTGCACATTATTCTGCACACTGTCAAGATGATTGAACATGGCTTCTGCATTCCACTTCAATTCAATTCTATTTTATTTTATTATTTTTTCATTATATTATTATTTGTACATAAGGTAAATAAGAAAAATTGCAGCTAAAAGTTTTTCTATATTTTTTTATATTTCTAATTTATTTTAAAAAATCACACTTTATATTCTTATTGGAAACTCTTATTTTTCTCATTTTTTATTTTTTAGGTCATCTGTGGTTGTATACGCATTTCACTTCATGCCATACTGTGTATGACTGTGTACATGTGACAATATCCAGTTACAGTAGGTCATGCCATTCATAGTTTTTAGGTCCATGGTGATTTTTAGGTCCATGGTGATTATTTAACACACATATTTTTAAATATCCCTTTTTTTTTCATTTCTAGTGTTAGTAAGCATCGTTGACTGTTAAAGGTTTTGTAGAAATAGTTAAAAGGTTCAAGCTAAAAACAGGCTGATCAGCTTAAAGCCCACGAACATGTGTGTCTGCAACAAAGATCAATCCCTGTAATAATTCTGTAATTTCCTTACTTATATGGTTTGAACAATTTCAACACTATATGGTTTTAGTTTCCACTGGATTGATGGCTAAGTAGTAGGAAATAAATATATATATATATATATATATATATATATATATTGCCCCCTGCCACAGATTGCACCCCTACATAATCTCTATCAAATATTATATTACAACATAAATTCATAGGTTTATTGTTATCAAATATGATATAACTATTATAATTAACCCTTGGCACGTGACAGGTGTCGAGACCATGAATACAAATTCTCATATAATGTTTATTTTGTGGCACATTTATTTTACAGGGATTTGTCATGTAATACAAAAATGCTTGCACTAAATAAATATTTATGATGAAAAATTTAACGAAATTATTTTTATTATTAAATAAGCAATATCAAAAATACATCTTGTATATAAAAAATAATTTATATTTTTTGTGCCACCAGTTTGGGCCGTACACACACTCATCAATGTGTTGACCATCTCTTCATTTCTCACAATTGCAGCAACCAAGTTTCTCGCCGACTCACTCATTCTTTCTAAAGATGGCGCTGTGTTTCGATGACGTCATGTTTCATTCAATATATTCAGACTTTTCATTCAATATATTCAGACTTTTCATTCAATATATCAGTTTTCAATCCATATATTCAGAATTCATTCAATATATATATTTTTCAATCAATATATTCGGAATCCATTCAATATTCTCACGTTCCATTCAATATATTTTCATTAAGTTCTCTCATATCCATATATGTATATATATATATAAAGAATTTAAAAAAAGAAGAAGAAGAAATGTACCTATTGTAGGTCAGGTCAAAATTTTGAATCTACTGTCGATTCGTCTTATTACAACCAAAGGAAAGCTAGGTTATATTTGTTTATGCTAAGTATGTACAGTATATCCTGTTTGGTAATCAGAGAGTGAATCACAGGTGAGGAATCCAAAAAGGATAAAGATGAAGGTTTTTCTTATAACGACTCCAGCGTGTTAAAATTTAGCAAGTAGCTTATTTGAAGATTTTACATTTTAAAGTTGATTACTAAATCAACCACATAATAGATCAGAACATCGCTCTACTTAACAAGTGTTGCACGAGTTTCATTATATTCCGCCCAGCCAGTTTTGCGTGATGCTGTGACAAAACCGAGATCAACAGATTTTTCTGAGACTGGTTTCGGGTGAAAAGTAAAGATATCATTGAAAGAGCGAGTTCTGAAAAATGCACAGACAAAACCTTTTTAAGCATGGACATAAGCAACACTCCATGTTCAGTGCAGCGTCATAAAATTGTTGGAATAATAATCTGACACCAAAATTATTACTAAATAATACAGCAATTAGTTTTATATCCATATAATTACAAATTTACCACTGGCAGCGGGTAAACATTTCCTTTAACCCTACTCTCTCTCTCTCTCTCTGTCGGCTTGATTTTTTTTTTCTTAGCATTATTGCCAATCTGCAATCAAAACTACTGACTCATAGTAATAAATTCACCAGGTTTTGACGTTAAAGTTCCTGCGTGAAATTAAATAAATAAACCATATTATTGCCAGAAGCCGCAATCCTTAATCACTCTTTTTCTTTTCCACCTTTGAGCAAATTTGCTCTAGAAGGAATAATGAAAACGGATCTTTCTTGGATTCCGAGTTGTCATGGAGTCACGGTGACGGTAAAAAATAAAACAGTGAATCGTCACCTCGCTCGTCTTTCTATTTAAATGAGCTCCGAGCCACACTGTTAAGGATCAGATATTGAAAAATGACGTTGTGGAAGATGGATTATCGTCTTCCGGGGCCAAGGATTTCATGCATCTTAGAAACAGCTCAACGGTCTGCAAAATCGGAAGACATTTTGCTTTGTAAATGTGTGGAATTATCTAAATCTCTTCGATAAGTACTCAGTCATTTAACCACCAGCAGTGACAGCCTGTCTTTACTCATAATGTAGAACACAGAGTCTATGATTTAGCTTTTTTTTTTTTTTTTTTTTTAGATTATTATTATTTTAAAGATTTTCTCCAGATGTCTTGAGAAGTGAAATGGAAACGAAATGGGTTCTCTTTAATAGCTAGCCACTCAGAATGTCAGCACAGATCAATCCGGAGATAAAAGTGTCGAGCTTCAAGGAGGTCACAGAGGGCTGGAGAGCATTTCTCTGGGCATTTAGATGAAACAATCAGCGGCTAATTACAGGAAATGATTAAAGCAGAAAGCTAGAGACAAAAAAAAAAAAAAAAAAAAGTATAGCAGTGACTAACACACATGCTTTTTAGAATCCTGGTATTATTAGGTGCTTATGACTAATGAGCAGCAGATGGCGTGTACAATGTCATAGATCTCTTTGCACATTGTAAAGCAATGTTATTTAAGAAACCGTATACAGTAGTACTTCTAACATTGTTTTTCCTGTTTGAATTATTCTAATGTACAGGGCGAATTTATTAGGTTCACTTACGCTATATTGTAGTTACCCATATCCATCCATCCATCCATCCATCCAGGAACCTCTGTAGTCCAACTAGGGACGTGGACATGCAAGACTCCACACATACAGACCCTGAGGAGGGAATCGAACCGGGAGCCTGGAGATGCAAGCCAATAGTGCTAACCACTGAGCCACCGTGCCACAAGTTGCCCAGAAACAGATCACTTTGTAAGTGTGCGTCAAAGCTGATTAGTCAGAAGATGTTTATTGTTCATTTATTTATGTACTTATTTATTTTTTGCATGTGAAATTTTGCATCGATTTTAAAATACTACTTTTGACCTATAAAGCATTAAATGATCTCGTGCCGCAGTATCTCAGTGAACTGCTAGTGTCGTATGTTCCGCCACGCCTACTTGGATCAAAGGATGCAGGCTGCTTGGATGAAAACTACAGCAGGGGGGCGGAGCTTTTTCTTATAAAGCCCTAAAGTTATGAAATAGCCTTCCAATTAATGTTCGGGATTCAGACAGAGTCTCAGTGTTTAAGTCTAGTAGAGTATTATGGTGAACTGGTATGTTTAGATGCTGTCTTCCCTAACTAACTATGACAGCGTAACTCAAAGGAAACACAGACATGAGGGCTCCCTGAGATGGAGAGAGACCAATCACTTCACAGTCAACAGTCGCTTTCCATCTCAGGGAGCCCTCATGTCTGTGGTTCCTTTGAGTTATTGCTGTCATAGTTAGTCCTGCCGGAGTCCCTGCTTTCACTCTGCATTAAACATACCTTCATCTTATACATTGTGGAACAGTGAACATACCTAACTGCCATCTCTCCTTCTCTTCTCATGTCGCTCCTGAGCTCCCAGCGATCCAGACCCCTTCTGCCATCTGGACTCCATCTGGTTGGAGATCTGGTCACATGGATGCCCCACATGGTCTGTTTGGGATGCGTGTGGTGCCTGGGGACTGTTCCACATTACCATGAAGACGGTCCTGGCCTCGGCTGAGGCTGACGGCTGTTCTCTGAGGTCTCGTGACTGCAGTCGCTCAATAGTTCAGGACTAGCGTTCACTCCACGAACTCGAACTGGACTCCACATTAACTTAAAGACACCAAATGTTGTACTGAACGTTCAGCCTCCTAACACACAGTATGTCTGCAAAACAATTCCTGCTATCCATTTTTACCCAAATGAGGTTCACTGTTGAGTCTGGTCTGGTAATTGTGTAAAGCTGCTTTGCGGCAATGACAATTGTTAAATTTTAGTTTAATTTAATTTTACAGCAACTTTGTAGTAGTCCTCACTGCATGACAAATCACAGGTTTATAATAATGTGTTATTTCCCACTTGGTTCCTGATTAAAATCTAAAAAGAACTGGTAAAGCATAAAGTATTTTACTGTGGTAAAGCCTTCATTATTATTCGTTTGTTTGTTTGTTTGTTTGTTTGTTTGTGTTTTTTGGGGGTTCGTTTTTTGTTCTGTTTTATGTTTTTTTTTTTTTTCATCTTTCAAGGCAAGTTTTCCAGTTCATCTATTTAAAACCAGCAGTTTATTCACTCCGGATGCTCGGCCAATTCATGTATATTCCGTTCTCATTGAATCCTCCGAGACGTTTTTTCTTTTCAACCTCAGAAATAAAACTTTTTTGTGTGTGTGCATGTGTGTGCGTTCGTGTGTGTCCGTGTGCGTGTGTGTGTGTGTGTGTGTGTGCGCGTGTGTGTGTGCGCGTGTGTGTGTGTGTGCGTGTGTGTGTGTGTGTGTGTATGTGTGCGTGTGCGTGTGCGTGTGTGTGTGTGCGTGCGTTAATTACTGAGCTCTGTGTAAAGACTGGAGATGACTAAGGTGATTAAATTTTGAACACAGTTGTACTGAGAGAGGATGGAAAAAAAGAGAGTTGGCCTTGCACAGAGAGCAGTTAAAGTTTGAGATGATGTGATTCATTTTGTAGTGGTGCTCGGATGCTTCTGAGTGCGCTCATGAGATATTCTCCATATCCACTCTGACGGGGATAAAGTGCTTACTGAACATGTAGGTACCCCAAAGACGCGTACGATGCTTGAGAACATTGACAATAGTAGACACATTAAACTAATTGCTCAAAGAACATTATCAGGCAATATCAGGGACAATAAAAGACCATTTTCAAATGAAGTAAAGGGACAAAGATGTGCAAGAATAAAACGGGCAAGTGTGAAAGATAGAGAGTGAATAAGACTACGGGACTCCGAGGGTGACATGGCAGAAATAGTGAGCAAGAGGGAAGATGAGGATCTACAAGGTGAAAGGGATTGGAAGGACAGAGAAGGTCAGAGGCACAGGAGGGAGCAAGATTATTGAGGGCTTTATAAATGAGTATGAGGATTTCAAAGTGAATATCTTCTTTTATGTGGAGCCAGTGCAGATTTTGGAGTAGAGATGTGATAAAGTGTCAGGACGGGGCATCGGAAACATATCTGACGGGCAATCTGAAAGCTCTAAAGGGTTCTGGAGCGGATTTTTGTAAGCACTGGCAAACAGGATTTAGACATTCAGTCTGCATGGAGCTGATGCATAAGAGAATCACATATTGTTTAAAAAAAAAAAAAAAACAAGACGTATATATACTTGCTAGACCTCTTTATTAGGAAGCAGCTCTCCTTGGCGCTTACTCGTCTCTGACCTCTGGTGAGCCCGTCAATGGGTCCACTTCAGTTTGCCTATCAGTCTGGCATTGGAGTGGAAGACTCTGTCACCTTCCTCCTTAATGGGGCTTTTTTTACACCTGGGAGCACAGTGAGAGTCATGGTTTTTGACTTCTTTAGCGCTTTAACACCATCCATCCTGCGCTTCTGAGGGATAAGCTGGAGGACGTAGGAGTGAATCATCATCCATCTATATGGGTGCTGGATTACATCACAAACCGTCCACAGTAAGTGAGGACTCATGACTGTGAGTCTGACATGATTGTCTGCAACACTGGAGTCCCACAGGGAGCGGTCCTGGCTCCGTTCTTCTTCACCGTCTATACTGCAGAACTTATGTTCAGCTCAGCAACCTGCCACCTGCAGAGGTTCACTGACGGCTCTGCCATTGCCAGCCTGATTACGGATGATGATGACAGAGGATTGATCCAGAACCTTGTGGGCTGGTGCCACTGGAGAAGCCTCCAGATAAATGTGGGGAAGACCAAAGAACTGGGCGTGGATTTTCAGAGGAAAGGACATTGAGGGAGCCAACTGGACTGGACTGACAATAGAGATGCAATTAAAAGGGAAGGAAAAAGTCGACTCTTTCTGTTGAGAAGTCTAAGGTCTTTTTGAGTGCAGGAAGCACTTCTGAAGACCTTGTTGACTCTGTGGTGGCCTCAGCTGTCTTCTAGACAGTGGTTTGCTGGTGCAGCAGCATCTCTACTACAGACTGGAAGCAACTGGACAAGCTGATAAAAAGGCCAGCTCAGTTCTGGGGATTCCTCTGGACACTGTGCAGGAGGTAGGAAAAAGGAGGATGGTGAAGTGCTGGAGAATGACTCTCACCCCCTGTATGAAACAGTTTTGTCTCGGAGCAACTCCTTCAGTGACAGACTGTTACATCCTAAGTGTCTGAAGAAGCGATACTGAAGGTCTTTTCTCCTTGCTGCTATTAGACTGTACTGTCCGAGAAGCTCCCAGTGAACGAGTCACTACTGTAATGACTGTTTTTCACAATAACTTACATTTTTTGCAATAGCAACTGTGCAATAGCACCATTTTAAACTGTGCAATATTACTTTTGTAAGTACAACTGTAAGTGTAATTATTGTAGTGTTTGTTTTTTGTATTTGCCGATTTTTTTTTTTTTCTGCTGTAACATAGAAGTTTCCCCAGTGTGGGAAGAATAAAGGTATATTTTATCTTACCTTACCTGATCATTTATGCAATTATCCAAGCAGCCAGTATTTGAGCAGTGTAACAAAGACGGACTCCACAAGATGGTGAGTAACAGGATGAGTGTTTTTATTTCGAGTTTGAGAACCACAGAATGAAGTACTAGTGATAAGGGATATTGAGAGTTGGTAAGCTAAGGAGAGTTTTCTGAATCACCGGAAAGGATCACTTATTCTTGCTGCGTGAAGGAGAGGAAACGAGGCGCACGAACAGAGATGACAGCAGAGGAGGAATTTCTCGCTGCACAGCGATATCGCGACTGGAGTCTGGAGAGGGTGACTGGAGTGTTTTCTGGGAACAAGAACACAGGTAAATTAGAATCTTAACAAGAATCTTCTTACTTGGAGAAGGCGGTTGAGTCCACTTTCGTATCTACGAGCCCGGACACTGACTGAGGCACGGTGTGTGGTTTTTATGAATTTCCGTTGATTAGAGACAGGTGAGGGTGATTAGAACTCCGGAGATAAAGGGCGTGGTGTCTGACTGAGTTCAGAGCCTGACCTGACTGTGACATTACCCCCTCCTCCACGACCCGCTCCTGAGGGTCGACCTCTCGGACGCCGTGGTGGTCTACCCCGTCCTCTGGGTGCTGGGCGATCAGGATGTGAGCTGTGAAACTCATCCAATAGTGCCGGGTCAAGGATGTCGTCCCGAGGCACCCAGGATCTTTCCTCAGAACTGTATCCCTCCCAGTCTACCAGGTATTCTAGCCGCCCACCTCGGCGTCGGGAGTTCAGGATGTCTCTGACCTGGTAGATGGAGCCTTCGTCCGTGATGATCGGAGGAGGGGCCGCTTCCTCTTCAGGGTCAGGCTCTGTGGGGGAAATGACAGGTTCGTAATATGGTTTTAATAGCGATACATGAAAGGTTGGGTGGATACGGTAGTGTGAAGGGAGTTGCAATCTGTACGTTACCCGATTTATTTGTTCCAGGATCTTGAAGGGACCAACATACCTGGGGTTAAGCTTTTTGCAGGACTGTCAAAAGCGCAGGTCTCTAGTTGAGAGCCATACCTTATCTCCTGGATGGTAGATAGGGGCGGTTGATCTATGGCGATCAGCGTTATTTTTGTGCCTCCGTACAGCTCTCTGCAGATGGTGATGTGCCTCTTCCCAGACCCTCTCACTTTCTCTGAACCAGAAATCGACCGCCGGGAGATCTGACGGTTCCCCATTCCAGGGGAATAATGGTGGTTGGTAACCCAGGATGCACTGAAAGGGAGTGAGACCCGTGGTGGGTTGGCGGAGGGAGTTCTGGGCGTACTCAGCCCAGCCCAGAAACTGTTTCCATGAGTTCTGATGATTGTGACAGAAAGTACGGAGAAATCGGCTGATCTCCTGAATCTTCCGTTCCGTCTGCCCATTTGTTTGTGGATGGTATCCTGAAGATAGACTCACTGTTACTCCGAGGAGACGAAAGAACGCTCGCCAGACTCTGGATATAAACTGTGGGCCTCGGTCCGAGACGATATCTTCTGGTATCCCGTAGTATCGGAAAACATCATTGAAGAGTAGCTCAGCTGTTTCCATAGCTGTTGGTAGACCCCGAAGAGGGATCAGATGACACCCCTTCGAGAATCTGTCAACTATTACCAGGACACAGGTTCGTCCCTCTGACTCCGGTAGGTCCGTGAGGAAGTCTATCCCCAGATGTGACCAGGGGCGTTGGGGAATGGGCAGAGGCATGACCTTTCCCGCTGGTAAGTGTCGGGGGTTCTTTGACATGGCACACTCGGGGCATCCCTTGACATACCTCCTTACATCTCTCTCCATATTGGGCCACCAGAAGCATGCCTGTACCATAGAAAGAGTCCTATCGATCCCTGGGTGTCCAGAGCCCAGAGAGCAGTGAACTGAATGAATGAGGGGAGTTCGATCATTCTCTAGAACAAATCGGCAGTGCGGTGGACAGTCTACGGGCGTGGTTGGAGCTGGTTCGGAAATGGACGCCGGGGATTGCCATTCGATGGGGCTGACAAAGATTTCTTCCGGGAGGACGGACACGGGTTCCTCTGTGTAGTCACCTGGTGCATGCAGTCTTGAGAGGGCATCGGCCTTGGTGTTCTTTGTACCTGGTAGATAGGATATTTTAAAATTAAAACGGGTAAAGAACATGGCCCACCTTGCCTGTCGTGGATTGAGCCTTTTTGCCTCCCTCAGATATTGTAAGTTCTTGTGGTCTGTTAATACTAGAAATGGGTGAGCCGCTCCCTCCAGCCAATGTCTCCATTCTTCCAATGCCATCTTGATGGCGAGAAGCTCACGGTCTCCAATATTGTAATTTTTCTCAGCCGGACTGAACTTTCTCGAGAAGAAGGCGCATGGGTGGAGAGTGGTCAGTTTCCCCTGTTGCTGAGATAAAATGGCCCCCACTCCAGTCGTTGAAGCATCCACTTCCACTACAAAGGGTTCTTCTGGGTTGGGGTGAACAAGAATAGGTGCAGACACAAAGGCTTGCTTTAACTGTTGAAAAGTGGAGGTAGCCTCAATGTTCCATTGCAGCGATTTCGGCTTTCCCCGGAGTAGAGAGGTCAAGGGGCTTGCTATGGTGCTGTAATTCTCTATGAATCTCCTATAAAAGTTGGCGAAGCCTAAAAATCGCTGTAGTTCCTTTATGGTAGTGGGTTTAGGCCAGTTGATAATGGTCGACACCTTCCCTTCGTCCATTTTAACACCCTCTTGATCGATAAGATAGCCAAGAAATTGGACGGATGACTGATGGAACGCACACTTCTCAGCCTTCAGGAATAAGTGAAACTCCCGTAGTTTGGTGAGTACTCGGGTGACGTGGTGGTAATGTTCCGCCTCAGACCTTGAAAAGATTAGAATATCATCTATATATACTATGACAAACCTGTGAAGGAACTCTCGAAGGACTTCATGCATGAAATTTTGGAAGACTGCGGGGGCGTTCACCAGTCCATAAGGCATCACCCGGTACTCGTAATGGCCGGTCGGTGTCACAAATGCAGTCTTCCATTCGTCCCCTTTTCTAATTCGAATCAGGTTGTAGGCGCTCCGGAGGTCGAGTTTTGTGAAGATTTTGGCCCCACGGAGACACTCTAAGGCCGCCGGGACCAAGGGTAAGGGATAGCGGAATTTGATGGTAGCTTGATTCAATTTACGGAAGTCGATACAGGGCCTTAAGCCACCCCCTTTCTTGGCCACAAAGAAGAAGCTGGAGGCGGCCGGGGAAGTAGAAGGCCGAATATAACCCTGTTGAATGGCCTCGGCAATGTACTCCTCCATAGCTCTCCTTTCGGGAAGTGAAAGAGGATATATGCGTCCGTGAGGTAGTGGTTCCCCCGGAAGTAGCTCGATCGCACAATCCCAAGGACGATGCGGTGGTAACTGAGATGCCCGTTTGGGGCAGAAGATGTCTGCAAAGGTTGAGTACTGAGGGGGAATCTCTACTGACTGATGTCCAACGGGGCTCTCGATTGACGTAGTATGGAGTTTCAAGGGTTGAATCTTTAACGGTAGTGTAGGAAAACAGGTGGAAGTGCAGTTCTTTCCCCATTTAAGTACTTCCCCCGAGGTCCAAGAGAGGATGGGGTCATGCTGGATTAACCACGGGCGTCCTAGGATAACATCGGAGGTAGATTCCTCTAATACTAACAGCTGGATTTCTTCCTGGTGAAACAAACCGATATGAAGACTGACTGGACCTGTGAGCTGATGAACGGTTCTGCGGGACAGCGGTTTCCCGGTTATGGACTGGATCTGGTAATGTTTCTTCGTCGGGATTGTCTTGAGTCTGAGATGTCGGCACAAGGTTCCGGAGATGAAGTTGCCCGCTGAACCCGAGTCGAGGAGGGCGGCCACTGAAACCGTAACATACGAGGCAGTAAGGCTTACAGTGGTAGTAAGGGGTTGCAACTTTTCAATATTATTTGAAATCGTACTCACCATGGTTCTAGGAGGACGAATGGGGCACTCGTCCCTGAGATGCCCCATGCTGCCGCAGTACAGGCAGAGACCCTGGGCCAACCTTCTCTGTCTCTCTGCTGGAGTTATCCGTCCCCGATCCAGTTGCATAGGTTCTTCAGGAGACTCGGAGTGGGTTGACGGCCGTTGAGCTTGTGGAAAAGAGACGGTCCTGCTTCCTGCTGTAAGGGGGCAGGACGCTAGACGAGCGGAGCAACGGATGGATAGTTGGATGAACTGTTCTAATCCCAGGTCATCATCATAGGTGGCCAACATGAGCCTTAGATTTGGTTCTAATCCCTGGCGGTACGTGGTGATGAGAGCCTGTTCATTCCATCCACTCGCTGCTGCTAAAGTGCGGAATTGTAGTGCATAATCCTGGAGAGAGCGGTTACCCTGTTTCAGCTGGTACAACTGCTCACCTGCGGATGCTTCACTGTCACTCCGCTCGAACACTTCCTTGAAATGGGCCAGGAAGAGATCATAAGATTGTGTCAGCGGTCCCCCCTGTGACCAGATGGATTCGGCCCATTGTAGTGCCTGTCCCGACAAAAGAGAAATTAGATATGCTATTTTGGCCTGATCGGTAGGGAATAAGGCCGGCTGCATTGCGAACGTCAGGGAGCACTGGAGTAAAAAACCCTTGCAATTCCCCGCCGCGCCAGAGAAAGGCGCTGGTCGCGCCAGAGGAGTGGAAACGGGGAGCGCCGAGGAAGCGGTGGCGGCGCTGGCGGGGTCCTGTAAGGGCGGCGGTGGTGTAGCTTGCAATGCTAGGCGAAGTTGATTTGCTAGCTCCAGTATAGGGTTGGGTTCACTCATCCTCGGTTGTGTTTTAAGGTCCGGGCTTCTGTAACAAAGACGGACTCCACAAGATGGTGAGTAACAGGATGAGTGTTTTTATTTCGAGTTTGAGAACCACAGAATGAAGTACTAGTGATAAGGGATATTGAGAGTTGGTAAGCTAAGGAGAGTTTTCTGAATCACCGGAAAGGATCACTTATTCTTGCTGCGTGAAGGAGAGGAAACGAGGCGCACGAACAGAGATGACAGCAGAGGAGGAATTTCTCGCTGCACAGCGATATCGCGACTGGAGTCTGGAGAGGGTGACTGGAGTGTTTTCTGGGAACAAGAACACAGGTAAATTAGAATCTTAACAAGAATCTTCTTACTTGGAGAAGGCGGTTGAGTCCACTTTCGTATCTACGAGCCCGGACACTGACTGAGGCACGGTGTGTGGTTTTTATGAATTTCCGTTGATTAGAGACAGGTGAGGGTGATTAGAACTCCGGAGATAAAGGGCGTGGTGTCTGACTGAGTTCAGAGCCTGACCTGACTGTGACAAGCAGAGACATAACACATCAAGCTCACCAAATGTAACTGAAAAAAGAAAGACATTACCTTGGCTTTTTTTTTCCTTTCTTTTTTTTTTATCTTCAGTTGTCCACTTTCTGTGAGGATGTGCTTGCATGCTGTGTTGGCAGGAGTGAAGGCTTCCTCAAAGGTGGTCGTGTTGTGTGTTCTGTGAGGAGAGGTAGGATGTTTTGATGTCATGTAGTGACTGGTTTCACTAGCTGTCAGATAAAAACCCAGCCTGGTTGTTCTTATGGCTTCTTGATGTTTTTCCGTTTTTTCGCTATTCGCACTATTCTAGTAGCTGATCAAATTTTCAATCAATCTTAAAAGGATAGATTTTAGAGAACTTGTATTAATGTAATGTTTATAAACATTGTATTAATTAACAAATAAAAGCATCTAAATGGATTAAAATGACTAATTCGATCTTGGCTGAGGAAAGATACCTCACCGCGTCTACATCGGCTTATGTATCCTCACTGCAGAAACGGCGTTACAGTACAGCAGAGTTTCTGTTTCAGTCTTGGACCTCTAACCTCTTTCCGCTTGCTATCTCCTCTTCACTCTGTAGTCTGTTTTACGATCAAGGAAAATGTGTGATTTTCTACGACTGAGGTGTTTTTTGTTTTTTTTTTACCTGTAGATGGTTCTGTTCCAATGAAGTCACGAGAGCCATGAGCAAGAGCTTTAAAGCTGATAGAATTGATTGCATTTTTGCCCCTGTCTTTAATTTTAATTTTAACTTTCATTTCTTAAACCTAATATAGAGAATCTGCTTCCTGAAAGCAGTCCATCTCAATCCAGTTGCATTAACCAATCAGGAAAACCTTTTCGCAAGGATCCGGTCCTTAAATTCTTTGCCACAGAATGTGTGGTCATTTATTTTTCATGTACACAGAGTATTAATAAAGTACCTACTTGATGGTGTAGAAGATACGATGTGGATAAGTAATACAAATAGCAACGCTGAGACCATAGTTATTAAAATCCTAGATACAGAGGATTAACTTTGGAAGTGAGTCTTGCACTTCTGGGGGTTTGACTATCACCTTCAGTCTGTGTGTGTGGAGTTTGGATGTTCTTCTCAAGCTTTGTAGATTTCCTTTGGTTTAGGATCATGAGCACCCAGGGCTCAATCATGCCCACAGGGATGTGCAGCCATGAAGGCCATCCCATCTGGTCCAATTCCAAAGAAAAGCCAATGCAATACAAATTGCTGAAAAAGTCAATGCTGGCCATGACAGGAAGGCGTCAGAACATCCAGTGCGTCATACTGTCCAACCGACCCTACACTGGATGTGTTGGACAAACAATTCTGATCCACGGAAGCCTGACCCTGCAACCCACATCGCCAAAGAATCCACGTCGCAGTTCCAGACACCAAAGCACACCCAAGAGATCTTGTGATGTCACATCCTGAGGGGCGAGAGCCGCACAACATCCAATTCTTAATCCGTAGGGTTTAATATGATGTTGGCCCCGCTCTCTTTGCAACTATAACAGCTTCCACTCTTCTGGGAAGGCTTTCCACAAGGTTTAGGAGTGTGTTTATGGGATTTTTTGTCGATTCGTCCAGAATCGCTTTACTGAGGTCAGACAGAGATGTTGGACGAGAAGGCCTGGCTCGCAGGCTCTGCATTAATTCTTTCCAAAGGTGTTCTATCAGGTTAAGGTCAGGACTCTGTGCCAGCCAGTCAGATTCTTTCTCAATCACCCATGTCTTGAAGGACCTTGCTTTGTGCACTGGTGAGGGGCCGTCCCCAAACTGTTCCCACAAAGTTGAGAACATGAAATTGTCCAAAAATGTCTTGGAACACTGAAGCATTAAGGGTTCCTTTCACAAAAAAATAAGTTGCCGAGCCCAACTCCTGAAAAACAACCCCGCACAAGTTCCAACATGACTGCACACCAGTGCACAAAGCAACGTCCATAAACACATGAAGGAACGAGTTTGGTGTGGAAGAACCTGACCTTAACCTGACAGAACACCGTTGGGATGAATTAGAGAGGACACTGCGAGCCAGGACTTCTCGTCCAACACCAGTGTCTGCCCCCCTTAAATATGCTTCTGGAAGAATGGTCAAAAATTCCTATAAACACACTCCTAAACCTTGTGGAAAGCCTTCCCAGGAAAGTGGAAGCTGTTGTAGTTGTAAAGGGGGCGGAGCCAGCATCCTATTAAACCCGATGGATTAAGTGTTGGATGTTACTCAAGTTCCTATGCATGTGAAGGCTGATGAGCGAATACTTTTGGCGGTATACCGTAGGTTCCACAGCACTATTGAATTCCCAAATCTGATTGGTCTAAAGACCTTTGGGCTTTACCATGTTATAATTAATAATTCGCATGTTAATAATAAATTAATTCACCATGTTCTAAATTATTTCACAAGATAGTATCTGATGTCACTTGTTAATAAGAATTATAAGCATCTGTTTCTTACCATTGTCCCCTTACTTTCTTTTTAACTTAATAAGACAAAAGACACTCACTAGAGATCCTGTGTTGTTACCGAGAAAATTGAATTCTGCCAGAAAACTGTTACCCTGGAGACTCTTTCTTTGTTAAATAACACATTTGTTGATCGCCCACCATACAAGTTCCTGTAAATGACCTGTTACTACAGAAACAATATTGTAATAGCTGGAGTTCTTCATTTAAACTGCTGTTACTGATAATGAATGAACAATGAAATTTGAGAAGTCAATAATACAGTAATATAAATATATTTCATTTCTGGGAAGCAGATTTTTGTTTTTTGAAATGTTCACACGATTATGAGAATCGACGCTCTAGGTGATAGAAAATGAAATAT
The DNA here is from genome assembly GCA_013621035.1 of Clarias magur. Classification (NCBI taxonomy): domain Eukaryota; kingdom Metazoa; phylum Chordata; class Actinopteri; order Siluriformes; family Clariidae; genus Clarias; species Clarias magur. Next base: position 559,226 of record QNUK01000150.1, read on the forward strand.
ATAAGGTAATTGGCATTATTCAATATTTTTCAGGCAGTAAAATTCCCCTTTTTGGCGTTTTTTCCACATCATCGTAAGAAACGTACATTTTCCAACAGAACTGACCGTGTTCATGAAGGGCGTTTGTGAAAAGAGCAACATTAACGGCGTAATTTTAGAGCCAGTGGGACGCTGATTGACCTTTACATGAGGCACAATTGAGGCAACTTATTATTTCAGACTGATGAAGCACTATTGGATAAAGCTGCCTAATCTGTACTGGAACATAACGTATTCACAGAAGCACACAAAATTGCACAAAACTTAGAAACTGCACAGAATATGAATTTATTTTTTCTCCGAAATGTCCCTTTATTAAGAGTTTATGCTCTTTTGTACTCAACAGTTTTGTTCGCACACGGTTCGCAAAACTAACTGCCATGACAGATACAGTCATGTTCAAAAATTAGTACCCCGTCTTTTAATTCAATGTTTTTTTTGTGTGTGTAAAAACATAAACATAATAAAAATCCTCTGATCATAGTGAGTCTCAGTATTAGGGTTTCCTTTAAGTACTCCGGTTTCCTCCCACACTCCCAAATTTTTCCGTAGTGTGTGTGTATATCTTTGTGCCCTGTGATGGATTGGCACCCTGTCCGTGGTGTACCCCACCTTGTGACCTTGGATAGGCTCCTGCGACCCTGAATACAGGATAAAGCGGTATAGACAACGAGTGAGTGAGTGAGTGAGTGAGTGAGTGAGTGAGTGAGTGAGTGAAGCTGCGAAAAATGTTATGTTGTTCACCTGCGGTTGTATTTGTCTAATACTGAGACCCACTACAATCAGATGTTTTTTCTTATTATTATTTACACCAAAAAAGACGTAGAATTAAAAGGGGGGGGTACTAACTTTTGAGCACGGCAGCGTAAAGGATATTGAAAAACGTACTATTATGTCTATTCATAATATGATATTGTAGGCCCACCACTAAGACACCTGACGAGTGAAAGTAATTAAATCCTCAGAACTTCTCACCAACCAGATGGGCTGCGAGTGTGTACAGCCGTCCACGGCGAAGGACGAACGATCACAGTACTGCAGATTTATCCGGGCAGCTTGTCTGCTTATCAAACAAGTGTCACCAATTTTATGATTTAAAAAAAAAAAAAAAAAAAAAACAGCTTGTATTTGAACGCATTTCATTAATTGCACTAACTGCATGATGGAACCTTCACAAAGCAAACTGTTATAACCCTCCAGATGACAGAAGCATATTTGTTTATTCCGTGTATTTATAGAGAGATGGGAATCTATGAAGATGAGGGAAAGTTTCTGGAGGAAAGTTTGAAGTCTTGAAACTTTTAAAAGAAGCAAAATTACACCTATTTGTTGAACGGATTTAATTGCAGGGACACTTTTTCACGGCGTGGGTTAATGTGTATCTTGAACTAAATTATACTGTCAGTAGGGATTCGCCGCGAACCTTTTTTAGTCTGCGGAAAATAGCAGTTAGGCTTAGATCTTAAGAGAGCGGCATATAAATCTTTCAAAAGGACATGAATTGCAACGCTGTACAATGTACATGCACACAACTAATTTAACAAAAAATATTCACTTCATTCAAGCCTGTCCACCCTACAGTACAGTAGGTTGGTCCCCTCATAATAAAACAGGTACAGTAAGAGAAATCCAGATGAAGGTCTTTGCAGTGATGTAAACAGGGTACACACAGTCTGATTATTGAGGGAAAGCTGCAACTCATTGTCAATCCATAGCAGGGATCAAATTACAAGCAGTTGGCATCAAGCACGGTATATTTATAATCAAAATGAGAAAAACAGCAGAGGGTCTAAACTCAGAACAAGAAATAAACTTTTCAGTTTTGCATTGCATAAATATGAGACAAACTACAAGCTAATTAAGAGCTAAACAGGACAGATTCAGAGGCACCTGTTCACACCTGGCGTTATCGTGTGTCCTGGGTGATCAGATCACAAGTGAATAGATGTGAACGAAAACGCATCGAGATCACTTAGTGATACCATTGATTTATTGGTTCTCGTTGCTGTCCGGAGGACCAGATGGATGGATGGATGGATGGGTAGCTATCTTCTTGATACCAAAGCACAATCCAACTGTGGAATTCGACCTGCTGGGAAAATACACTGCAAAGTGTCAAATATTCTAACATTTAATTTCACCACCTTTAGCTTTGATGATGGAACACAATTTGGTGGCCAAGTCATGTGTGATAAGGATTCATCATGCAGCATCACTCTCTTACAAAGTCATCTCCTGGAATATGGCCATGAGGGAAGAACAACTTCACAGATGTGATAACCTGGTCATTCAGTACATTCGGGTCATCAGCTGACTTCATCTTCTTGCCCCACTAACACTACAGTACCTTGTACAGTGGACACTACGCATGACTGATGTATCGCTTTGAGCGCTTCCCATTTGACCCAGATGTGCACCTCACTCTGGAATAGGGTCAATCTGGACCTTTTTCCATCGCTCCAAAGTCCAATCTTGATGCTCCCTAGTACATCCAAGCTTTTTTTTTTCTGTTGTGTCTCACTAACAAGTGGTTTTCTTATGACCACGCAATGCACAACACAACACAACTTAAGGCCACACACTCTTCCCTTCCATGTTTTAATAAAGATGTCAGAATTTTGAACTTATTTGTTTCCTTTGCTTGATGCAATCCAATAATTTGAAGGGGGGGCGGGGGGGACAGGCAGTGTGCAGTGTGCACAGGGACAGTCTCATCAGACTATCAGCATATAATATTAATAATACCTTGGACAGTTATTAACCATTAGTTAGTGCAATAAGTTCCAATTCCAATCATTTCAGCAATCTCTTTAGTTTGTTAGTTTGTTCGTTTATTTTGCTTGATGCAGGCCTATTTTAAAACTATGCATTCCAGTAAAAGTGGACCGCTGAGACGCATCGCTCTGGGATTAGAAACACTTCTTTAGTGTCAACTCATAAAGATCAGATTTCATACATTGTTTCAGCTGGAGAAAGGCTTCACATTAATTATGTTGGTTTTCCACTGCTTTTCGAAACATACAGTATATGTAATCATTTTCTGAACTGTAAAACTCACTGCCACAAGGCTAACAGATAACGGTGTGCTATGACAACAGAGACGAACGCCGCTACTTTTCATAGTGTCATTTGTCATAACATCTCTCTTTCATTTATCAGTTTTATTATCCGACCTTGTGATCCAAACGTTCCATGCATAGAACATTTTTGCCTGAAAATAAATGCAGTGGAAAACTAACATGTCATAAATGTAAAGGCTTTCTCCAGCTGAAACAATGTATGAAATCTGATTCTTATGAGTTGTCCCTGAAGAAGGTGTTTATAATCCCAGGTGTGAGGCTGCGATGCGTCTCCGCAGTCCACTTGTACCGTAATTCATAGCTTCGAGCGCGGAGAGGGGGAAATCCACGGAACATCAGAATTATACAGTATCTTGTCATATCTGTCCACTATTGTGTCTTTGAAATGTCATCTTACAAACTGTGACCTTATTCCTGATTCCTGCGACTTTTAAGGATCTTGTGCTCTCCACACACTCTAACGCTGAACTTTTTGTATGTCTTAATCATCGCTTTGCTGAAATCCACTATATTATTTCAGGCAAAATTGAAGCTTACTGAAGGTAAATACCAAGGATCGTTTTTGAAGAAATGGTAGATAATATAAACATGAAGATATTTACTCATCAAGGTTGGATGCTGAAGATTCTCAGTCGTCCAGGTGAGGCCATCTGGAAGTCGAGTCATGTCATGTTGTTGGGTAGGAACGTTTCACTACTCATCCAAGTGGCTCCTTCAGTCTGAGGTAAGTTGGTGAGTTCCTCATATTTGGGCCCTCAAAGATCAAAGGATTCTCCCCTGTCTGAAAAGACATGTTACATGAGCTATAGAGAAGGTGAGAATAGGAGGGATGGTTGGGAAGAGAGCTGTTAGGAAGGCAATGGAGACCAGAAAGAGTAAGATCTTAGATGTGGCTTTCCTGGTGGATCCGTGAAGAGGTCTTGATCTTCCTGGGGATGGATGAAAGGGCAGCATGAAACATAGGAGACAGGTTGTGTCGAAGACCTCCCCCTCTCTTGACAGAATGATTTTCCACCTTCACACTTGGACACCAGCTATCCTCTCTGTCCAAAAGCCATACCTTCAGTATACTGCTGATTCAGCCCTGAGGTGTTGCTCCTTCTGTGCTGACACATGCTTTTATGAAGAGCAAAAAAACCTTAGATACATTCATACATTAAAATACATCAGAGGATGCACCAGCAGAGAGTAAACAACATCCCAGGACCAGAAACCAGCATTGTATAATCAGGACACACATCTGAGGACGAGACTAGACAAATCTTGGACGGAGAGGATAGATGGTTCTTCCATCCAGCTCAAGGAAGATCAAGATCTCTTCATACAGTAGGTCTACCAGGAAAGCCACACCTGAGGAATGCCTGAACGCTCTCTGGTCATTACATCTCAACAACTCTCACTAATCTCTCTCTATTGTGTTACAACCCTTTCCCCTGACCCTCGAACAACCCTCCGTCCTACCTTCTAACCTCAACTGTTGGACAGGGGAGGATACTTTGACCTCGGAGGACTCAAATATGAGAAACTTACTAGCTTACGTCAGATGGAAGAAGCTACCTGGATGAATAGTGAAACGTTTCTACCTAACAAGGAAGACGTCCAGTGGATTGCTATATTTTTTCACATCTGAAATGGCTGTTTCAATAAATGATGGTCAGCATCATTAAAACAAACACATAATGACATATTAATTAGACATTACTAGGATACGTGCACACACACACACACACACACACACACACACCAAACCCCTAAATACAAAACGTCATCATGTTGACCCAAGTTGTCTTTTTTAAATTATTAAATGGTGGCTGTTCGTATAAAACACACACCAGCCTGGAGGTTCTTGAATGCTGTGGCTTTTTATTACCAAATAAAACACACACACACACACACACACACACACACACACACAAAGAGAGAGAGATACTCATTACTGCTGCATGTGCAGCTCTTTTAACTCTCGAGCTCCAAGGTCGGCAGTCCTAATGAAAAGGGGGAAAAACATTGGAATGAAAGTCGAGAACGGATTTCAGAAGCATCGACTACAGCTGTACTGCATGTGAGTCTCCGCCGCACTACCCGCTCTGATCCGATGGAGTTGTTGATCGTGCACCTAATCGATTTTTATAGCCTCGTATTTCTAATGATATGTGTTTCAGCATGACAGAGGTGGGCGTCTGGGCCGAGCAGGTTCTGTAATTAGACATGTGAAGCGCCGCGGGCCGGATTTAGAGTCGCGTTATACATACGTTGTGAGGGGTTAATAAACGTATCGCGCACGTCCGTATGCAGACCCTGAGTGCTATTCTGGTTTTTCCGCCGGATTTACGCGAGCAGGTTCGGAGAAAACGGCGGCACGTCTCAGTAACGATTCTGACCCTAAAATTAAGCTCGTTTTTCTTGCAGATTATTGATGCGAGCGCGGTGGGGCTGTATTAACTCCGTCTCCACTGTCTAATAATTCATTACAATCTCAATATGTCGAAATCCAGATGGATGGATGGATGGATATATAAGCAGATTTATCAATTTTGTTATTTATAATACTAACATTTAAATCTGTTTAAGTCATTCCCTCAACAGACTTTGTTTTTTCCCCGCAGAAAAGACAGCTTGTCATGTTCCTGAGACCCCAGAAAGTGTCAAATCTTCCGTCCTGAGGATTTCCTCACGCTGAGGAACTTTACAAACCACCATGACTCTTGCAAAGTGCTGACACTCAACACTCCTTTCACAAAGTGACATAAACTTCAGCACATCAGGAAATGCTTCTCTTTGGTGGATTATCTGCCAACAAGGCCCTGTGAACGCGCTGTTACTATGGAAACAATAACATATTTGGACGAGCACATTAATATACGTTATATCATTCACAGGATGAGGTGTGAGCTGGAATCAGATGCAAGAATTCAGTATTTGATGAACTCAGTAATTGAATCCTATCTGTTAAAGTGACTCAATAACCCAGTCACTCGGGAGAACAGGGCACACCTGGGACAGGGTGCCAATCCATCGCAGGGCACAAACACACATACACACACTCATTCACACCCAACAGGCAATTTGGGAACGCCAATTAGCCTAATCTGCATGTCTTTGGACCGAGGGAGGAAACCGGAGTACCCGGAGGAAACCCACCAAGAACGGGGAGAACATGCGAACTCCATGCACACAGAGACGGGAATCGAACTAGGCCAAAAATCACTGTATTATTATTATTATTATTATTATTATTATTATTATTATTTTAAATACTGTAATGCTTATGACATTTTGATTATTAGACATTTGGAACTCGTAGGATGTGCTGGATTCGGTGCTGTTCATTGGATATGCTGGATGAGGTGTTATTTTATAAGATTAAGTGCTATTAGATAGTTTGCGCTGGATCGGGTGCTATTTTTTTAAGATGTGTCGGATCAAGTGCTATTTCACAGAACATGCTGGATCAAATGTTATTAAATTAGCATATGTTTGATCTAGTGCTATTTAATAAGATCTGCCATCCGCGTGCTGTTAGATAGTACGTGCTGGGTGTAAGGTTACTTTGTGGGATGTATAGTACAAGATCAGGTGCTATTTTAGGTCTTGGATAAAGTACTGATTAGGCAGCTTAAAATGTATTTGAAACTTTTATTACTCTTGAGAAACTTCCAGTGATCTTTCTGACAAATATGATCCCTTGTTAACCTGCGTTTATTATCCTTGGTCCTATAAGTCCTCACTTTTAAAGGTCAGAAATGAAACACCGCTGTGAGAGCCACACAAGGCAAAGTCTTTCTCCTCAGGATAATATTAAAATGGAAAAATTGATGCAACTAATTTTATTCAGACGTGTCGAGGAATTTGTAAATGAATAATGCATTGTGTAAATATAGATGCTATTTCAAATGAAGTGTCTCTTGCCCTTACGCATTTCAACTAAGTCTTCAGGAACTTTATACAGAAGGAAAAGTCCAAACTTCACCGGGTTAAAATATGTTCCCAGGCTGCTGCACATATTATCCGGTCTGCTTGTACTTCTTGTCCTTGGGCGAAAGTTTTACTGTAAATAAATCCCAGAAATATGTGATACAGCCTTCATTTTTTTTTTTTCCAAAACATGGAACACTAGAAGACAGCTGTCCTTACATTGCCCTCTAAATGTGACAGCATTTATCTGACATGCTGCCTACTTAAACCAAGATGTCCTCCTTCTGAAAATAATGCAGAGAAGATTGTGAACAAATTCAACAGGCCATGATAACACTACTGTGTACATATGATTTTATGATATACTCATAATTAATATATTTATATATACGATTCTTATATATATATAATATATACTGTATATTTATGCTATATTTATGCTCACCACTGTGGGATAAAGCTTGCTCCGATCAAAAATGCCTCCATGATATTGCAACTAATATATATATAAATGGTTAAGGTGCTAGGTTACTGATCAGTCAGAAGGTTGTGGGTTCAAGTCCCAACACTACCAAGTCAGGCTACTCACTGTTGAGACCTTAAGCAAGGCCCATAACCCTACAGTATCTGCTCCAGGGGGTGCTGTATCCCGGCTGAACCTGTGCTCATTTTCCTTCTAGAATATGTAAAAAAAAAAAATATATATATATATATATATACACTTTCAGGGTGCTGTAAGGTACATGTGACAAATAATTGAATATCTATGCAATCACTCAAGTTACTCAAGGAATTCTTATCTCAAACTAAAATTTACACAAAATGACTGAGAGTATGTGGACACCCAAGCATCTCACTCATGGTGATGACTCGGGCCCTGACGTTTCAGGCAAGATGGGCAGGGTCGTATTTAGAGCTTCAGTACCTTCTAATCCATTTTTGGGCATCTTGAAGGGAAATCATAATACTCCAGCATACAGTACATAGACATTCTATACAATTATGAGTTTCCATCTTTGTAGTTTGGTTTGGAGAAAAATCTGTGATGGCGAAGAGCCATGGATGTGATGGTCACGTGTCCGCATACTTCTGGTCACTCCGTGTCTGAAAATCTCAACCTGAAATGGGAAACATCTTTCGTTTACAAAACATACAACCAACAAACCAGATGCCATGTACTGTAGCAACGCAGTAAGACGTGTGATCGGTGAGATTCTGGCTAGTTATGAGGTTATGGTTGTTATAAAGTGATGGAGTTCTTATTGTATCCTAGTCTCTGCACAAGTCCCCCAAATCCTGAAACAGATCTAATATCAGGCCATTAAGGTACTTTGTCTCTCTTTGTACTGCACAGTTCTACGATCTGTCACAACCATTCATGCTAATTATGCTTTAATAGCCAGGTAAGTGCCCCTGAGCGAACTGCTTTATATAGTTAGTCGGTAAACCCTTTCTCGTCTGGCTGGTTGCGCCTGGGTTAATTACCGGCAAATCCTGCAAATAAATCCGGTGATGTACAAGGGGGCGGTGGCTGATTGTCATTAAGGTTCCTTTAATTAACTGAAGACGTTGTAATTGCGGTTGAAGGTGCCCGCTGCAGACGTGTTGATAGTAGGATGAGGACAGAGCCCGAGAGAAAGGTGGAGAGGGATTAGCGTGTGGATGATAGTAGATGCCATTCGGTGCCGAGCTGCTACCCATGCAGACTGTGCAATAGGGCCTCAAGAACCAGAAAAAATATATGAAGTCATTTATGTTCCGCTCGTCTTACTCATCCTCCTCATCATCATCAACATCTTCATCATCAGGACAATTATAGTAGCGGGTTTTATTTTTTTCCCCAAGCATAGTGTTTCGTGGAGTATAAAATAAATTTGGACAAAAAGTGACCGTTATATTGATGAGAACACAGCCGATTGTATGACTGAATAATGATATTGTAGTAAACTGCGCCGTTTTGGACACATAAATGTGTTTATGTAGCATTCATACGGGATATTATGTGTTGATGGGATACATCAGTAATGGACCAATAGTGAGGAATCATTTGTAAATAGGCCCACATAGTGAATAGAGTGTGGTTTGAGACACAGCCACAATGAACTGATCCCAGTAAAGCAATTTTAAATCTTTTTATATATTGAAAAAAAAAAGTGGTTTGGGACGCTGACACGGTGGAGTGTTGGTGGTAAAGCATTTTAAAGTGTGTTTACTCAAGCCTACATAGGGAACAGAATGTGGTTTGGGACAGATCCATAGTGGACCGGTAATAGTAAGGCATTTTAGAGTGGGTTTATGTGGCTTTCATAATGAACAGGATGTGGTTTGGGATACATCCATCCGCGAACGGATGGTGGGGAGGTTTTTGTAATAGTCTTTATGGGGCTCACATGGTGTGAATAGAGTGTGGTTTGGGACACATCCGTAGTGGACTATTGTTTTCATGTGGCATGCATAATGAAGAGAACGTGGTTTGGGACACAAACACAGTGGATTGATGCTGGTACGGCATTTTTAAATGTGTTTATCCGGCCTACACTGTGGATTTAGAGCTGATTTAGGACACAGCCACAGATGGATGGATAGCGGTAAGGCATTTTTAAATGTATTTCTTTAGCCTACATGGCGATAAGAATGTGATGTGGGACACTTGGGACACTGACACATTGGAAAGATGGCGGGAAAAAAGTTTGTTTATGTGGCCTACGTAAGGAATACTGATGAAGAACAAGCATTTGTAATAGTGTCTAAGTGGTGAATAGATTAGGATGTTGTTTGGGACACAGCCAAAAAAAAGGAGGGGGAAAAGAAAATGGGAAGGGAATTTATAATAGTGTCTATGTAGTCTATATCAGGAATAGTGTGTGTGGTTTGGGACAAATGCACTATGGACTTTTGGTGATAATGACCCCTATGTAGTGAACAGAGGATGTGGTTTGAGACACTTTTACAGCTTTCCAGAAGCAAGAAATGATCAATTATAATGATCAGATTGGCCCTGGTGAGTAAGCCAAGGGCAATGGTGGCAAGGAATAACTCCCTGAGATGGCAGTAGGAAGAAACCTTGAGATAAACCAGTCACAACAGGGAAGCCATCCTTATTGGGCTGATATCAAATAGCAGGGATCGATTTGCAGTCATACTGTGAGGCTGGCAGTTCAGTATAACAGGAGAGGTGTTTCAGTTCAAATGGATATTGTTTCGTTATTGGAGGCTGAGGTACAAAACTGTTCCATCATAGGTATGGTGTGCGTGTAGGATGTACACAATATTGCCAATATGTACATGTTCAACTCTTTTGGGAAGGCTTTCCACAAGGTTTAGGAGTGCGCTTATGGACAACCTCCAGAAGTGCATTTGTGAGGTCAGACATTGATGTTGGACGAGATGGTCTGGCTCGAGGTCTCCGCTCTAATGCATCCCGAAGGTGTTCTATCGGGTTGAGTCATGACTCAACGGCAGGCCAGCCAAGTTCTTCCACACCAAACTCCAAAAATGCTGCTTGCTTTGTGCACTGGTGTGCAGTCAAGTTGGAACTGGTGTGATTGTTGTGATTCTTTTGCGTTATCATCTATATACCACATGTGGTACCCACCCACAAAGGATTGGTTTATGGGTCTATAAAGTGAAAATGATGTGCATGGTTTAGGACACATCCAAAGACGAAGCATTTATAATAGGTTTAGTGTGGATGTGGCCTTATATAGTGAATTGATTGAGTTTTTCCTTTCCACCGTCGCCCAAGGCTTGCTCAACAGGGACCATCTGATCATTTTGATTCATACATATTTCCTTACAAATTTCCATAATTTTCTTTTGGACTGTAAATCTGCTTCATGACAACGACCATTATTAAAAGTGCAATATAAAATGAAGCTGAATTGAATCGAGTGACAAGAGTGTGTGGCTTGGCGTTGTGTAAGGAGCCTACATAGTTGTGACACATTCACAGAGTCACCTGATGTTAGTAATAGTATTTATTTGGCCTGTATAGTGAAAAGATTACAGCGAGCCATTTATAAAGGCATCTTTGTTGCTGGATCCAGACGCAAACCTCCAAAGCTGTTCCCTATTTTAGTGGGCACGTCATTGCGAGGTCTGGTAAGCTCTTAAAATTCCATCTGAACTTCTGGTGCATTACCTAATTAGCGACATGAGAAAGCGGGTCGCTGACAAGCGGTTTGTCTTTTCAAACCGCAGAGCCATGAGCTCATGCTTTATGCAACGAAGAGAAACACAAGCCTGGTTAAGGAATGAGCCATCAGACAAACACAATCCCCAAGTTGCTCCTGAATTTCCATTTCCACATACAGTATGCATAATCGTTTCAACCACTGAAAAGAGTTCTGATGTTTTTGGCCAAAACACAGTATTGGTGCATGCATATAATACAGAAGATGTGTGTGCCAAAGAAGATACTTCAAAAGTTCATGAAACTTGGAAGTGACCAATCTTCTTCTTTTTGTGCCCCAAAAATGGCCCTTTTTGGCACTATACTGTCTTGCTTTAAACAATAATAATTTTAAATGCAAAATACTTATACAGTCTGTCTTTATGAGTATTGATACTAAAATTGGTGTAGGCTTCTAGAAGCATATGACGTGTAAAAGTAGCTGCTTAAATTACAGCATTCAATGAAAAATGAAGGATTTTTTCCCCCCACCCAAAAAAATCTGTAGTGTCCGTAACCGTGTCAAATTAATGCTGGAGTATCTTAACAGTTTTGCATGTTAGAATATCACACCTTTTCAGGTTGATGTCTTTTCATGTGAGATTGGCCGAGTCGCATCTGAATGAGGATTAAGATCAGTATCAAAAAAGTTACATGACATCAAAGGGCATGAAACTGTATTTAGCAAATCTGTTTCTTTTTATCTCATGAAAATATAAATGTGTAAGCATATTTACAAAAACCGAAGCGTGGGGGCCTCCGAGTGGCGCAGTGGTTAAAGCGCTCATCCGGAGATCGCTAGTTCGAATCCCGGGTGGTGCTGTAACCTCTCGCAGCCGGAGGTCTAGAGAGAGCTGATTGGACGAGCTCTCTCAGAGGGGAGGGATGAGAGGTACATAGTGCTCCCACATTAACCATGGCTCTACAGCCAGTCAGGGGCGTCTGTGAGCTCGCGCAGCGGAGGGAGCGGATAGCGCTGTCCTCCGAGTGTGTTTCGCCGCCCCCAACGGTGCGCGAGCGAGCAGTTCGAAAAGATGCGGTCGGCTGGCGTCACGTGGTTCGGAGGAAACACGTGATAGTCTTCGGCCCTCCCGGCTGAGTGGTAGTAGTAGCCTTAATGTGAGTGTGCCCCCTAGTGACTGGGAGGAATTGGACACGACTAAATTAGGGAGAAAATCGGGGGAAAAAAAAAAAAAACGAAGCGTGGATCGAGAGATAAGAAGCATGAAGTATTATGAAGAAATGGTGTTTTATGATCCTATCTGAAAATGCACTTTTTCGCCTACAGTAGGTGAGACTTTTTATCACCATGTTTTGGCTGTTTACAACACACATGCTGTATATTAATGGCAGCACAAATCTTTTTTTCTTTTCTTTTTTTTGTCAGTGTTAAACTGAGTTTTCTGGTAGTTTATGTAGATATACAGAAATGTGACGAGAAAACGAAAAACACAATAGGATTGCATTCATTCATTAGGATTGAATGATACCGTAGGACTTCTGATGGTTCTTCTGAGAAATTCTAAAAGCCTACATTTGTCAGCTCTAAACCCGAGACCATCTGCACAAGCAAAGGTATTTTTTTTCCCCCCAACATATCATGTATTCTTCTGTAAGTTTCTCTGGAACAACAACAACAACAACAAAAAAAAAAAAAAAAAATTCTATAAATGTGAATTACGGACACAGTGTTGAAAGCCCCTTCTGCACGGTGCTGAAAAGCCGAGCTCATTGCTGCCTGAAGCGTCTCGTCAGTACTCCTTTTAGTCCAAACAGAATGGCAGTGAGAAAAGCAGCACAGAGATGGTGCTACCTCTATCGAAACAATAATAACCCCAACACTCTGCCCAGATGGGATGTGAGAGTGCATTTACACTCCCACCACGCCATTAATCAATATTTGGAAATGGTTTGGGAGCAATTTGGGGATTGAGCCGGCCGTGCCAATCGTGTTTGGATGATGACAGTTTGCTCTTTAAGCCAGATTCGTGCTTCTCCTCTTGGCATAAGGCAGAACCCTGGCTCACGGCTCTGTGGTTTGAAGAGACAAACCGGCTGTCAGCGATCTGCTTTTTTAGCTCGCTAATTAGATAAAACACCAAGAACAAAGCAGCTCAGGTGGGATTTCGAGAGCTCAGGCTTCGCAAAAGTCTTTTCAGTTTCTGGCCACGGTTCTGTCAATCCGTACGGACTCATCTGCTTCAAACCCCCGGTTGTGTAATTGAGTTTTCAAATGGAATTTACCTTCACTTCACACTCTCATGTGTCAAAATAAGTCCTTATCAGAAATTACATAGCAAATGAGATTCAAAAAAGAAAAAAAGAAAAAAGAAGAAAAAAAGATGAAGAAGAAGAAGAAGAAGAAGGCAGTTTAGGAAGTACTGTATGAGAAAGCCTGGCGAGTGATTGGAATACGCAGGACTGGGGCTATAATAAACAGGATCCCTGAATGTATTATTGTGTGTGGCTTTGCATAGTGTGGTGAGGATGCCTTAATTCAAACATCATTATAACGTTACAACATATGGGAGATAATTCGTCTGACACGAGCGAGTTCTCGCCATTAAAATGGGATCGCAGTAGGTTTCCGGCGAAACGCTTTCATTAGCCGTGTTGCTCTCATTCCGACGCTGCCATTAAGCGGAGGAATGTTTTATATCAGGGAATGCCTAACAGCTTTTCAATTAGCAGCAGAATAAAAAGATGCTTACTTAATGTGAGTACCTGGAACTAGATTTTTCTGCTCATTTTCATCACGCTTCTAGGAAATTATTTAATTTTTTCGGTTCACTTTCCCCCGCCCCGTGATCTCCATGCCGCAATGGATGCTCCTCCCCCCCCCCACAACCCCCCCGCCCCTCCCCTCAGAAATAACTTCATATTCTCAACAGCTGAATGATCCCACCATAGATCAGGGACATGGTGGCTCGGTGGTTAAGGTGTTGGACTGCTAACCAGGAGGTCCCTGGTTCAAGCCCCAATGCCACCGTGTTGCCACTGTCGGACCCTTGAGCGAGATCCTTTACCCCCAAGTGCTCAGATACAATCTGGTGTCAAGCTGGCAACCCGACCCTGTAAATAACTGCCAAGCAGCGGATGTATATCTGTCACCCGATGTGCCAAGCAGCACGTAGGCAGAACCTGCTGATGAAAGCATGGCACATTATACCTTTTTATCCATTTAGAATTCCATTTAAACAACTATTTATAGGTATCTGCTCACCACTTGAAATACATTGCTTTTCATGTTACCAAGAAACTATAAAATGACCAAGTTCTCTTTCGGTTTGACATTCAGGCATTGTGATTTCCAATGCCCAAAAATCTAATCGAAACAGAAACGACAGTCCACTTACTATTACATATGAGTTATACATATTTTCATACGTGGGATATTAATACAGAATAGAATATTCATTCGCAGAAGTTTGATTTCTTTCACAATTTGACTGCATTATGTTCAGAACACGCCTCAGGAACAACAAGAGGATTTGGCAACTCCGCTGTACAGATCTTTTTTATCTCACATCTACATCTGGGCATTTGGGCAGGGCGCCCTTATCAGAACGACGACATTTTCTATCCATTACATCGCTGAGCAATGAGGTTACGGGCCTCGCTCAGGGCCCCAACAGTGACAAAGGGCCGGGATGTTAGTAGAATTTAGTAGTAAGCTCCAATGCCTTAACCACTGACTACCCCTAGCTCTCAGATGTGATGTAATGGTCATTCGTACATTCACGTCGTCATATGACTTTTCACTCCTTATCTGCCACATGGACGTTGCTGAGTTCGACCGCTGACGCGCTGAAGCCACCCCAGATCATAACACTGTCTCCAGAGGCTTGTACAGTGGACACTGTGCATGATAGGTGCATCGTTTCATGTGCTTCCCTTCTTACCCTGACACACCCACCGCTTAGGAATAGACTCAATCTGAACTCACATGACCTTTTTCCATCACTCCAAAGTCCAGTCTTTATGCTCTCTAGCAAGCTGAAGCCTTTCTACCTGATTAGTTTCAGAAGTGGTTTTCTTATGTCCATACAGCTGTTTAGTCCCGATCCTTTGTGTGTGTGTGTGTGTGTGTGTGTGTGTGTGTGTGTGTGTGTGTGTGTGTGTGTGTGTGTGTGTGTGCACGTGCGTGCATGCGTGCGTGCGTGTGTGTGTGAAAATGCTCTTACTTTCCTGTAACAGAACAACCTGTTGCATTTGACTCCTTATTACACATCGTACACAGGCTTCCACTCTAATATGTGCATAATTAAGGAGCTACTCCATCTTACAAATCCAGGCATATGAGCATTCATGGATTGGCATTCCTGCAGTGCCAGCTTATCGCCAATCTGTTTCCTTAAAAAGCGAACAAGGGCCAATTTGCCCTCGGAACAGTTCCCTGGGATGTGGCCGCTGCCTCAAATGTAAATAATTGAAGGAATCAGGGCATCTAATCAGCCGTAAACCAGATCAGCCTACTGCTGACTCTGAACTGCAGCGAGAGCCTGCCAAGCCCGAGCTGCATCTCAGCCAAGCCGCAAACCCTCGCTACACAAGTCAGGCATTTCAAGCTCGCCTAATTACGGTTTGTCGTATTTAAAAATGCAAATGTATGCACCGGGTTTATGCATCTTCGAAAATGTTGGGTGGTGGATGTTTATTCACAAGACTTATTCGGACCAAAATAACATTTGACTCAGTCGTGGAGCTTAATACGATTCGCGTAGATCAGAAACTGTGAGATAACTCGTGCTTATGGAAACACGGATGCTTTTTGGTGATTAAGAAAAGGGTGTGTTTTTGGGCGGTTTTCCTCTTCACATCAGTGGAGCGAGCAGTAAATATGGCAAGACTGCGAATCGCATCACCCTCAGGGCGCGCGCTTGGTTTGGTAGAGTTCATTTCTGAGGCAGGTGAGGTTCCGAGTGCTGATGTGCTAAGTCTGGTTCAGTTCAGTTGATGGGAAGATGACGTCTTGAACGCACCGCTGGGCGACTGAGTGATTGCTCGGAGAAAACATCTTACACCGCCGGAGTTTGAAGTCTTCATGAAAGATTTCTTTGCCTCTGAAAGTGGCAAAAACAGTTTCACTCGCCTCAATAAACTGCAAGTTTGAGACCTTTTTGATCGCCTCATATATACTGTACATATAAAACAGGGTGCAAGATCAGAAAAGTCAACACCCTCGACAATTATTGACACACTGCTCACTCCTGCCCTAAAATGGCTGTTAATCTGTGTGATTACAACCGCGATAGAAAGTGACAAAACAGAAGCAAAACACCCCTGTTGGAGCCGGCGTGTTAATGTGATGCGGATACGCCGAGGGTGGTGCATTAAAATTCATGAGGGAGAGGCTAGCAGATTGACTCCAAAATACACTGACATGATTAGAATCGCTGAAAGTATAAGAACACACACAAGCGTATGATGAGGGCCCTCCAACGCCCTCGGGACACGCAGGAAGTGATGCGAGTCAAAGTATCACGGACATCTGATTAATGTCCTCGTGAAGTAGGTCAAAACGCTGGAGCTGAGAGAGCTGAAAAGAAAAGGCTGAGGCGGTAAAGATTAGGAGGACCTTTGGCTCGATTTACTTTACCAACACTGTTAAAGATCATTTGGATTCATGCTCAATCAATCAGGGTCTCGGATGGAATATGAGAACGCTTCACGATTTGCAAAACTAATCTTTCATTCGTCTCTTTCGCCCATTTTAGTCCAAGCTTAGAAAGCGGTTATGTTGAGAAACCTATTAACCTTGGGAATGCCCAGATTCGCTGTGTACAAATGTGATCTCACTGACTTTGGCCATCTTTGCCGGTGCCATATGGGCTGGTTTGAGTATTTCAGAAGCTACCGAACTCCTGGGATTTTCACATACACATACACACACAGACACACACACACATAACAGCTTCTACAGTTTACACAGCATGGTGCAAAAAACGTCCAGTGAATGGCTTTTTTTTTTTTTTCCCCGATTTTCTCCCTAATTTAGTCGTGTCCAATTCCTCCCCGTCACTAGGGGGATCCCACATTAAGGCTACTACTACCACTCAGCCGGGAGGGCCGAAGACTATCACGTGTTTCCTCCGAACCACGTGACGCCAGCCGACCGCATCTTTTCGAACTGCTCGCTCACGCACCGTTGGGGGCGGCGTAACACACTCGGAGGACAGCGCTATCCCAGACGCCCCTGATTGGCTGTAGAGCCGTGATTAATGTCGGAGCACTAAGTACCTCTCATCCCTCCCCTCTGAGAGAGCTCGGCCAATCAGCTCTCTCTAGACCTCCGGCTGCGAGAGGTTACAGCACCACCCGGGATTCGAACTAGCGATCTCCGGATGATAGGGCGAGCGCTTTTACCACTGCGCCACTCGGAGGCCCGTGAATGGCTTTTCTGTGGTTTTTTGCCGAAGAGAGATTTTAAACATGGCTAGATTGAACTGGCCAGAAATGTACAGCACTCCAAATAACCACTTTTTACACATGTACAGAACAGGAAAGCATCTCAGAACACACAACTGGTTAACATATGACAACATCACGTTTCAATCCTCTCAGCTAAGAACGGAATTAACATCCGATATACAGTAAGCCAAGGTGCAACATCCGGGTCTGAAACAAAGTGCCAAAGCATGCAGTTCATTGAATGACCTCTAGGAGGTGGACCCAAAAGTGAGGCAATCCCCATAGACCCCACATGTTACAATGCTCAACTTTTCCATTTATGACAATTGAACAAGGGTGGGGTTTTTTTAAATATATAAATCATCAGCTAAAATTACAATAAGCAATAAACTTATGGATAATTAGTGGTGTGACTGATTTGAGTGATAGATGCAAAGCTGGTGTCAAACCGCTAGCTGCCTGCTATGCATCAATTTAGCTAACCAGCTAGCTGGACCACAAGAAATGTGCACTAGGAGTTGACACGGGACAATGTAACATATGAATGACAAAGTTCAACCGGATGCAAAATAACTTACAAACATATACATTCATGTCAGCCACCTTAGCATTTAAGCTAAGCTAGCCAGGTAACTGGAATTCCAACCAAGAGCCTTTTTAATGGATTACCCAAGGTTTAGCTGGAATCAGCTCCTGCCAAGATAAAGACAAGAGCTCTTATGGTTAAACTTGAAAAACCATCCTCAGAAACCTACTGTATGGGTGACGCTACAGAAGGTTTGTCCAGCTCTTAAACAGTCTATAGTACAAGCTCACCAAAAAACTGTCTGGGAAAACATCAAGGAGGATAAGCTTTCTTTTTTTTTTTTTTTTTTTCTACTTTACTTCTGGCTAAGATAATTACAGGATTTCAGTTCAACCCTTCAGGTGTCACTCTTCACAACAGCCATTTGTCAAACCACACCAAAACTACTTGCATTAGTTTTATGGACATAAAGACATGTTGGTGTGTGCAATCGATTCCGGCCGGGTGATCAGAGTGCACTGTATGTTGACTCAGCTGGCACCTTGGCGCGTGTTCTGTTATTTATTTCTACATAAAGGGTGTGAGCGGACGCCAGAAAATTACATATCCTTTATGGATCACAGAAAAGCCTAATAAAAATCCCAACCTTGCATGATTTGACTCATGATGCATCGAATCTTTCGCCATAGGCATGTCATTTTTCACACTGACAGTGACAGAGGCAACATCCTTCATTTCTGGTGATCATTAGTATAATCAGTGAGCTTTGACTAAGTATGCAGACTTTTCCAAAGTTTTTTTTTTTTTTTTTCGAAATCCATCATGACTTTGACTTTGACATACTTACAGTACAATGTTGGCCTTAATGTGTGTATTCAGATAAACCGAAGTTTCTTTTATATTTTGATTTTATTTCTTCCTGCATTTAGTCGTAGCCAATTACCATCCAGGGTGGGTGTAGACTATCACCCGAGACGTGATGCGAGGTGACTGCATCTTTCCAAAATGCCTCTTGTGTAAGGTTTGAGCTCACGAGCACCCGTGATTGGCTGGTGTCACAATGAAGGTTGTGAGAGAGGTGAGTGTGTGAGAAGGGGAATACTAACCCTATTTTACAAACGATGACACCAGTCCATCTGTGTAACTTGACAAGGACTGGCCACTGGGAAAATCTCTTTGCGAAGAGTGCTTGGCCCCGTAGATCTCAATTTATGGCTATATTTATTATCATCATAAAGCCTGATTGTGGCAGTTTAATATTTTTGATCATAACCTAAGAATCATAACCTACACACGAAATGATTTTCATCTAAAATGCCTTGGCTATAACCTTGCAAAGTGGTGTCAAACTATTCAACAAAGTTTAACACAGCCTTTCCACTCACTCCTATGTTTTGGTGAGGTGGGAGAAGACTGCTAGGATCTACGGGAAACCGTCAATATTTGTCGCAAGTTGCGCAACAGTTTTGAGCGAAAAAGCGCAAGGATTGTGTATGCATTAACCCTTAGTGTCCCAAGATGTATTTTGTTCACATTTTAAATAGCATCATATTCATGAATCTGGTTTTCCTATACATGATACACTGCAAATACTCAAGAGTGTTTAACTGGATAATTACTGCAATGATTAAAATATTTCACCTTATACAGTGGGTATCTTCTCATTTTTTTGATTTTTCCCCGATTTTCTCCCTAATTTAGTCGTGTCCAATTCCTCCCCGTCACTAGGGGGCTCCACATTAAGGCTACTACTACCACTCAGCCGGGAGGGCCGAAGACTATCACGTGTTTCCTCCGAACCACGTGACGCCAGCCGACCGCATCTTTTCGAACTGCTCGCTCGTGCACCGTTGGGGGCGGCGTAACACACTCGGAGGACAGCGCTATCCGCTCCCTCCGCTGCGCGAGCTCACAGACGCCCCACGGCTGTAGAGCCGTGATTAATGTTGGAGGACTATGTACCTCTCATCCCTCCCCTCTGAGAGAGCTCGGCCAATCAGCTCTCTCTAGACCTCCGGCTGCGAGAGGTTACAGCACCACCCGGGATTCGAACTAGCGATCTCCGGACGATAGGGCGAGCGCTTTAACCACTGCGCCACTCGGAGGCCCCATCTTCTCATTTCTTAAAGAAAATGTATCCTGTCACCATGGAAAAGGCGTCGTTGTGTTAAGATGAGAGTCAAGATGTGATAAGAGTCAACTTATTTCAGAAAGGCCTTGCATTAAGCAAAGACAACAACTAAGGATATTGCGGAAAATACCGGAGTTTGTTTAAGAACAGTCCGACATATAATTCAAACCTGGAAGGCTGTCAACTTTGTGCAAGAAATGATTATGGAAAAAAGCTTTATTAGAGATGAATTAAAACGCTTTTGTATGATGAATTTGCATCATACAAACATCGGCAGAATACACAATGTATGGGAGCTCACAGGATTGAGACTAAACAGCTGTGTGGGCCAGAAGGAAACCATTTGTTAGTCGGAGGGGAATTAGAAGAAAGACTCCAATTTTTAGAGAACTTTTCTCTTCAGGGACGATCTGATCCAGTTTTAACATAAAAATGCTAATAAAATCGATTTGAAATTGAAGTGAGAGCATAGTGTCCACTGTACAAGCCTTTAAAGGCGGTGTTATGATCTGGGGTTGCTTCAGTTGCTCAGGTCTAGGCTCAGCAACGTTATGTGGCAATAAAATGATACCTGAAAGTACTGAATGACCATTTTATTGAATCAATTGATTTTTTTTTTTTCTTCCCTGATGACATATTCCAGGAATCCAGAAGAAATTGTGAAAGAGCTGTTCTGGGAGCAGGAGGAATCATTGTCACACATGAATCGGCCACCACTGAGACCTGACATTGAACGTCTTTGTGATGTGCTGCGGAAGACTTTATGGAGTACAACCCCCCTGCCATCAATGCAAGATCTTAGCCGAAGAAAACTCTGGATCGCTGGATGGAAATAACTGTCGTCACGTTGCATAAGGTTGTTGAAAACATGCGGCGCTGAACACCTGCCCTAATCAGTGCAAAATGCGGCGAAACATTTGATTTGATCTATCTTTAGCTTTTGTGTATAAAGTGATATTAGTGATATCTCATGACTACTGACGTTTCTCCTCAACCTATGAGACTTATAAGGGACTAATATGAGGCATCTGATAAATTGTCTCGAGTCAAACATGAAAGATGGATGCGAGTCTCCGATGTCTCTCCTTCCCTAACCTCCTGTATCGCTGTAATAAAAAGACTGCCAAGAGCTCCAAGGTGAATGTGTATTCAGTCAGCGTGCGTATCATCTTTGGGAGTGATGCTACTTTTGAGCTCTGTGAGGTTCACGTTACTCTGCAAGTCTAAATCCAGCAAACCACAGGCTAAATTATCCAACTGAAATTTCTCCTCCTCTCCAACATCAAAATCAAGCGTATGCATCTGGTATCGTTTCTATTTGTAGGATTTACAGAGACATGCTTTATTTCTGCATAGAAAATATGCCCCGCGCTTGTACTAAATGTTCTATTTAGAGATCCACAAAAGCTGGTTCATTCCAGCTGCCCACGAACGCCATGTATGCAGATTGGACTGAAAGCAAACCAAATCTCATCTGTATGCCGATTCTCAATGCTGCTTTATGAGGACAGAAAATTGGAAAATCCCCAAGCTGCTTCTGCTTAACAAATCGCAGCCTCCTGGCCAGTTTTACTGAATATCATCATTTAGGAACATATCTACAATGATGGAATCACCGCACATGGAGAGTGTTACTTCGGAGGAAATCTCAGATAAGTTCATTCTGGCTTTGACACCTACCTCAAACAGAAGAAATGAAATCATTGAAATGAATTTTTACAGGCAGGATGGTGGCTGTCACCCTGCACCACCAGGGTTCGGGTTCGATTCCCACCTTGGTGCTTGGTGGGTTTCCTGGGGTACTCAGGTTTCCTCCCACAGTCCAATGACATGCAGATTAGGCTAACTGGTGTTCCCGAATTGCCCGTAAATGTGTGAATGAGTGTGTGCATAGGGGACTGTGTTCCCTGTAATGGACCGGCACGACATCCATGGTGTCCCCCGCCTCGTGCCCTAAGTCTCCTGGGATAGGCCGTGGGCCCCCTGCGATCCTGTACAGAGGATAAAGCGGTATAGACGATGAGTGAGCGATATCAATCGCGGCGAAGAACAAAATGACTGAATGTGGAATCTTTCCAAATGCCGTCCCTTACCAGCTCCACCGAACACTCTTCTGTATTTGTACACTGATAGACTGTTTACATATTAATCATTCAGAGACTTACGGAGGTAACTGACTCTTCAACCTTAACAAGCTCCCTGATTGACAAGTTTGCATGAACTCCAGTGAAGCGTGTCATTCGGTAACGACTAATGACATTTACGTATACTACGCTATACAGTACACATTTATACCGGCCATAGTGAAAACGGATCGCTTTGAAAGGAATTACAGCCTTAAATGCTAACAGTGAGCTTTCAAACGGTGAAATGAAGGTAATTTCATCCAATTAAGCCAAACCTACACCCAACTAATCATTATGCTATTCACGTACAGGAAATTATACCTCGGATTACAGCAAAGGTCCGTGTATTGACAGCTATTCATCAGGAATAAAAGCTGCCACTTCTTTTGAAGACGTAATAATACGGAGATTCGTGATTTAAGCTCTGTAAGCTTTTGAAAGTATTAAATCTAATGTCAAGGTTGGCAGGTCTGCATCACATAATACCAAAATGTGCACTTGCTAATCATGTTCATTGCATATAAAGTCCACTCTGGTTATTACTGTCAAATGTATTGTAGTAGTTATAAAGTGAAACAAAAAAAAAAGTAGACAGCTCCTTCAATAAAATCCAAAATATTCACTCACACACTTTGAGCAATTTGAAAATGCAAGTTGGCTTAATCTGCATCAGGAGCACAGGAGGAACATGCAACTCCATGCACACAGACCCAAAGGCAGGAATCGAACCCTCGTCCCAGAAGGGTTCAATAAGGAAATTATTGAAATTCATGCGCATGTTCCCCCTATGCTTGGTAGGGAGACACTATATTGTTGCAAATAAGAAATAGGGTATTAAAATGATTAGTATAATAAACGCTTTTTGTTTGAGCTACATACGCATTTTTGCAAGTTACAATAGTTTACTATGTAGTTTGATGCACCAATATTATATATTATATCAAAAAATGTCAAAGTATAAATAAAAAACTACATCAACCCACAAAAATGGGCCCATGCATTTTGGAACAAAGAGACGTATTTTTTGGGCATTTGGCTTCCGTACACCATCTCACACTGCATCTGTAATGAATCGCTCCAGATGAATAACAAACGCTCAAGATACATTTAAATTCAAGGAGTTTGAACTAAAGTGTGGCATTAACCATTCAGGAATTACAGATTATTTTCATACATACATACACACACACACACACACACACACACACACACACACACACACACACACACACACACACACACACACATTTTAGGGGGCTCATAAATAAATGAACAAAAATTACATCATGACTTATCTAATATACACTGTATAAGACATGGAGGTCGTTCTGAGTTTTACATTTGCATTTCACTCAAACTTCTCAACATGAGGTCCAAAGAGGTCCAAAGCAAGTGAAGAAGGCCATCATTGGGCTAATAAATAGAGCAAAACACTCTTGAAAAGAAGGAATTAACTGACACAAACTAACCACAAGATTCTGTCCATGGTAAAGAACCATTTTAACCACATTTAGCCAGGTGAAGAACACTATTGAGAAGGAAGGTGTGCTCAAAAAGTAAAGAGATGTCTTTTTTTTTTTATTATTAAATATAAATACTTTACAACAATGTGCAAACGCTCAAGAAAGGTCGGAAAACTTTGCCAGATTGATGGAACTAAAATTACCTTGTACCAGAATGATAGAAAGAAGAAAAAAAAAGAAAGAGTATGGATAAAGAAAGGAACTCATGATCCAAAGCATAACACATCTTGTGTCAAATCTGGCAGTGGTTTGGCATACGCTGGCAGTGTACGGCTGCCTGACTGCTCAGAAAAGTAGCAGGATGAAGTCTGAAGTGGATACTGTAGGACTATACTCACTGCTCAGATTCAGCCCGCAAATGCTGCGAAACCGATTCACATTGCAGTACTGTATATTTGGTGCTGTGTATTCCTCACTGGCCAAGTCAGTCTCATGCTTTTACTGTAACTCGACAAATCTTTCTTTTCACGTACTGAATACAAGACTGAAGGCAGAAAGCGCAACAAGCAAGCAGACTGCAGTAACATCTTGAGGAAGGAGCTCAGCATTCGGTCATTTCCATGACTTCCCTGTTTGTCCGTTCTATTCTTTATTGGGAAATAGTTCGAAAATCTCTGTAATTCCTGAATGGTGAGTCCCACTCATCATTCAGCTTTGATTTGGTCAAACTCCTTGAATTAAATCTGAAAGTCCTGACTTCTTTTAAAATGTACTCTGGCAGTGTACATGGGCCAAGTGGCAAAAATCTTTTGTTCCAAAATGTACTGCAGGATAAATGTGTTCATAATTGTTGTTAAAATTGTTAAACTCATCATTGTTTTCTTAAAACCAGTAGAGTTTTTTATTTATTTATTTATTTATTTTTTAATGTAAAGATGTGTTTGATGTCAGTTATGTCCATGTACTGTACTGTTTGCTCCAGAGCTTTGGCCTCAGATCAGGTTGATGTCGGACTTTCTGATGGGAAATTACTCATGCACGCTACGCATGGACCAACACTTCATAACATGGGTTCTGCTTAGACCCAGGATTAATCTGCTCACATTCAGAGAGAATTCAAGGCCCTGATTCAAACCACATAATGAGCAATCAGTAGTTTGGCACCATCGTATTGACAACGGTAATGTAAACAGACGGGGATGTGACACCAGCATGAAAGGCTACAAAGATATAGTCATCTGTCAGAAATTTTAGGCATGAGCTGAATAGTGTTACTGTGCTCTCAGATAACGCGGGTAAATTATTCTCTCCCTCTGTAAACCCAAGCATGCAATACAACAATACAGAAAAAAAAAAAAAAAAAAAACTCCACAAAGACAATAATTCTACCAGTCCATCAATCTAGCAGTCATAAAGGTCCCGGCAATGCATCCTCTTTCTGTCGCCTGATTGGCTGCCGGTCCTTCCACCCAAACCTCTTCCGTGCTGGATGCTGAGCTGTGATGACTTGTACATTTCTGGGTTAGTGTATGATGTGTGCATGTTTTTTCTTCTCGTTTTAGAGCTGAATGCATATTACGTTTCAGTTATACTGTGTAATATTGATACAGGCTGCAATACATTCAAAACAAACCGCAGAATGTGTGATGCCGTTATGAGCAAGTTCGTTCGAGCGATTAATTTAACAGTATGAGTGAGGAGGTGAGAAAGCTCTCAGACGTCAAAATATGTTTTTGCTCCCCTTTGCATATTGCAGGCTTCTGCAGTACGAGTATAGCAAATGCTAATTTGGCAAGAATTATATACTTTGCTGCTCCATGTGATACTTGATGCACTGTCGCTGTTCCGTGGGGAAACTGGGGGCGTATCAGAGGACAGCGTTTGTACCTGGTCATGTAATAAGTTGGATCTGATCTTGCCCTTTGCCGATATCGCTTGTCCGCGTCTCAAAAGTATGTTTTCAAAAGCGAAGAAACCACTCATGTTCGCCTCTTTTGTATCCATCAGCTCTAATTGGCTGATCTCGTTCGTATCTAATTGATATTTACCCTAATGACTCTTCTGTTTAGCAGCTATTTTAATTTATTTACTTCAAAATAAAAGTTATTGCATGTGGAGTTTTGCATATTTTGTTCACACCCTCATTCCTTGTTCACATGAAAACACCCTTACAATCAGATGACAAGAGCGCCATCTGGTGGATTTATTTCATTGCTGATCCTATTCTCTGACCGCTTGATGGACAGCCTCCTCTACATAGACTATGTTTATGTCCTTTAAAAGATGGTGGGGGAGGTCCCTTAATCCCTGAAATCCCTTTTTGTTATTATTAGTAGTAGTAGTAGTCGTAGCATTTGTTTATTATATTTATAATCGGACTGATGCTTATTATAACTGTGATGCTGTTTAATTTAATTCTGTAACAAACTGTGGGGTCACCCAGGAACAGGGAAATTTATATTGCGATCATGTGACACTAATTGCATTTAACTATGTGAATTCTGATGCACCAGAATGAGTAAGAACAGAATTAGAACTAATAGTTTTAAGGGGTAAATGAGTTCAATAACTTTTTTTTGTATAATATACAATAAAATATAAAAAATATATCATTTATAATTCTATTTAACTCTTCCTAATAATTTTCAAGAAAAAAAAAAAATTACACATACACTTGCTCCACTTCACCCTTGCAGAATATTTTGTGTAGATTCATATACAACCCCAATGAAACCAATTTCAGTCCATATCTAAGTGACCATTGTTACTCTACAAAAGATGTTTATACAGATCATTTACATTCTGAACAAATGTACAAACTTAAATTTACATCTTTTTTCCATTTTAAGATGGTCATCAAATACAATATGTTTGAATTTTACTTCTTTCATGCATTTGATATTTTACGGTTGAAATAAACAATGCATTTCTCATGTCTACTGCATTTAAATTCATCCATTTATGGACTTTAAACTTGCCTACTTATATGGTCCAGTTACATGTTCACCACCTACATAAAACAGGAATCGTGAAAGAAGTCTTACCATTATCCAGCAAGAAAAACATTTTGCATTAGTGTTGTTAGAAATATACATTTCCGTTCCACAAGACATTAACGCAGTTAATGGCATCAATATGTCCAGGTTATACAACCATAAAAGAGTAAAAGTAATACTAGGTTGATGCACCTTCTCTTATTTGTAAATGTCATTTGTGAACTCCTTTCAATTTTCCCTTTTCCTCTGGGAAAGGAGAGATAGAATCATGAAAGGTGGGAACTTGAAAGCATAGACTCCTAGAAGGTTTGCTTTAAGGGTGACCCACAAAACAACTCACATCCCAACTACATCAACACAAGTAGTTAACTGCACTGAAGATGCAAGTTAGTTTTTACAACCTTAGGGAACTAAAAGCACGAGATACAGCTTTACAAGGTTATGTATATTTAAAGTAATTCACTGTATATTGCATCGTGTAGAAGTTTTAAACCAACACTGCCTTGCATTTGGCAGCTTTAACTACCATAGATGAAATGGTTGGAAGAGAACTTGAGAAACATGCAATGGAGAACAGACCATTGCCATTTTTCTTCACAACTCACTTTTAAAAAGTTTACATACGGTTAACAGCACTTTACCATCACACTAAGGAAGACCTTGAGACAGCAGAAATTGATTTCAATAATGCTTTAATTTAAAATAAAACAAGTAAGCATTTTATAATAAAGCACAATTATACACAACTTCATTGAGCATGTTTCAAGAGGGGAAATTTCCCATTGAGCCTTTACTACCAGAAATGTTTGAGGAATTATCAGATGAGGCACTGTACACAAGATTTTTACAATATTGCTGACCCGGCCACAAAGCAGGGACCTGTTGATTGAAGGCACCCGGCTTCTGCACATGTTGGCCCTGTATGCTGAGAGAGCTGCCTACAGACCCTGGAGAAAAACTATAGCTTTGAGAAACACTGTAGCCACTTGAAATATCAGCATTGGAGACACCTGATGTGCTTTCTGAGGTCTGCTGGTTCAAAGGTAGTGAGCCAGAGCCAGCCTGTTTTGCACCTTGCTGCGCCTGCAAACTACCATAGAGATTAGAAAGCCACAGAGATGGCCCATAGCCAGTTGTGGGTTGACCTTGAGAGCCACTGTAAGTGCTTGAAGCATTGAAAAACGTTGAACCACTTGAAATTGCACTTGAAGAGGTCGGTTTGTCCAAAGCAGTTGGCCCACTGCTTACCCGAGTTGTGCCTTGCAGCGCTTGGAATCTACCATACTGGCTAGGAATCCCTTGAAACAGCGCATAGCCAGTTAAACCTTGGGTGGGAGAGTCACTATAGGAGGTTGAAGTATTCCCACTTGACACTGCACTCTCAGAGGCCTGCTGAGTCAATATAAGTGCAGGGGCAGAGCTTAACTGACTTGCTCCTTGTTGTGGTTGAAATCCCCCATATTGGCTGGCAAGCCCTTGAGACAGCCCATATCCAGTTGAGACTTGGCCTGGAGAACTACCATAAAAGATTGAAGTACTAGAACCATTGGATACTATGCTCTTAATGGACTGCATTGCAGTAAATCTGGGCATAGAACCAAGCTGCCCAACACTGTACTGTTTCTGGAAACTAGCATAGGGGCTAGGTAGTCCTAGTGGCAGCCAATAGTTAAATGGGTTTTTAGAACTACTGTGGGAGCCTTTGCCTTGCTGTGTTTGGACACCACTGTACTGGCTGGAAAGCCCTTGAATTAACCCATAGCCAGTTGTGCTTTGAATGGGAGAATCACTGTAGGAAGTAGAACCACTGGATGGTGACTGCTGGGTCACAACTAAGACAGAAGGGTTTAACTGACCTCTTCCAGACTGGCTTGCACTCCCTTGAGACAGTCCAGAAGCAACTGGGCCCAGGTTTGGAGAGCTGAAGGGGCTTGAAATACTAGAGATATTTACCATTGCATTTGCAGAGGCCTGTTGAATCACAGTTAATCCAGGCACAGAGCCAGGCTGTTTGACACTTTGTCCCTGGGAACCAGCATATTGAGAACCACTGTAGAAGATTGGAGTACTAGAACCATTGAAGATTGTGCCCACAGTGGCTGGCTGCATTGCAACAAATCTGGGCAAAGAGCCAAGCTGCTGAACAGGCCGTGTCTGAAAACTAGCATAGGGGCTAGGTAATCCTAGTGACAGCCAATAGGTAAAGGGGTTTTGAGAACCAATTTGTGAGCTAGATGACATACCAGATGTAGGACCACTGGGCATTCTACTTGCAGGGTCCTGCTGGGTCACAGTTAAAGCAGGGACAGAGCCATGTTGATTTTTGCCTTGAAGTACTTGGAACCCACTATACTGGCTGGAAAGCCCATAGCCAGTTGTGCCTTGAGTTTGAGAATCACTGTAGGAGGTTGAAGTACTAGACGTAGAACCATTAGATACTGCATTTTCTGAAGCCTGCTGGGTCACAGTCAATCCAGGCAAAGAGCCATCCTGGTTGCCTTGCTGGGAACCAACATATTTGCTAGAAAACATTTGTAATGGCCAGCTTGCAATTGGGCTATGAGAGTCATTGTAGGGGCTTGTAAAACTGGATGTAGAGGAGCCACTGGTTGTGGTGGCATCTTGAAGTGCCTGCTGGGTTACAGTTAATGCAGGAGCAGAGTCACATTGTTTTTTGCCTTGTTGTGCTTGGAATTGACCAAATTGGCTTGAAATCCCTTGAGACAGACCATAGACAGTTGAGCCTTGGCTTGAAGAACCACTGTAAGAGCTTGAAGTAGAACTATTATATATTCCACTAGCTGAAGCCTGCTGAGCTGCAGTTACAGGCACAGAGCCAGGTTGATTTACACCATGCTGCGTCTGAAAACCAGCATAGGGGCTGGAAAACCCTGACAGCCAGTTAGCAGTTGGGGTTTGAAAGGCAGTGTAGGAGCTTGAGAAACCATTAGGTATTATAGCACTTTCAGGTGCCTGCTGGGCTACAGTTAACACAGGGGCAGATCCAAGTTGATCTGTGCCTTGTTGTGCTTGGAACCGACCAAACTGGCTCACAATCCCTTGAGACAGACCATAGACAGTTGAGCCTTGGCTTTGAGAACCACTGAAAGAGCTTGAAGTAGAGCCATTATATATTCCACCAAGTAAAGCCTGCTGAGCTGCAGTTACAGGCACAGAGCCTGGTTGATTTATACCATGCTGCGTCTGAAAATTAGCATAGGGGCTAGAAAATCCTACCGACAGCCAGTTAGCAGTTGGGGTTTGAAAGCCAGAGTAGGAGCTTAAGAAGCTGGAAGAGCCATTAGGCATTACAGCACTTACAGGTGCCTGCTGGGTTACAGTTAATGCAGGGGGAGATTCAAGTTGACTTGTGCCTTGTTGTGTCTGGAAAACGCCATACTGAGTGGAAAGTCCTTGAAACAGGCCATTAGCAGTTGAGCTTTGAATTTGAGGATCACTGTAGGCGCTTAACATATTGGAAGTGGTAGAACCATTGGACATTGCACTTTCAGACCCCTGCTGAGTCACTACAAACACACGGGCAGAGCCCAGCTGACCTATGCTTTGCTGAGATGACCCATGGCCTTGAGAACCACTGTAGGAGGAGATCAAAGTACTAGAGCCATTCGACACTGCAGGCTGAATTGCAGGTACCGGCAGAGAGCCAGGTTGAGTTAGACCATTCGGTTTCTGAAGCCATGCATAGGGGCGGGCAAGCTCTACTGTTGGAACTTCCTGCTTAGATGTGGCTTGCACACATGAGGTTTTACTTTGAAAACCTTGAACAGTCTGAAATAAAGGCTTGTTTTGAGCAAGAGAGCCACCTGCTTGAGAGGCTATGCCACTTTGAATTGCTCCAGGATTGGTTTTACTCTCATCCCTCATGGCTGTGGGAATTTGGGCTCCATCAGGAAAGGAGGAAGGCTTCCAAGTCCATGCAATCCCTTTACTCCACACTTGTTTAAAAATAAAATAAATAATTTTTAGAGGATTTCTTCAAGAAATTGTTAATTACACAAGATTTACACAACACCACTCTAAGCTTTTTACTACACTTACCTCCAAATGCCCTTCCATCTTTTAAGTGAAGTAGCACAATGAAGAGTAACCAAAGCCTACAAGACATTAAACATTAAAATGTTTAATGATCCCATGTTATGCAAAAATACAAAGTTAGCATAAAATAAAATAAAAAAAATCACTTTCATTTACCTTTTACAAGGCCACATAATGATTCAACAAGTGACTGCCAGAAGGCTGAAGGCCTGCCGTGATACCACTTCACTGCTGCCTCAAAGAACCTCAAAAGCACAGAACTAAGGAAAACCCTGCACGCATGCCTTTTAAGCCAATTATTCAAGTCAGGTGACAATAATGACCCACATCCTTGTCACATGACTCATTATTTCAAGTCCCTTTCTTCAAGTGTGAAGCGACTGATCAGTTAGTTAGTCAGTCTTGTGTGCACACAGAGCAGAATGCTACTGCAAATTTAAAGAGAGTTAAGTACTCATTAGAATTCTTCCTCATGGACCTCATTTGAAAGACAAAAAAAGCTTCCACATATTATATATAAGTAACCTTTCATTGTCATGAAATACTCATTGTGTCCCTTGACATACAGTACTAGAATGGTTTAGAGCAGGGGCTGAGATTTTAGCAGGATTTTACATACAGAATCAGTTTTATGATTTATATAACACTAGAATATTTATTACATAAAAGCCTAATACAGCTGCATTATTTTCTCTTAACAGAACAAATTAGGTGTGTACAGGCATGTTGGAACGGGTGGAGAAAAGTGTCAGATGTGACTAAAGAAATGTCGGCGGGAATGAAAGGGAAAAGTGTTCGACAGTGGTGAGACCAGCGATGATCTATGGCTTAGAGACAGTGGCACTGAGGAAAAGACAGGAAGCAGAGTTGGAGGTAGCAAAGATAAAGATGTTGAGGTTCTCTTTGTGAGTGACATGGATGGATAGGATCAAGAATGAGTTCATCAGAGGGACAACCCATGTTAGATGTTTGGGAGATAAAGTCAGAGTGGCCAGATTGAGGTGGTTTGGACATGTTCATCGCCATAGATTGTGCATATATCGGTAGAAGGATGCTGAGGTTGGAACTGCCAGGCAGGAGGTCAAAGTGGAGATTTATGGATGTAGTGAGAGAGGATATGAAGTTAGCTGGTGTGAGAGAAGAGGGTGCGGAGGATAGTGTTAGGGTGATGGGGTGAGCAGAACAAATATTTGATGTCTCTGTTCATGAAGACTGACATTTAAAAACGTGACTGGCATGAATTTTCAAGCATATTATTAAAAATCCTTGGTAAAAAAAAAAACCTAACCTAAGACCTTTTCACAGTATTTGGACAGTGTTCTTTGCAGTGATTAAAGTAACTCAATATCACACCACAAAGTTGTTGTTTTTTTGTTTTCCATAACGTCACATCCCATTGTTTCATACATCTTATTGCCAGTGAAAACAACTTTTCATTCTCATCTCATCTTCTATCCCGCCTATCCGGTACAGGGTTGCGGGGGACCTGAAGCCTAACTCAGGAGACTTTGGCATAAAGCGGGGTATAGCCTGGACAGTTTGCTAATCCATTCCAGGGCACACACACTACAGACAATTTGGGAACGCCAATAAGCCTTATCTTCATATCTTTGGATTGTGGGAAGAAGCCAAAGTACCTGGAGGAACCCCACCAAGCATGGGGAGAACATGCAACCTCCACTCACGCAGACCCCAGGTGGGAGAAGAACCCTCAATAACCATTTTTAAGATTTTTTTTTTCCCCTGGTCCAATTTATTACTCTTTTCCTTTCTTCTCAGAAAACAACTGTAACCAAGACAAAGCAATTTCCACCCAGGATCAATAAAGTTATTTGAATCATAAATTAAGCCAAAATTATTACACAGTAATAATGTTTCCCATAAGACCAAGGGTTTGAGACCTGCTCTGGTTTGTATGCGTGGAATTTGCTTGGGAGGTTTCCACTGGGTACTCTGGTTCCCTCCCATAGTCCAAAGACATTTCCATTTTGTCTCTGTAGCGAGACAAAATGTTTCTGCTTGCCGCAGTGTATCCTGCCTAATGCTCCACTCCTCCCGTGACCCTGTACAGGATTAGTGGTATAGAGAGCGAGTGAGTG
This sequence comes from Clarias magur, assembly GCA_013621035.1. Classification (NCBI taxonomy): domain Eukaryota; kingdom Metazoa; phylum Chordata; class Actinopteri; order Siluriformes; family Clariidae; genus Clarias; species Clarias magur. The sequence goes on from QNUK01000150.1 coordinate 592,239, forward strand.
AATGGATTGTACTCCCAGATTTACCCAATACTAAAAAAAAATTTTTTTAAAGCCATGGTATAAATCAAAAGCAAGGGGAGAACTTTGTTTCCATCCAGATCAGGCACTTAAAGGATCATCCTTTATTTATATAAGGTAAAAAGCATGTGTACAAATCCAGTTTCTTCTCACACCAGTACTACGTCTACACAGTAGTTAACTAACAGTAGATCAACAACCAAACCCAAAACATTTTCTCATTCACAGTAAGGGGGAATGATTAAGAAAGAACTTAGGGGGAACTGATCCTAATTTCTTTTTTTCCTGTTTGCTACAACTCTACTGCAGCAAAATATAAGATTCGGATAGACATAATGATCGGTCAAGCTCACAGACAAACATGGCGGTAGACGGACCCCCCCCAAAAAAAGTCAAATCTGATAACGCCGCAGAGATGTTTTGGTCCATCTTTGCATTGGACTGGGATCTCATCAAAACACAAGGTAACACTGAAATACAGACAAATCTGGAAATTCAGACCCCATAAATTTTTTTTTTTTTTTTTTTTTTAAGTAGAATGAAAATGGTTAAATTTAAAAAAGAATGCATGAAGTCAAGAGGTTAAATTGGTTTTGTATTGAGTCCCATTGGTAATTAGAAAATACACATTATTGGACATGTTACGGGTTTAGAAGTTTGAACTCCACTAGAAATGACTGATTTTCTTTATTTTTAATAAATAAAACTGCATTCATGTCCTGCTTTTTTTTCTAGAGAGCTGATGTGAAGCTCCTCAGGTGTTGATTCATAAAAAGGGCCAAGCTGATCAACTTGACTACAGTCTGCAATCTGATTCTCTTGGAAATAGCAGATAAAACCTTTCCAACATGTAAACATGAGTGATTAATTTTGCCTAGTTAATGTTAAATGTTTTTGTTCCTGATTACTGAAAATTAACTTTCCATTCATTTTACTCTGCAAAGTTACTCCCGCTGACCACTACACACTCTTCATGGGCCTTGTATTACAGGGGAAAGCCAACCACTCAAACACAGAACTCGGTATATTCACTAGCCTTGTGTTTCGGGGGAAAAAAAAGAAAAAGAAAAACACACACACACAGATAGCCTTTTCATTTCTTTTCATGAAGTGTGCAAATAGTCAAGTTTAGAAATACCTATGATGTGCATTAAATCGCTCATGCGTGTTGGAAAAGCATGCACGCACGCAGTTTTCCCTTCGCTGTGAAAAAGCCTGAAAAATTAACTGGGTTAGGGGGGGAAAAAAAAAAAAGAAAAAAAAACTTTAGAACGCCGGTTAGAACAGCGTTATTGGATGTGATGGCGACACTAAAGTGCTCGCAGTAATCATGCTGACAGTGAATCCCTAATAAAAACGAATAAAATACCCACCAGCCCTGCTGGGGCCTGGTCGTAAAAAATGAAAAATAAAAGTACGCAAGAAATAACTGATGTGCGAACTAAACATAAAATCTCGACGTCTCTCGGGTTGGTATGGGTCAGATCTCAGTCAGAGCATAATCATGTCATGTCTGCTTTAAGGAGAATGTCCAGTCTGAGAAACAATGAACAAAAGGACACGAATATCCAGACTTGTGAAAAAAAAAGTGTGATGAAAAAAAACACATCCTCACTTAACAAATGGTAGTTGATCAGCCATGATGTTTTTTTTTGTTTTTTTTTTACATTTCTGTTGCAGATATTAATGGGGAAGATTCTTTTAACAGATTTCTACTACATCAGACACAATGACCCGGCAGCCCAAGTGTAAACATTGTGCAATTTTGTACATTGTCCTTTTTTTTTCTTTCACCTAACCACTCTTTTATTGTAAGGTGGAAACGAGGGCAGTGATTTCGTAACCAGACGGCAGAACCATTCTTGCAGAGCGTGCATTGGTGGATACCTGTGTACTAGAAGATCCAGCTCTCCTCAAGTGAAGGGAGCTTATTCGAAGAATCAAGTGACTGAACGCCAAGTGACAGAGTCACAACTGAACTACACAAAATCTCCAGGTTGTGGAGGTCGGGTTCATTGAGAAACATTATTATTATAATCATCATTATCTTCATTATAATCATCTCCTTCATTATAAGGAATTCCACCATTAATATTAATCCCACCACCTCCAATATAGTCCAGTATAACCCAAGCTAAGGGTCATGAGCTCAAAGCCTCTCTTCTCTCTTTCCCCTTTATTTGGTTCAAGCAGACACAATCGCTGTCTTTCTCTCTTCGAATATAAAGTCCACTAACTCTCTCCTGTTCTTTCCATCTCTTCCATTCTCAGTCAGGTTTATTTGGTGAAAGCGGCCACGACGGCCCAGAGCAGCTCGTTGGCGCCGGATTTGGACGCTTCGGTCTCCGGCTCCAGCTCGAGCAGCGTGCGTACGCGTTTTGTCGCCAGCTCGTACTGCTCGTCCTGCAGTGGCGCGAAAGCGTTCTCCAGCACGTCCGAGGAGTGCGCCAGGAGGATGAGCGCGAGCAGGCGCTTGTCCATGCGCTGCGGCTCCCTCACCCACTTGTCAAGCATGGCTTCCTGGAGCTTCTTGACGAGGCGCTGCTTCACCGTGCTGTTGCTCAGCGGGTGCGTGGTCATGTCGAACAGCAGGAAGTTCTGCTTCTCGGTGCTCAGCACACCTTTCTCCACCAGGTTCTTCGCCAGGCGCTCACGGACATTTCGAAGCTGGTAGTGGAGCTTCATGGGATTCCACGTCTCACCTGTCGAAAGCGAAGGAAAGTATTAGGATGAGGACATCAGCGTACACCTGCTGACACAAGTTACTTCTGACCGATCAGATTAGATAATTCGTTAACACCGTTAAGAAGATTATAGATGTAATTCGATGTGTAAGAAGTGTGTGTTTCGTCTCACCACTGAGCAGCTCTATCCAGTTCTGCACCGTCTCAGGAGGTTGCGTTTCCTTCACATGTTTCAGCGCCTCGTCTAGCAACACGTCCCCTGTTGGTGCGTCAGATTTACACAGAACCTAAAGGCACAGGAGAGAATCAACTCAACTGTATGCACTTCAACTGTTAAGCAACACTGTAATGTTTTCACCCTCAAGAGTATTTTGTCTTCTACGGTGAGGTCCAATAGTATTGGAACAGTTATGCAATTAGTATAGTTCTGCCTCTGTACAACAACTGTACAGTTTCACGGACAACACAATGTTTGTTTTCTTGACGAAATCTAATCTCGTCTTGAGGCATCTTCAGGTCGGCAAATCCTTTGTGTTTACATACATGAGCTCATCTCTTAATTATAAACTTTGAAAATGATTCTCCTACCTCATTTATGGTGATCTTTACTTTGCTAGATGTTGAGAATGTTTTTTCTATTTCCAAGGAAACAAATGTTGCGATCATCCACGAAAGCTGTCTTCTGTGGACTTTAAGGACTTTTGGAGTTGCTAAGATCGCCAGTGTGTCCCTTCGTTTTAAGAATGTACCAGATTGTTGATTTGACGTCTTTAAGATGTCTGTTTTGTTTAAGTTTTGTTTTTTTCCAGCGTAATGACAGCCTTTTTCGCTTGCAACGCGCCTCTTTGAAACAAACACTGAGCATTTCCACGAAAAGCCATCGAATGCAAATTCCACAGTCAAGACTGAACTCCATACCTTTCAACTCCTCAACTCATCATGCCACAACTGGTCATCAAACTGTTAATTAATCATCTGTCCATTAATTTTAAGACTATGAATTTAGATGGACAGTCTAAACAGTAAATGCAATATTTTTGGTCTACCCCTTAAAATAAAGCTGAAACTTTACACATGAATCGCATCTTAATTGGTTCATTTCAAATCAATGGTTGATGGAGGCAAAAAAAAAAAAAAGATAATTGTTTAAGATGACAGCGTACGCAGGTTTAAACTTGTCTTTTTGTTCTGCTTAACAGCATTCCAGACTTAATGGTCACAACAGTCTTTAGCTAGGGCTCAACAACATTCCAGAACTACAGATAAACGATAAGTATAGTTGAACAGCATTCCAATATCACAGATTAATAATAGTATTACCGATATAATATCGATATTTACATCATAATATTCACAAACTACAGTCAGGTCCATAAAAATCTGAACGACGCCTCTGTACACCAACACAATGGAAATGAACCAGTCAAGATATGATTAAAGTGTAGATATGATTAAAGTGTAGCTTTGATTGAAGAGCTTTGAGAAAAACCTATTTTTCTTTTTAAACAAATTTGCTTCATTATCATATGCTAAAAAGTAATTGGACAACTGACTGAATTTGCATTTGGACAGTGGTCACTGGAACTCTCAATATGCTGTTCGAAGAGGTGCAGGTGCAGAGATTGAGAGGGGGGGGGTTGAGATGGGGGGGGGGGGAACTGAATGCACTGGTTCGATCAAAAACACCAAAAGACAACTAAAGTGTACAGTGACAAAGGAGTTTTTCCCTAAAGAAAACCTTTACAACATCTAAGCAAGTCATGAAACCTAGAAAGGTAGACATATCACTGCCGAAGTCTACAATCAAGAGACGCCTTTATGTACATAAAGAGGGTTTAACTGAAAATGCAAACAACTGGGAACAAGTCAAGAATACAATGGCCGGATTAGACTAAAGGGCATCCAAACAAACAAATGGCACAAGCGTATACAGCCGGAGTCACTGGCGTTTACTGGCGTCAATGAATTCTCAAGTTCATAGATTCACTTATATGCTGCAAACAGATAGAACAGCGCTTCACAGTGACACTCCATGTTACTAAAACGTTTCTCCTCTGTGTGCATCTCTGCCTCGACGCCGTTTCCTCACTACTCCTAACCAGTTGGGACAACTCCGGAGCTCTCCAACATTTTTGTGGAGATGGTAGTGATTTCCTATTTTAAGAATCTTGATAAACAGTTCTTAATCCCACTCCTGAAAGTAGGACTAAAATGGCGCCATTCTGAGAATTTTTGGCCACTTAAAGTTGGTGATTTCCTACTCCGACGTTGCCCTGACAATCCGTTTCCTATATTAACTGATTCAAATTGCCCTTTAAAAAACACTAGTTGTATGTTCATAATAAAACTTGGGACTATTAAGTCATAAAAAACATGATCTCCAAAACTGCATTACAGGATTACGGTCACTCAAACAAACCTCTGGATAGAGTTAATCCTAATTGTACTTAAACATAAAACCCAGCTAAAATTGGGTTTCAGCTACCAACTAGGGAGACAAAGTTTATCTCGCTTGTCCTCCGAGACACGAGGCGCCAGCATATTTTTTTTTAACTGTCCG